>CM065392.1:39410000-39540000 GCA_033060915.1 Euryodendron excelsum | reverse complement strand
GTACATGACAATAGAGGTACATTTATGCATAAGTGGCACGTATTTTAAACCATATAAGTATAATCTTAAAGACACCTGGAGCATAGACTTTTGTATTAAAACATTTCATCATTTCTAAAATATAATGTTGAATAAGAGAGGCAGACGTATTGTAG
Source organism: Euryodendron excelsum (assembly GCA_033060915.1). NCBI lineage: Eukaryota > Viridiplantae > Streptophyta > Magnoliopsida > Ericales > Pentaphylacaceae > Euryodendron > Euryodendron excelsum. Next base: position 39,539,845 of record CM065392.1, on the reverse strand, counting down.
CATGAACTAGTAGAGCATGACATAACTTGTCATGAGCATAATATGTCGTATTTTGTAAGCGTACATCTTAGTTCGTTGTATAATATTAGACACATCACATATTATTATTCTTGGGAATGTATAAAGCGTATATTTGGAAATGTAGGTACATTAAGCATCATATCAAAATATTATATCATTCCGAACATAATATCATAGGAGTGAGACATAACACCTAACATGGTTTCGTAAGGCATAACGTAACTATCATAAGCATACCATGGCATGATATTTGTAAGCACCCCATTTTTGCCCGCTCGGCAATCTCTGACCTGACCAAACTCGCTTTCAAAACTTCGTAAGCATATTGAAGCCCAAATCAACTTTCGAACCCCTATCCAATCATTCAATTACTTCTCAAGCCCGCTAGGCCCAATAGAGGCCTAATAATCAAACCTACCCCTTGGGCCTTCAGGCACGTTTTGAGAAAGTTTGAAATCTCTCAAAACGGTAAGTCCACTCATCCAAAGTGCCACTAAACCTTTAGGCACAGTCCACATGCCATTCGGTTCAATTCCAGTCTCACTCCGGCCTCATTTCGGCCAACTCCAGTCAAAATAACCATTTTGCCCCTGAATGCCTCAGCATTGCACAAATCCCTCAAATCAGTGAAAGACTCTCCCGGGATCATCCCTGAATAACCCGGCATGCTTAACAAAACACTCCAATCCATTCTTGGCCGTTTCTAACCAAACCCGGCCAAAATGATAATTTTGTCCTTGGCAACCTAAACATGCCCCGAAACAACACTGATCCTAGAATATTAAATGGCGGGTCTTGTCATACACCCCTGTTTAACCTAAGAAAGAAATTACAACACTAAACACCCCCGACTCGATAAAAGTTCCCTGGGAAAGATGCTCCACCAAAATTGCCTTTCCTCCCGATTCCCTAGTTATAACGCACCATCAAATGACTCGAGAAATGCATAAACTAGGGAATTTCCAAAACCTCGTCCACAGGTCTTTCCATCAATATGGCTCAATTGGATAGATCACTTCCCGAAGCCCTTCATCGTACGGTGCGAAAACTATAACTTCCAGCAACCCCTGGAGCATCTCGCAGACGCTCCGCCCAGGTTAACTTTTCCACTGATTCCCTGATTGCAATGCACCGTCAAATGACTTGAGAAATGCGTAAATTTGGAAATTCCCGAAAGTATTTTCAGAGTACTTTCTATTGGTACGGGCTGATCGAAGAGATTACTTCCCGAAGACCTTGATCATGCGACATGAAAACAGCTACTTTCGAACACCCACAGAGCGTATCACAGACGCTCCGCAAAGATGCCATTTTACGCACGTTTCCCGATACGATAGTTCACACTTCTAAACACCATTCAAACTTTTCAAAAACATGAAAGTTCACTGGAAACCCTAAGAGAACACCCTAGGTGCGACCGATTCTCCCGAAACCTTCTTGGTTGGCTCAATTATTGAGACAAAGTTTAAACGAACCTTCCCGATGACAGAATGTATGCTACATGCGCTCAAATTTTGATCAGATCGACTAAATTTCGATCAACCGTTGAGATTTAACCAGTACATTGGGTGCCATGTGGCATTCTCCCAATGGAATAGTACCCGCACATGTAGTACATGCGCCTGTGTAAATTTTACACAGGCGAACATGCGCCAGTGTCAAAAAATTTTGCCTATAAATACCAGACCGCCCCTTGCATATTGAAGCACTGAAAATTGATGCGAAGCCCTGCTGAAATTGCTCTAAAACCTTAAATCTCTACACATATTCCACTCCTCCAACACTTAGGCTAGATTCCACCTCCCTCAAGCCCATACACTTCACCTACATAGTCTTGTACACCATTAAACACCTCTTTCTAGCCCTTCAGTTCTTCTTGAAGTCATTCAAGTTCAAGTTAAGGCATCTATAGAAGACTACAAGTGTGTTGAAGGTAAAAAGTGGTATCTCTTTACATTTTTGTCTTCCCCCACTCTTTTCTTCTCCCTCCTAGCTTATTTAGGCTATTCTCTATTTTAATCCCCATCTTCAACCCCCCTTTCTTGCATGTTTGAGCCAAGAGAGCTCTTGGTTCATGCCTAGAGGAAAGTTAGTAAGAGCCACCATACAGGGGGATCTCTCACTAGCCAACTTTAAGATGGTATGGCCTAGGAACCCCTTATTTATGTGGTGTAGCCTAAAAGCCTTGTATGTGCTCATGACCTCTTGCATATTACTATTTTGATCATGTCTTATGTGCTTGGCTTCATTTTTATGATTATTACCATATTCTACAATGCTTACATTACTCTTTTTTCCATGCTATTTCCAATCTCTATATTTCTTTCAAAAATGGTTCCAAGAGTTGGCTGCTTGAAGTTTAGAATGAAACATTAGAAAATCATGCCTTATATAATCCCTCACTAACCCCTTAACTCACACTTTTGTATCGTTGCATTTCAACTTGCATAAAAGTTGTCTTTGAATCCTCTAATTTTCAAGGCTTCTATTATCTCAAGTTTAGTGGTTTGAATGGCCCCATGGAACCCTCTCTTAAGTGGTCTCCCTTTTATTTGGTCATAGGAAGCCTCTCTTGTTAGAATGGTTTCCTCTAAAAAATAGTTTTCAAATATCCTTGTTCAAAAATGGTTTTTAAAAATTCATTCCTTCCATCTTAGCACTAAAAATGATGTTTCAAAAGTTGTCATCATCATGGTTCTTAGACACCACACGCTTGTCAAGATAAATGTTATAATGGCTCTAAGAAAACCTTCCTTGGAATGGTTTTCAAACATCAACCATATAAACCATACTCTTGGCTAGAGTAAAATTTTTATGAAAATGATCTTAAAAAAGGTTGTCTACCAAACTCCTTTGCATAATATGATTTGTTTTTCAAAAATTCTTTCAAAAAATGCACCAAACCACCTTCCAAAACCATCTTATATTTAATCTTAGGTTAACTTGACCCAAGGTAGTTAACCCTAGGCTAACTTGACCCTAGTTACCCAATCCTAGGTTAACTTGACCTTAATTGTCCAATCGTAGGTTAACTTAATCCTAGTTATCCAACCGTAGGTTAACTTGACCCTAGTTATCCAACCTTAGGTTAACTTGACCCAAGTTGTCCAACCCTAGGTTAACCAAACCCAAGTTAGTCAACTCAAAGTTACTTTAACCCTAGGTTAACCTAACCCGAGTTAGTTAACCTTAGGTCACCCCTAATCTTAGACCGACCCAACTTAGGTTAGTGTACTTCAAGGTTCCAACTCATGGACCCCTTTTAAAGGTTTTCCCTCTTTAAAACTATTCTCATAACCTATTCTTCCAAAACCTCCTACACTCTTGAGATTTCAAAAATCAACTCCACAACCTTTCCAAACACTCCTACTCTCTATATTTAAAAATGCTTTTAAGAACTCACAACCTTAAGGTCTCCCTACCCTTCTCATGGTTAGGGATTCCAAGGAAAGGTAATATATCAAGAACAACCTCCAAGGTTGTCCATATTAGAATTCCAAAGTCCTAGATTTTTTTCAAAAACCATTTTTGAAAACTTTTTAACATTCCAAAATCTTACCTCCTAGATTTCCAAACAAGACTTCAAGACATTTTCAAAACTCTTTTGAGTTATCTCAAAGCCTTTCCAAAACTCCCTTGAGTTATCCTAAATACATTTCAAAACCCCCTTTGAAAAGTTCCAAAGTTCTATTTCAAAACACTCCACTACCCGATTTCAAATCAAAACTCCCAAGTTCTCTATTTTCAAAAACCTCAAAGTGTCTTCACATCTTTCCAAAGATCTCAAAGTGTCTTCAAAACATTTCAAAGGCCCTATTGTGCCTATTTTCCATCGGGCCCTAACCCGAACTACGAATGACCTAATTCTCGCCAAATGAGATACGTAGGCAACCTAAAATAGTGCGGTCATAACTTTTATTTCAACCCCAATCCCCTTTTCAAAAATTTCTATCAATTCAAAGTTTCTATTTCAAACTCTTTTAAAACTCCTATGTTTTTCAAACCTCTTCCAAAACTTGCATCATGCATTGTTCATCTACAAAGTGATGACTAAATCCCGTTTTTGAAACTCCAAAGTGGATATTAAGTGGACAATAGTAATCGGTTATTATAGTGAGTGAACAAAAGGTGATTAGACATGTAGGTACCGAAAGGGCGAGATATGGTGATAATCTTAGGATATCTTCCTTACACGTAACCAAACCTCGGACCATAGATTTCTATTTTCGAATGACCAGAATGGAGTTATTTTCCAAAAGGGCTTAAATCTTTCCAAAGGTTGCCAAACAACCCATTTTCTTAAAAACCCTCTCTTAAGGGAGTTTTCAAAAATCTTTTCCAAAAATCATGAGTTTAATCTTCAGATTATACTTAGTTTTAGGTGCCCTAACTCACCTTAATCAAGTTAGGTAGCGACTCATGTTTTTCTAAAAAGCCCTTAATCAAACCAATTTTCAATTCAAACCTAGTCGCACTTTTCCTTCTAGGAGGACAAGTTCTAGTAACAGAGTTCCGTGCTTTTGTCTTCAAGCCGAAAGGACCTTAGACACCTAAAAACCGGGACGCGATAATATTTTAAGGGCATATCATAATATCATGAAAAGAAAAGATACACTGTGACATTAATACTTGTAAAAACATACGTAACTTCTCGTGAAGCATTTGATCAAATCATATTTCTCATTCTAAAGCATAATTGTGTCTTGTCTTTACATTAGGCCATCATATTCCTCACTTGACCCTGCTTAAGAGGTCTTTCTAGTATTAGACGTCATAGTAACCACAAGGGTCACGAGTAAGGCTCTTTAGGCTAACATAGTAACCATAAAGGTCACGCATAGGCTCTTTAGGCCGACATAGTAATCATGAAGGTCACACATATGTTTTTTAGGCCAACATAGTAACCATAAAGTTCACACATAGGCTCTTTAGGCCAACATAGTAATCGCGAAGGTCACACACAGGCTCTTTAGGCCAACATAGTAACCGCGAAGGTCACGTATAGGCTCTATAGGCCAATATAGTAACCATAAAGGTCACGTATAGGCTTTTTAGGCCAACACAGTAACTGCGAAGGTCACGCATAGGCTCTTTAGGCTAACATAGTAACCATGAAGGTCACACATAGGCTCTTTAGGCCAACCATGAGAGTTAGGCTCAGTCATTAAGAGTTACGCTCAGGTATTAGCAACATAGAGTGCTTTAAGTCAATCATGAGAGCAGGGCTCAATCGTGAGACAAGGCTTAGTCATTAAGAGCTACGCTTAGTCATTAGCATGTAGAGTGCTTTAAGCCAATCATGAGAGCAGGGCTTAATCGTGAGACAAAGTTTAGTCATTAAGAGCTACGCTCAGTCATTAGCACGTAGAGTGCTTTAGGCCAATCATAAGAGTTAGGCTCAGTTATAGTAACCATAAAGGTCACACATAGGCCTTTTAAGTCAATCATAAGAGCTATGCTCAGTTATAATAACCATAAAGGTCACATCTAGACTTTTAAGCCAAGGGACATCTCCCAACATGGCGATAGATTATTTCGTATCCCCTACCGTAGGACCATTGTTGCTAGTTTAGGGTTTTGCCACGAAAAGACCTTGAGTTAGAGTCGTATATTAGGAATCTTACATCTACTTTATATGAACGTTCTAGTCTGTAGGTTATAGTTCATATCATAGATAAGATTCGTACATAATTCAAAGCATGGCATTCATATATGAACGTAATCATTGATACATTGAAATACATGAAAAGAAATGCATGAAACGTAATTGAACTTGAAAGCATTTGGAGAGCAATAAGTTTTACTCGTGGCATATCGTCAGTCACCTCTCTCTAGTTGAACGGACGATAAACGAGGTGTTCCTACACATAATTCACATAGAAACATGGAACATCAATACACGATGCTAAGACAAGGCAATAACATATAAACCGAGACTAAGCACATAAATCCTTCAACCTTGACTCACCAACACCTCACTCTCACCATGGAAGATGAGACTAACTCTAGGGCAAGGCCCCCAACGTAAAACAAGAACATAAGGTTGAGGGTGAAGTATGAAACTCGAAACATTGATCCTCTCATCGCATCCCAACTACCCCAAACAAAGGATTCTCACACAAGGCTAGTTCCATATGAAAATAGGCTTAAAGGCCTTTAATTTGATAAGTCATGGCTTAAAAATACGTTTCGGATGAAAAACATAGGTCTCACGAAGAACGGGGTAACACTTCAGAAAAATAAGGTCATTGGCATAGTTTTGGGTCAAATTTAAACTTCCATAACTCTCAATCTATAAGGAATTAGAGAACAAACTTTATATGGGTACAAAGGTCTATGAGTCTAGTTTCTAATGTTTCAAACGGTGCATCAATCTGAATTTTGTAGAGAAAGTTATGCCCATTTACTAAACAGTGCCGAAACTGGCAAACGGTTTGAACGCCCAACCGGTCCGTTCGAACGCCTGGCCAAAATAACTGAGTCGTTTGAACGCCCAAAATGGCCATTCGAACCCCAAGCAAAAATGAAAAAACACCCTCTCGGGCCGTTGAAATGCCAGGCCAAATGAAAAACTCTGCTCTTGGGCCGTTTGAACAGCCCTGTCGGGCGTTCAAACGCCTCCTTCTGCGCAGCAACGATTTTTAACCCAAAACTCTCCCAAAACTCCTCCAAACACAATCAAACATTCCCAATACTCTTAGGGCTCAAAGATTAGCCTACAAGGATGACAATAATTCAAAATGGGGGAGAAAGAACGATCAAAACAAAGGGATCTAAAGAAAGGATTCAAAACCCTAACATTTCACATATTTGGGGGTTTCAACTCCTAACTCTCCAATCCTCCAATATTAAGCTACAAGCTCTCAAATTTAAAGTAATTGGGACTCAAGGAGTCCCCTAAGACAAACCCAACTCATATATATGCACATACACAATATCCTAACACATTTTCACAAGTATAAATATAAGGTTTTAGTTCATACCTTTCTCTCACTAGCTTTCCAACTTCACAGTGGGCTTCCAAGCTTGGTTGAACTCTTTTTCTTCCTCCTCTTCTTCTTGATATTCTCCCTTCAATCTCCTTCCTCTATCTATTCTTCTCTTTCTCTCTCTCTCTCTACAAATGGGTGTGTGTGTAATGTATATACATAAGTATATAAGATAATACACATGAGAAATAATCTTATGTGTCTTACCCCAAGAATTTAAGTTACAATTTAACTTTTAATTGGTCAACTTAATCCAAATGCATATAGAAACACATAAATAAAAAAAATAATAGGTTCAGGTGTACTACAATAATGGTCATTGTTAATGGGATTTTGGGGTGTGGCTGGGGGGTTTGGGGGAGGGGGGAGGAAGCAGCTCTCCTTTTAATAAAACAAAGCATAAAAAACAAAGGAAGAATCAATAAGAGATATATATATATGTAAATATATATATATATATGAATAATGTTGTATAAATAAAAAAAAAATTATACAAAATTTATCATTAAAATAATATAATTAAAAAAAAGTAATTCATTTCAAAACAAAATACTCATTACGATAACTCTTAATTATAATAATTTTATTGCTATATTATTTTAATAAAATTTTTTATACAAAATTTTTGAAAAAATAATATTTTTCTATATTATACATATTTAAATTGGACATTAATGGAAGATGTTTCAATTGGAGGGGTAGCCAAGCCCCTCGTAGAATGAGACAGCTCATTCGCCCTTCAGGAGTCAATGAGAAGTCGTTGGCAAAGTCTTTCACTATAATACCAAGTAAACGAGATGGACTTGAAAATTGGGGACAGACAATTAATTATCATCGTACTAGGTTTTATTTAAATTATAATACGTGTGATATTATTTATAAAAAAAAATTAAATTTGAAAGTTACTATGCAATTAGTATAATAGTTATAATATTTTAAAAATTTTTATCTCTCTCTACTTAATATTATATAAATAAATTTTCACATCAATATTATATAAATAAATCATCACGTATAATTACGTGTAAAAGTTACACTGAATAATTTTTTCGGGGCAGACAAGCACACGTGGTATGGCCCTTCATTCTTTGTTCATTGGCTCATCCAAATTTGAGGAATCTTTTTCTGGGGTGCGTCTCTAACAATTAAACATTTTATATGAATCCGCAGTTAACACGATATACAACAACCAATGATTTGTCTTGAGTCTCGCCACTTACCTAACGGTTACTTTTCTAAAGAATTTTATAACTTCTCTGAATTCATATTTCATTGAGATGGGTGACTTAAATATATAAAAAACAGTTTAGATTACTCCAACAAAAACAAAAAAACATTGTAGAAATTCGGCTTTTTGTTTTATTAATTGTTAATCTTACCAGAGCTAGCATAGGTTTTGATGGGCTCTGGCCACCTACCCAATAAATACTTTATAAATTCAGTAAATTCATATTAGGTTGAGATCGTGACTTAAACATATGAAAATGATAATTTAAAGAGTTAATTTCAGCCAGACTCCATGTAGTTTGGGATATCAACAGTCAGACCTTTTTTGTTTAAAAAATAGGTAGTTAGACCCTTGTAAGAATAAAAATCAAGAATTAAACCCTTGTAAGAATATTCTATGAGGTATATTTTTTTTTTGACCATATAAAAGACATTTATGCACTTTTTACACACACACTCTCTCTCTCTAACACACACACACATACACACTCCTTATAAAAATAACAATAATACCAACAAAATATTTTACACAATCAAATTTTATTAAACAATAATATCTTATTATTAGCAAAAACAAATATCATTAAACAAAAATTACATATTATGAAAAATATAAAAAATTCTAAATTTTTTTTTTTAACAAAGACACATATTAAACATTGAAATACAATAGGGAGACAAAAAAGACTCCAAATATTTTTTTTAAAACAAAACAACAATATAAATCCTAAAATAAAAAGTAGTTTAATACAATTATATTAATTATATAAGTGAGGAACCCACCCAAATTGGGTGGTTTCACCTAATTTATTTCTTTTTATCAACAAAAATCACCCAATTTGGATGGGTTCCTCACCTACATAATTAATATAATTGCATTAAACTACTGTTTATATTAGGATTTACATTGTTGTTTTGTTTTAAAAAAAAATATTTAGAGTTTTTTTGTCTCCCTGTTGTGCTTCAATGTTTAATATGTCTTTGTTAAAAAAAAAAAATTAGAATCTTTTACATTTTTTGTAATATATAATTTTTGTTTAATGATATTTTTTTCTAATAATAAGATATTATTGTTTAATAAAATTTGATTGTGTAAATTATTTTGTTGGTATTATTGTTATTTTTATAGAGTGTGTGTGTGTGTGTGTGTGTGAGAGAGAGAGAGAGAGAGAGAGAGAGAGAGTGCGTGTGTGTAAGAAGGGCATAAATATCTTTTTTACATGGTCAAAAAAAAAATATATACCTCAAGAAATATTCCTCTATAGGTCTAGCTGCCTATTTTTGAAACCAAGAGGGTCTGGCTATCGATATCTCAAACCACATGGGATCTGACTGAAATTAACCCTAATTTAAATTACTCTATCAAACAACATACTATATAGAGAACCTATTTTTTTTTGTACAGAAGAATTTTTCAAACTTAGAAACTGTATCCCACAGTAAAGTATGCAATTGTGACCTCTATCAAAAAAAGGAGAAAAAAAAACTTATATCGGACATGATAAAACACACTTGAAAAATAGTACATTAATCACTTCTACTTATACATTTAATTCACATTACGAACAGAGTCTTGGGAAAAAAGAACATAAACCAATCAAGCCTAACTGCCTCTAGCCCTACATATACACACATGCAAATACCTAAATGACTTCTTCAAGATGCTAAAATCAAGAGGGGCTACAATTCCACAAACAAAAATAAAATTACAAGCAACTTCTAAATACAAAGACGAAGAGGGTGCAATTAGTTGATGATGATGATGATGATGATGCTCCTTTTAAAGCAACTTGATGAAATTAAGCTTCCCAGCTAGTACTCCTAATTGTTGATCTCGTCAAGGATCACGATAAGCGCTACTATGAAGGCGTTATCGACATGAGGATAAACTGTTACCATGAACTTGTCTTTTCCCAATAGCACGCTTTCAACACTGTGTTTCTTGTACATCTGCTTCTCATCAATTGTTTAGTTAATGCTATGTTCGGATATAAGATTTAGCGAAGAAAACAAAAAGAAAAAGAAAATGAAACTATTGTATGTTGTATATTCAACTATAGGTAAGTAGATATATAGTTTGTACTATAAAATGGGCGTTTGCATGTAATCTTACTTCGGCAATAATTGTGGAAGACTCTCCAGCATAAATGACACAAGAACTTTCTAACCAGCTTCCCTCAACCCGAAAATCGCTGATCTCCTCAGCTAAATTTCGTGCTAAGAAAACTTGTAATTTGGTCCTGAGTTGGATTGCCTGAGACGTCCTAGCACTGAATAGCAAATCGTTAGGATTTGAGGTGTTATCTCCCCTGTACACTTCCCATCTGCTGTGTGCGGTCAGTATCTGTTGAAATAAATCAAGTAAACAACATCATTTTTAAGGCTATACAAACAAAAAAAAATTCATATCATGTGTTCTAATGAGAGCTTCTCGCTTCCAAACAAAGTATCTATTTTAATTGCAGAAATGGCACTTCATTCTATAGGTGCTTCTGTATAAATTTTCTATAAAAATAGCAATTTTCTTTTCATTAATATATTAAGCTTAAACTTTTGAAGTTTCTGAACCGGAAGCCAATCCTCTTTTGGTAACAGTATTAAAATTTTCGTTTTCATGTATTGTGTTTTCATAACCAAAATTAACGGAAACTTAAACAACACCATCATTTTCGAATGATTTTTAATTTTATATGAACACAATTTTAGGACCTCAAAGAAAAAACATTTGTTGTTCTGAAGATTGGAGTATTTTCAAAATATTTCCAGAAAATAATTTTTTGAAACAATTTATCAAATGCGGGCTCAATAATTCCTAATAGCCTGTTTGAAACTTAGGAAAGGGAGGAAAAATAAATGAGAAATAATTAATTTGTTTTATTTACTTTTATCTAGAAGAGAAAGGGAAGAGAAAAAAAGAAAAAAGCAAATGAGAGAAAATAATTACTCTAGCACTCTCCGTCTCTCTCCCTCATTAGAAATTTAAATAAGAGAAAAAGATTTTTCTTTCACTTTGCTTTTATTTCCTTTGCCAAACCAGAAAGGAAAAGCACTTATTGTTTCATACCTCTTACTCTTTCCTTCCACAAGTTTCTAACAGGTTTGTAAATAACAAAACTATAAAACAGACACTAAACGATTTGAAACTCAACTAGAGGGCCGGCCAATATTTTTAGGGTCTGTTTGTGAAGAACCAAAATCGGTTGTAAGAGTAAGGGCCACAACTAAACTAGTTTGGAACCATATAGTGTTCGGTTCTAAAGTACCCAAAAGCTCGTTAAGGTCACACCAACGGAGGAGTGGTTTTCCAACAAAATCATATAACTTAACGGAAGTGGATCTGACCAGATCCATTTACAGATTATCCAAACAGGCCCTTAGTTCAGTGACTTTTCATGTATGTTAAAACACTAATTAGTTCAGTGGATATAATGTATGTTAAACGCTAGACACTAGTAGCATACACAAGCTGTGAAATGACAAAAAGTTTCTCGCAGTAAGAACTGATCTCACCAACACAAAAATAAAATAAAATAGAGTAATGGAATGTTATTCAGGATCAAACCTTCTGTCGTAGAGTGACAACGTGATTTCCGGCAGCATCAATTAAGACCCTATGATCATGGAGTCTTAAGACGGACTTTCGTACTTTGAACAGGAAGTTTCCGTTGACATCTGTGACAAGAAATTTACCATCGCTTACGCTCAAGGGCCTTCTGTCAATGACCAGTTCAAGCTGACGAGGAGCACAAAACTGAGGGCCGATAACCCAAGTAGGGTTACCCACAACTGCACTGTTTGGCTGTGCCATAAGAGAGAGAGAGAGAGATTAATCGATGAACTTATTCAAGTACCTCCGTTGTGGGTATTTATAGACTTTTAATAAAACAAAGCATACAGTGAAGGAAGATAAATATATATATATATATATATATATTATTTACAAGTAATGTTATAACATAAAAAAATTATATAAAATTTATTATTAAAATTATGTATTAGATAAGAGACATTTATTTCAAAACAAGACACCCGTTATGATGATCTTAATTATGATAATACTACTAACACATTATTTTAATTTTAGTAAAATTTTTGGTACAAAATTTTTAAAAGAATATTATTTTCTTATATTTATACATATTTAAATTGAAACATTAATGAAAGATGTTTTCGATTGGAGGGAGCGAAGGCCCACGGAGACAACTCATTTGGTCAATGAGAAGTCGTTGGCAAAGTCTTTTACTACAATAACAAGTGGACGAGATAGACTTGAAAATTGGGGGACAGACGAGTAATTATTTAGGATGATTTTATAATCATGGTTGCATAGTATAATGTTTTATTTAAATTATGATGTTTTAAGTAAATTATAGCTCGTGTAATATTATTTATTAAGTAAAAATTTTAAATTTAAAAAGTTATCATAATAATTATAATATTTTAAAAAATATTATTTTTATGTAAATATAATATTATATAAATAAATTATCACATCAAATAAGTATGATAACGTGGTGTGCTGAATAATTTTTCGGGACATACAAGGACACATGGTATAGTCCTTCACTCTTTGTTGTTCATTGGCTCGTCCAAATTTGAGGAATCTTGTTCCGGGGTGCATCTCTAACAATTAAACAATTTATACGAATCGATTGTTAACATGATATACAACAACCAAGATTTGTCTCGACTCTCTGCCACTTACCTAATAATTTCTTTTCTAAAGATTTTTATAACCGCTCTGAATTCATATTTCATTGAGATGGGTGACTTGAACATTTAAAAAACGGTTAATTATAAGTAACTGAATTATAACTCTGGTACCACTTTTTCGCAAAAGTATCATTTTCTTAGTGAAAATCCTATTTTACAGAATTTTATGTAAAAAAATTCTATCTATTGATGTGACTCCTTTTAAAATAATGAGTCAAAACACTAAATGTTTTACTTAAAATAAAACGACCACAAGCCAATTCTATGTTGAAACTTTGTTTTTATAGTATGTTTTTGAAAAATATTATATATTGGCTTTTTCTATATCCTTAGGATTAATAGTTGGCTTCGTCCTCTCTAGAGATGACTTTGGAGCAGCAAATGGACAGACTCCTTTTCCGTGATTTAAAACTCCTGCATTCTAATCAAGAGGAGCAGCTCTATTTGGTGCGGTTTCGGTTCTAGTTTTATTTTTGTTTTTCGTATTTTCAAAACTAAAAAATTTAAAAACATTTTTATTTTTCTTGTTCTAGTAAACAAAAAAATAGAACTATCGAAAACAGTATGATTTTCATATCATTTTCATTTTCAAAGAAAAATAATTTTGAAAACTCAAAAAACACATTTTTAATAGTTCCTAGAACTGAGATATTTTTTAAAAAATTACTCGATAAAAAGTTTCAAAACTACCTTACCAAACACGGTTTCAATAAAAACAATTTCCGAAACGCCTCTATTAAAGGTAGTTACGTTGAATATCAAAAAACAAAAACAGAAATAAAAAATCAGAACCGTAATCAGTAATCAAACGGAGCCTTGACTCATAAACTACAACATACTCTTTGCCTCCTAATTCAAACAATGGACACGACGGCGACTGTAAGTCAACTTCAATTGTTTGTGTGACGATTTGCGAATCAAAAAAAGAGAGGAAAAAAAACTTATATCAGACATGATATAACACACTTGGAAAATAGTACAACCACTTCTACTTAAACATTTAATTTCCCATTACAAACAGAGTCTTAGGGAAAAATAAGCTAAACCAGTCAAGCCTAACTGCCTCTAGCCCTACATATACACACATGCAAATACCTAAATGACTTCTTCAATATGCTAAAATCAAGGGGGGCTACAATTCCACAAACTAAGATAGAATTACAAGCAGCTTCTAAATACAAAGACGAAGAGGGTGCAATTAATTGATGATGATGATGCTCCTTTTAAAGCAAACTTGATGAAATTAAGCTTCCCAGCTAGTACTCCTAATTGTTGATCTCGTCAAGGATCACGATAAGCGCTACTATGAAGGCGTTATCGACATGAGGATAAACTGTAACCATGAACTTGTCTTTTCCCAATAGCACGCTTTCGACACTACGCTCCTTGTGCATCTGCATCTCATCAATCGTTTAGTTAATGTTATGTTTGGATGAAAGATTTAGTAAAAGAAACGAAAAAAATGAAAAAGAAAATGAAACTGTTGTATGCTGTATATTCAACTATAGGTAAGTAGATATATAGTTTGTACTATAAAATGGGAGTTTGCATGTGATCTTACTTCGGCAATAATTGTGGAAGACTCTCCAGCATAAATGACACAAGAACTTTCTAACCAGCTTCCCTCAACCCGAAAATCGCTAATCTCCTCAGATAAATTTCGTGCTAAGAAAACTTGTAATTTGGTCCTGAGTTGGATTGCCTGAGACGTTTTAGCACTGAATAGCAAATCGTTGAGATTTGAGGTGCTATCTCCTCTGTACACTTCCCATCTGCTGTGTGCGGTCAGTATCTGTTGAAATAAACCAAGTAAACATCATTCATTTTGAAAATGATGTAACACTCATGATAATAATTTTTAATTGTAAAAGTGTCACTCTCACTTTATTCTTATAGGTGTTTCTGTATAAATTTTTTGAAATAATAATATTTTCCTTTTTATTAATATATTAGCTTAAACTTTTGAAGTTTCTGTACCGGAAGCCTATCCTCTTTTGGTAACAGTATTAAAATTTTCGTTTTCATAACCAAAATTAACGGAAACTTCAAAAACACCATCAAATTTGAATGATTTTTACTATCCTCTTTTGGTAACAGTATTAAAATTTTCGTTTTCATAACCAAAATTAACGGAAACTTCATAAACAGCATCATTTTCGAATGATTTTTAATTTTATATGAACACGATTTTAGGAACTCAAAAAAAAACATTTGTTGCTCTGGAGATTGGAGTATTTTCGAAAAATAATTTTTCAAACCAATTTATCAAATGCGACCTCCGTAATTCCTAATAGCCTATTTAAAACTTAGGGATGGGAAGAAAAATAAATGAAAAATAATTATTTATTTATTTATTGTTTGAGAAGGAAAGAAAAAAGCAAGGGAGAAAAAATAATCACTAGCTCTCTGGATCTCTCTCTCTCTCTCCTTAGAAATTTAAATACAAATAAGAGAAAATAATTTTCTTTCACTCCGCTTTTATTTCCTTTGCCAAATCAGAAAGAAAAAAAATACTTACACTTCTTTGTAACTCAAATTTTTAATTAAAAAAAGATAAAAAAATAATAATTATTATTATTATTTTATTTTCATTGCGTGATGTTTTTATTTTATTTTTCTAACCGAAAATTCGAGTTGCTGACGAGGCATTATTGTCATGCCTCTTTCTCTTCCCTTCCACAAATTTCAAACAGGATTGTAAATAACAAAACTATAAAACAGACACCAAACGCTTTGAAACTCAACTAGAGGGCCGGCCAATATTTTTAGGGCGTGTTTGGGAAGAACCAAAGTCGTTTCTAAGAATAAGGGCCACAACTAAACTAGTTTGGAACAATATAGTGTTCGGTTCTAAGTACCCAAAAGCTCGTTAAAGTCAAACCCAATAGATAAGTGGTTTTCCTACAAAATCATATAACTTAATAGAAGTGGATCTGACCGGATCCATTTCCAGATTAAACAGCTCCTTAGTTCAGTGACTTTTCATTTATGTTAAACACTAATTAGTTCAGTGGCTATTATGTATGTCAAGCTCTAAACACTAGTAGCATACACAAGCTGTGAAGTGATAAAATTTTCTCGCAGTAAGAACTGAACTCACCAACACAAAAAAATAAAATAAAATCGAGTAATTGAATGTAATTCAAGATCATACCTTCTGTCGTAGAGTGACAACATGATTTCCAGCAGCATCAATCAAGACCCTCTGATCATGGAGTCTTAAGATGGACTTTTTTACTTTGAACAGGAAGTTTCCGTTGACATCTGTGACAACAAATTTACCATCGCTTATGCTCAAGGGCCTTCTGTCGATGACAAGTTCAAGCTGATAAGGAGCACAAAACTGAGGGCCGATAACCCAAGTAGGGTTATCCACAACTGCACTGTTTGGCTGTGCCATAAGAAAGAGAGAGAGAGAGAGAGAGAGAAATTAGTCGATGAACTTATCAAGTACCTCCGTTCTGGGTCTTCATAGACTTTTAATAAAACAAAGCATACAGTAAAGGAAGATATATATATTATATTTATAAGTAATATTATTAAAAAAATCATATAAATTTTATCACCATATGTATAGTCATTTAGTCATTTATTTCCGAGCAAGACACTCGTTGAGGTGATCTTAATTATAATAATATTATTAATATATTATTTTAATAAAAAAAATTTATAAATTTTTAAAAAATTAATATTTTTTATATTTATACATATTTAAATTAAGCATTAATGAAAGATGTTTTCAATTGGAGGGGAGCGAAGCCCCACCGTGACAGCTCATTTGGCCTTCCAAGTCAATGAGAAGTCGTTGGCAAAGTCTTTTACTATAATACCAAGTAGGCGAGATAGACTTTAATATTGGGGGCAGACGAGTAATTATTTGATTGTAATATTACATAATTATATTTATGTAATATGATGTTTTACTTAAATTATGATTCGTGAAATATTATTTATAAAATAAAAAATTATAAATTTAAAAATTATCATGTGTTGTAATATTTTAAATATAATATTATATAAATAAATCATCAGTTCATATAACTAGGATGACGACGGTTATACTTAACAATTTTTTGGGCAGACAAGGAAACGTGGTATGGTCCTTCACTCTTTGTTCATTGGCTCATCCAAATTTGAGGAATCTTTTCCTGGGGTGCGTCTCTAACAATTAAACATTTTATACGAATCGATTGTTAACATGATAAACAACAACCAAAGATTTGTCTCGACTCTCTGCCACTTACCTAATAATTTCTTTTCTAAAGATTTTTATAGCTGCTCTGAATTCATATTTCATTGAGATGGGTGACTTAAACATGTAAAAAACAGGTCAGATTACTCAAACACTGTAGAAGTTCGGCTTTTTGTTTTATTAATTGCTAATCTGACCAGCAAGCAAAGGTTTTGCTTGGCTCTCGCCGCACCTACCCAATAAAAACTTTAAAAATTCATTAAATTTGGTTGAGATCGTGACTTAAACATATGAAAATGATAATTTAAATTATTTTAACAAACAAAACACTACGTAGAGAACCTTTTTTTTATTTATATATATATGTGCAGAAGAATTTTTAAAACATAGAAACTGTATCCCACACTAAAGTATGAAATTGTGACCTCTATCATTGGAAAGGAATCGATTCCCTTCCTTTAAAGAAATAGATCCTCCTTTACTTGCTCTAATGTAGAAGACTTTTATAAGTGCATTAAAGTCGTTTTCCATTAAGATCACAGACTTAAACATTTGCTGTCTAATTGTTTACTAAAAAAGTTGAAAAACAAGACTATCATAGGGCCCCCATGACAGGGGTACTCTTATCATACGAGTGTAGGAGAGGCTTTTTCATTGCTTCCATGGCTGTCTTTAAGTGCTGTAATTGCATAGAAAATGATGTAGCTATCAGTCATGGGAAATCACATATTAAACGCCTTTTATAAGTCTGTCAAATTTCTCCCAAAGTTATTATTGATCACATATAATAGAAAAAAAAAAATCTTAAAATATTATTAATCATCAAAACTGTCTACACAGAATTGAATTTGAGTACCAGAAATCTAAAAAAATAATATTATGAAGAAACTTGGACCAAATTGAAAACTTTTAAACCAAGTTATTGTGGAAACAAAACTTCTCTAAAATGGTAAAAAAAAATACAAAAACGCAAAAATTGACCCCGAAACAACATAATCTTGCTAAATTTTGACTTGGTTAATTGCGCAAAAATTAACCCACCAAATTTCGAGATGATCACTATTAACCGTCTGTTTGGAAATTGGGAGAGGGAAAAGGGAGGGAAGGGAAAAATTTTCCTTTGTTTCATTTTACCAAAGAGAAAAAAGTGAAATTTTTTTTTTAAAATACTCTCTCTCTTTCTCTCTCTTCTTTTCTTTCACTTTCTTTTTATTTTCTTTATAAAACCAAACTGGGAAGGAAAAGTATTTTTTTTTTTAATTTTCTCTTTGCTTTTACTTCTCTTCCTTTCCCTTCCCACCCCTATGTTACAAACAGGCTGCAAGCCATTTGCTTCTTGCCTAAGTCTAATTTCTCCATGAAGTTCAAGGCTGTGAAATTCGCATGAGAAAATAAAGTGAATAATAAGCCATCATGTAAAAATATGTCACGAAAAGGAATACTGTGAACGATTACATATTCTAAGGAAGAGTGGCAGAGAGATTTCCAGCAGTATCATATAAAACCCGCTATTGTCATGAAGTGATAAAAGGGATCCTTTTACTTTGAACATGGGGTTGCCACTAAAATCTGCTATAGCAAAGTTACCAACTTACCATCTGTTATGTGCCTTTCTAACAATCATGAGATTAACAAACTTAGGAGAGCAAAACTGGGGGCTCGAGAACTGAAATATTGGGACCGGGCCGACTGGCTAATTATGCATAGCTTGGTTGTGTCATGAGTGGAGAGCCGAGAGGTCATAGTAGATGTAAGTCATTCGGAACCCACATTTGATACCATGTTAGAATTCATGGACCTAACTTAATCCTAAAAATCAAAGTACAATGACAGAGTTATTCAAGAACTCATATGAAGGTGATGACTTTTGTATTCAAGCGATGTGGAACTTCGCTCACAACCAAGAATCCTTACATACCAGAATCATGTGCCTAGCAAAGTTGTTTAGGAAGGTTTTCATGCTCGAAGACAATGCCTAGAGAATAATTTTACCAAGAACTAGAATAGATCACAAAGTTTAAAAAAGTAAAGGGTCTCCCTTGGTTGGCTTGTGATTCATTCCCGCTACTCCATCGATTCTCATTTGTCCTAAAAGATCTAGTTTCACAAGTTTGGTAGCTCAACTAATATAATTCCATAAACTAATGTCTTTGGACACTAAGAAATTAAATTTCATGCTTGTTCATAGAAAATCATTATCTCACTTCCAAGTATTTGTTCTCCTTTTCACAATTAAGGTAAGAAATGACTGGACCATCAACATGGAATCCTTTTGGATTGAAGTTCACAATGTCCACATCATGTCATGTTCCAATAAGTGCTTAGACTAGCCCATGCAATTGGTTTAATTTACATTATTGAAATGAGTGAATGTATTTCATTCTCATATATTGCACGCTTTTAACATGTTAATGTCAAGCTCTGGTGGGCAGATTTATTCTGTAACCTAGCCCAAATGGTAACCCAGCCCACTGATTCGTTGGGTGGACCTGTGGACCAAATTTTGAGTACATGCAGAAGGCTATTCATCTTGGAGCAGCCCAATGTTCGGCCTTGCTCGTCTATGAGGCCGAAGGTTGATGTCTGAATTTTCTTTTGGGTACTGTTTGGAATGGTAGGATTTGATGGGATTTGATAGAATTTGAATTTCAAAATGGAATTTGATATATTTAGAATAGGTGGAATTTAAAATGGAATTCAATTTGGTAGAATTTGAAAGGACAAAAAAGCCATCTTAAAATCTTTTGAAAAATGGTCAGATTTTGTGGGAATTAAAATTTAAAAAGTCTAATTACTCATATTGCCCTCATATATGTTTAATTTTTTTTTATTTGCTAACCTAATCTAGGGACATCATTGTCTACAAAATTATTTCATTTCTAATTTTTAATGAAACCAAACAGAAAAAAGAGAATACTTAGAAATTCATTCCTTTTAATTCCAATTATCTTCAAATACAAAAAAAAAATCTTTAAAAACTCTTTCCTTTCCTTTCTCATTTCGAATTCCAATTTCTATACAAATTTGGTTCAAATGGCTATAGCATTTCTCAAAAGATAAACAGAAGGAATGCCTTATCGTTCTCCTTCCATGGTGAGCTTTTACCCTGCAATTCTCGTATAATATCTTTCTTTCCACGCCCTCAATCTTTGAATCCTGGACGTTGGTGAATGAGTTTGTATTTTATAATTCTTTTATAGTTTGTTCTGAAAAGGAAAATACGTTGAACCCAAAATAAATAAAGAAAAAGAGAGATGAGAATAGAGAGAAGCAGTGATTGATTTAACATCTAATTGAGTCACAGACCAACAACCTTCCTATCAACTCTATACATCTCTTGAATGTATATATATATTTATACGTATATATAATGTATATATGTTCGTTTCATGCTTTACTCTTGGGTCACATTGTAGACAATTCCCACTTGGGGTTGGATACCTCTTGTGTGAACGTCTTGCATCCAAAGATGGTTTGGGTAGAGAGAAGCGAAAGAGCAAGAACGGAGGAAAATGTAAAGAGTCTCAAGAAGAAATAAGAGAACTTTTTCCTATTTGTCTTGATGTATTTTGTTTCCTGCACATTAAGCCATGTCAGCCGGAGGGACAATGCGATACATAAAGCCGTGATATGTAGCACTGTTAATGTAAGAATGAGTAAGTGGGGTAAGAAATAAAATTATGTGTAGCTTTTTTCGTTTCTTTTTTATTTTGTTTTCATGGAAACAATTCAACAACATGACAATCACTCATTTATGTTATTTGGATCTCTAATTTATCAAGAAAAAAGAAAAAGAAAAAGAAAAGGAGAATGAGAGAGAAAAGAGAAAAAAAATAAAGAATTTCAAATTCTTACCGATTTCTTTTTTATGTCATTTGGCCTTGCACTTTCTCTCACAGTCAAACATAAGATGTCATTTCATATCTTTTTTCGACAACAAATCCAAGATTCAAATACAGCATAAATTGAGTACCATTAGCATTTTTCTTTTCATGTTTTTCTTTTTTCTTTTCTACTGTTTGATATTAAGTGGGGATATGCCCATCTCCTATAGGGAATGTAATTTACAATTTTTTTCTTGCGTCTGAGGAGTTATCCTGCGGGGAAAGGGTTTGAAACCTTCAATGACTGGAACACTGATTCTTACCTTCTATAAAGGGTGTGGGTGGTGTGGTTTTGTGGCATCAGACATTTTGTTCCATACTGCTGTATCTGGCCAATCTGCCATTCAAACTTGACCTTTGAATCAAATCAATCGCTAATTTGGAGCTAGTACGAACCAAATATCCATTATAGTTCCTGCACCTGATTATCATTGGCGGCTTCAATGGGGTCAATCTAATGTCCCATCCTAATGAATTCATTGATTCAATTAATCATTTTGATTAATTGGACCCCTGCCGGGACCAGGCAGCATCATTTTCTCATTTGGGATGTCTTTCAGGCTCCATTACTGGAAAAGATCAAAGCTGACTCCGTTCTCTGAATGTTTAGCAATTCATGACATTCTAATCACATAGGCCATGACAAGGCAAGACAGAGTTTGAATCAAATTTGTCATCGTTATTAATCTTTTTGGACTCATGTGGTGCAGATGGTTCCAAATTTTGTAGGGTGATTCGCCCCAACAAGTGCATGATGTTGTTTACCATGCGCACCTTCTTCGAATAGTCTTTTTATGGTCTATTTATGATAAATTAGTTCTGTATTTTGTCATAATTTTGTAGAGCTTGATTGTAGCCTCTGAACCTACAAATTTGTGCGCATGGCACTGTTCGCCGTGCGCACGATTGATGTGCACACGGCACTATGGACTGTGTGCACAGTCAAATAATCATTTTGTCCTCAAAACTTTATTTTAATTCTTTTAAGCTTTATGCCTACAAATTAGTCACAAAATAGAATAAGAATCATTATTTAACTAAAAGAAAAGAATTAGCAAATAAACTAACTTTAACTTTAGCTATTTAAAGGCTAATGATTACTTTTTTAGAATGTAATGACTGGGGCTGTAGGTGTCTTAAAGTTGTCTTTCAGGCTTCTAATAATGTGAAAAGGATTAAAATTGACTTCTCGAATGCTATGTCCATTGGATAATCCAAGAAAAACAGGCAATTACTATCTGGTTTTCCACGTAAAATATAGCAAGTCAGATTCACTGTTTTCTAAATTCAGAAATTGTTGAACCTATGGTCTCAAAAGACATGAATAGATTACAAGATCTGGAAGACAAGACGAGAAATATGACCTCTACTTACTACTGAATGAGACACAACTCATGCGAGTTCAGAATAGTCGACTGTTACATCAGTTTGTTTCTCTCACAATTTACCGAAAGGGATCAAACCAAACCTTTCATTTTTTACAACAGGAAAAGGAACACATATATTAATAACCCAAAAGGAGATTACATCAAGGGATACGCTCAAAGACTAAGGTTCATCCAGAAACTCCGAAGGCACACGGAAAGTCAACAAAGGGCTGAATACATAAACCGAAAGCAAGAGATAAAGCTCCATTCGGATCACAGACTCTGCTACACCACCCCTTCCTGACCACTTGGTATCTCTGTCATTTGCACGTAGTTCTCACAAGCCCCATTGCGGATTTAAGAGTAAATCCGCGATGGAGCTGGTGAGAATCGCGGATTATATAATCCTATCATTTGCATGTAAGGCTTGTGAGAATCACGGATTACTCTTAAATCATATGATTATATAATTTGATTAACTGTAATTAGGATTCTTCGCTTAAATCAATGGATATAGGCACCATAGTTATATCCTTTCTTCTCTCTCTTCTCAATAGATTTTTTTATTTATTTTATCTTCATTTACATCTGATGCCCGCTTCTCGCTATCTCAATTGGATGGAGTTGGGGTGGGACTCATTCTACTGCCTGATCCTTGCTATCATTTTCTGAAATTCAAACACTACCAGGACTTGGCAGGTCATCATTTAATCCAGAAAATCACAGAAATGTTCAAGAAGATGGTCTTATCTCAGATTCTCCCTCTAGCACCTGCTATTGAAATTAATCGACACTAACTAATATTAGAGCTTTAACCATGAGTCTCAAATTACAATATCTGAAAACCCAAATTCAATAGCTTTCCACATAACAAGTCAATTTTAGAAAGCCACATGAGTAATTTTAGTCCTCTTTACTGCATCCAAATATACTCAACTATAACAATTTATTGGTTGTTTTCCATTAATTTTTCCCAGATATTTCCATTCCAGTATTACCTAAACTTAGTTAAGTCACCATGCTTGAATCTATATTCAGCCTATTTTCCACCACCACCCTCCAAAAATGTTTCTCCATCGAAAATATTAAAAAAAATTTATTCCTATATATGAATGCATAGGCAAGACAAATAACGGACCATTCTTATTTTTCAGAACACAGAAATAACAAAATCAATTATCTAGTAAAGAAATTTCATCCATGAAGTTGCTTCTAAACACAACCTAATAGAAAGGATACTCCTGTACCAGATAACTGAAAGCTTGTAATTGGATGAGACAGAAAGTTGTTGCATATGGCATATCATTGTCAACATGAGCAAGAAGGAAGAACCAAAGCTGGAATATTGTACTGCCTGCTGGTCAGTGATATCGAATTGCCTATGCATGATATGTAAAAGCTATAAACTTTCTTGGAACATCAGCACATTATCACTGTATCAGCTGACATTGCATGAGCGTTATAGGCAAGGACATAACAAGAAACAAATAGATTTTGATTATTAAGGAAATCACTCTAGGCAACATTTTTTATTTTTATGTCACCAATTTCCTCTTACAAATCTTGGGCTTATTGTAAATTTTCAGGCTTGTAATTAGGATCTTGGACGAAATTGGTGGACTTTTTCCCTTTTGATATTCTTTGTATTTTTTCCTCCCTTTCCTTCCCCAGACTTGCTTTTGCAGCAATATATTCATTTCCGTGGAGCCTGCTCAACTACCAAGTCTTTTTATTATATATTCTTATTTTTTTGTTCATTTACAGTTCGATCTGGGAGTTCCAATCAAAAAAATTTATATGATCATGGCATCATGCCATAATGGAATTCTGACAGGGTCAAGATTAATACCTTGTCTCTTTGGAGGGAGTGAAACAGTGAAAAAGAATCCCTTTCCACAACCACTTAAAAGTTTTAAATATCAGCTACTTTTGTAAATTCTGTGTTCTTTGCTTAAAAGTATCAATCCTTTTAGTGGCATTTAGATGCGTCTCTTTACATGACCTTGTATTAAAAAAATTGTTCCTAGTGTGTTTCACTCGAAGCTGTTTTGTGGGGTTCTTGAATTCGAATGCTTTCACTGTC
This sequence comes from Euryodendron excelsum, assembly GCA_033060915.1. Taxonomy (NCBI): domain Eukaryota; kingdom Viridiplantae; phylum Streptophyta; class Magnoliopsida; order Ericales; family Pentaphylacaceae; genus Euryodendron; species Euryodendron excelsum. The sequence goes on along the minus strand of CM065392.1, from coordinate 39,515,369 downwards.
AAACAGAAGAAAAAAAGAAAGAAGAACGAAAATATTACAGAAAAAAAAAAAATTCACAGTAAAAAAAAAAAAAAAGGGTTGAGCTTGCTGATGAGTGATGATATATACATATATAAAACACAAAAAGATGCTACCCAGAACTACAATGTTTCTCTTCTCTGCAAAGGACAATCCATCCACCGATCTGTTCAACATATTTCCTCTTGTTCTCGGAAGCTCCTCAATCATGCATGTCCTCCAAACATTGGAGCTTTCATTATATATAATATGTCATCTTCACAACTAATGTGGTTAATTATTTCTCTTTTATCAGTCATTCACTAAGGACCAAATTGTCCAAGGAATTCCATGAAAACTCACATAAAATGTAGAATAACAAGGATTTTAATTGGCTCTCAATGTCAAGTTTCTTGAGATATTGGCCTCAAGGTAAAGCAAGATTAAATCCTCATAGTGTGGACAATAAGTGGTTCCGCCACTAATGGTTATGAACCAAACCACAATTATTAAAGCTAATTACCTTCAACCAATCCATTAAAGTTGAGTGATATTGAAGTTTAACTATCCGTGGAAGTGGAACTCTCATTAAATAGACAACACTTCGTTATGCACTATAGTGTTATTTTCTGTACTGAAACTCATGGGATCGACGATGGATATACCTTAGAAAGATGAACCTAAGCTTGTTTTATGTCCACATGGTCTAATTTTGACGCTAATGTGATACTTAGTCAATACTTTTCTCTTCGTTGAAAAATCACACTGATCATAATCTAGGACCACTAGATGCGTGTACAATCATCAAAACATTTTCTTTTGATCATTATCCTCATAAACATCATAGGATATGCTTTGAATTTTAGTTTACCTTAAGAAAGCGTTCATCAATTTGCTAACTAGCTATGCGGCGTTTATCAATTATGACTGACCTGAAAATGAAGCTTTGCCGATATATATAGGAACTGCTTGGATCATTCAGCGGCCATAGCCATCGATCTTTGTCTTCTTGGCCGTATTGCTATTGAATGGTAATAAGGTGGAGTGGTCATGATGGGGAAGAGGGGCACATGAAGCACTAACTCATTGAGGTAATCAAAGCACGGAAAGTGAGAGCCATAACTGCAGGAAGTGATCAAGCTAGAGATGCCTGCTGTTGCATGAGCTAGTAATGCACGTGCCCTGCTTCTCCATCTTGCTCAACACCCACCTTCTTATGCCACAACCTCCAGCTACCCCATCATTCAAAAACCTACAGGAGAGAGAGAGAGAGAGAACGAACGATATGCAGTATTGCTCTCCTTACTCTCTCATTTATAACCAAAGAGGCAAAAACAAAAACGGAGTGTTTGGGAGGGGCGTTGGGTGAGGACCCCAGGAGCCTGCAACCCACCAAACAACTTGTCATAACTTGCAGAGGACCACAACCCTGTCACCATGTGTACCATTTTACAAAATTGCCCACTTAATTTTTTTAAGAGTAAATAATTATTTAGTCCTTTTAATTTTATCTTTATTTTTAATATTATTTTTAAACTTTAATTTTTTTATTTAAACTTTTTAACTTTTAAAAAAAATTAATATAGTCCAACTTTTTAAAATAAATAAGAAAATAAAATATTACTTATATTGTGGCCTTTTAAAATATAACTTAATATTACTTTACTCTCATTCAACTAAAAATGATTATATTTTCACCATCGTAGAAATTTAAAATTAAAAACAAAAGAAAAAAATGCTTAAGAAAAAAAAAAACCGATCTCTAAAATAAAAGAAAAAAAATAATTTCATGGTTATGAAATGTTATAATCATCTCAAAATGCTTAAGAAAATGACCAGAATAAAATCTTGCTTTTGTAGACCACCAATTATTAGCTAGATAGTGACAAGAAAATGTTCAATTTATTTTTTTATTTTTTTGTCAATAGTATTAATACGAACTTAAATTCTTATAATTTAGAGGTAATGTAACAACTTTTATTTTAGAGGGTAAAGTTAAATTAAATTATAGTTAAGATGATCAAAGTATAATTAATTTATAATTTTTCTAACTTATTTTAAAATGAGAGAGCACATTGACTTCTTTTTAGAAAAGTTGAAGGGCCAAAATAAAAGAAATCAAAATTTAGAGATAACATTAAAATTTAAAGCAAAGTTGGAGGGACAAAATGATAGCTTACTTTTTTTTTAAAAAAAACCTGAACAGTACAGTGCACATTTACTGCATCATTTGTTACAATAGTTCCCACATCTTTACAGTGTACATGATGCTAGGCTGGTCAATCTTATTTTATAGAGAAAATGATTAAGAAGGAAATAATGGTGGGTTTTATAATATGTGGTTACCGGCCAGAGAGAGGAAGAGGGTGGAAACAGAGACAGATAGATAAAGATATGTGGAGATAATTGAGGTGACCAGAGACGCTGGTGGCTCACTTGGATAGCTTCGGCCATGGCACTAGCCTTCACAGGTGATGAAGATGGTGGTGGCCAGTGATAGCCAAAACCCCCTTCTTTTTATTACCTTTTCTACTTGTTCTCTCTCTTCCTGTAAGTATTGAGGTCTCCAGCGATGGTGGTGGCTCATTGTAGATGGTTGGTCGTAGAGGTGGTGTTCAGAGGAAAGGAAAATGGTATGTGTTGGCTAAAAACCTCTATTTCGATGAGCCATTTTTGCTCCATTGTGTTAATTTCATATTACGCCCCTCCAGTTTGGCCATATGGCGCTAACAATGTTAATTTCACATTAGGGATTGGACCAAGTATAAACAAATTTTAAAATTCAAAGATAAATTTTCTACCATTGAAACTAGGGACTGAATTGACATACGGGCAAATTATAGAGGCCACTAGTGTAATTAATCCAAACAATTAAACAAGGGCAAATTAGAGAAACCCTAATTAACCCAAAAAATTACACAAGGGAAAATTAGAGAAACCACTAGTGTAGTTAACCCAAAAAATTTAATCCTAATGGATTTTCTAGTTCAATTTATTTTTTCACAGAAATTTGTCATTATCATCATTTCAACATGAAAAAGTAGGTAATGGCTTAAAACTATGCATCTTTTAATAGTTCTAACGGCCATCTCTATGCCAAAACATTGCTTTGTGACAATCCAACTTTATTAATATTTTCGTGTATATCACAAGCATGTTGTTTCTCCCTCTTGTTGTCTTCCAGTGATATACATATATGTATCACCATGTTCTTGTTTGAGAGTTCTTAAATATAGACAAACAAATTGTGACTATTCCTATCGATTCCATGCTTTCGTGGTTTCCACACTTAATTTTTTTTCCACCAAAGCATTGATTCCTAACTAGTCGATGGACCCCAATATTTTTTTTTTTTTTGTGTTTTTCTTGTCTTGTGCTTATCCAGAGTGATAGTATAATGGCTGGAGGCATTAAGCAGTGCTCTTTGTGGTCTCCACAGGCTTCCATTAATAACAGTCATGTGTTATATATGCAATTAGAATCCAAAGCAGTGCTATGAAAAGGCGTCTGAGAATGTAGGGTAGGTCTGGAGTTGTATTATTGATCTGCAAAAACTGTAATGAAAATCTACAATGATTTGACCTAATTTACATGTCAATGAAGGCTGGTAGGCTGTTTCACTCATGAGTTTTGAGTACAACATAAAGAAGAGAGTTGGAAAATGAATATCATGACCATCAATGAAGAAACAGACGGGTCATAATCCTATGGCGTTGGGGCTGTCCTTGGCACAACGTTGTCAATCCTTGTTTTCTTCGCTTCTATATATACTGGATCGCTGCTCACCACAGAATATGAATGCTATGTGTCTTAATCCCAAATGTTGCTGTCCTGAGACTTGCAATATGTGTGTTGATAACAAAATCACCACAAGGAGAAGATAACTAAACTCCGTAATATCTTTGGATATACCATAGATCCAACATGAATACCATGTGTCTTAAAAGATTTATGTTGCTGTCCATGATGTTTGGATATACCACTGATCGATCTAACAGAAGTTTTGGAAGTCCTGCAAGTTTACTCAATTAAAAGGCTTTTTGGCTGTGCAATCAACACACAAGTTGGTAGTGACCTATGGAGACATCATAATCATCAATGGTAAATTAGAATAAAATCTTTTTTAGTTAAATCCAGAAAGATTTTTTTAGAATGGTATCATGTATCTTTCCAGTGACCAAAGAAAAAATGAAAAAAAAAAGTCCATCATATATGAATTGGTGACATACAAAATAGAAATTGTCTCATTCAATTTAAATGATGAACCCTTTCATCTATGCATCATGCACGGCTGTAAAACGAACCAAGCTATTCGAACTCGATTTGTGTTCAGGTTATTAAAAGCTCATTTGAGATCGGCTTATTATGTAAATAAGCTAAGTTTAAACACATTTTTAAGCTCGTCAAGATTTTCAAATCAAGCTTGAATAACCCACTATTCGGCTCGATAAATTTATATATATTAAAAAATTCAAGCTATTTGAACTCGGTTCGTGTTCAGCTCGATTAAAGCTCATTTGAAATTGGCTCAAAAGTTAAACAAATTAAGCTTGAACATATTTTCAAGCTTGTTAAGTTTTTCAAACCAAGTTTGCACAATCTACTAGTCGGCTTGGCTTGACTCATTTATAACCCTAGCGCCATGTAGTTCATGACTTTCTGTCAAACCGTCTCTTCACCAGATTTCTTTGGGGTATTGACCTCACTTTAAACATCCATATAGCCAATTCTGAATGCTTTTCTCAGTAATTCTGGAATGGCATGCTAAATTAACTACTATGAATACCATGTGGAAATCCATGAACTCTCCTTGTTTAGGAGAAATTGACTACTAGTGTGCATGTGTAGTATAGAAGATGACAATAAAAAGAACAGCCTAAAAGAACACATTTGGTGCCAGAAAAGGCCTTCTTCATTGGCAAGCACCTTTTAGCTAGTGGGATGATTAAATAAACACTACCAAATCTTGATAAATAATTCTGAAAAACGGGTTTTATATGTTCATTTATATGTGTTGAGGCAAGCCAACGCTTTCAAGCAATGCCCCACGCGGGAATGTGGGGCACAACACAAGCAACAAAGGGTGGCTGGGATTATGAAGCTCATGCAACTTTTCTAATTGTTTATGTTAGTTTCCTTGTCATGGTGTTGAAGGTGGTCATAGGGTTTGAGAAGAAGTTCTTGATTGTACTGATTGTCTTTTTTACAATGCCCACTTCCATCAATGGACTCCCATTTTTTTCCATGTCGACTTTCCATTGTGGAGGTCTAGATGCTTCTCATATCTTATAACCTGGAGAAAAGAAAAGAATCTTTGTTATTATTTTATCAAATTTCTATTCACAAATATCATGAATTGCCATAATCCTTTTCACACCAAAAACTTAGCCTACAAGACCAATTCAATGGTTTATCACTGCATTTTGCATCCTCAATCACATTTATCTATCTGAGTTTATCATTTTGCATGCATTTCTGGCTTTTGAGCGCGTGTTCGTGTGCAAAAACACCTGTATACGTGTGTACACGCGCTTGTCAGAGAGAAACAAAGTTGATCAGGGAAACTATTTTGTGAGTATACATCATCAAAGATTGTGAAAATCTTCATTAGCCTATAAGAAAACAACGAAAATGTATGGTCCCGGCAGAAAATGAAAAAGCTACAGAGGTAAACAATTGCACGGTGGATATAGAATGAAAAAGACCTTTTCTGCTTTATGCTGAATGTAAGCAAGTGGATGAGTAGCTGCTAATGTTAATTCTTTGCTTGAAAGAATCCTAATAAATTCACTGATTAGTATGGTTAAGTATTGATGCAATATGCTCATGTCCACCACTGTTCCATAGGAAGTGCTAGGTATCAAGACATGATTGGTCCAAAGTTTAATCCTCAAAACTCTAACTAGATCAACCAATTGATGCTTGCCAAGTAGCAAAATTAATGCAGGAGCATCAACATTACTACTATGAACAGATACTCGATTAATTTGCAGATTTTTGAACCTATATATAAATCTAATATTCTCCTTTACACTTGAAAAGAATTCAGAAGATCTATTGCATTGACCTGGCGTTCCACTGATAGAGATATGAGTAGGATACATTACTTATAAACAAGTATACACATTATAATTAAGAATTATATATTTGTAAGGTTTCAGAATGTAGATCATATTATGTTTACATTAATTCAGAGATGTCTACATCTAAGCCACACTTGACATCACATAATCTAAAAGAAATAATTGTGAAGAAGAAGAGAAAAGGGAATTTAGTGGATGATGAGGTGGTGATCCATGGATCAGGGGGAAAAGGGGGAGACAAAAATGTAAGTAGGTAAAGTTGCCATTAGGGATTTTAGTATAATGGCCATATCACTAATTAAAGGCACAATAACTAACAACTGAGGCAAATATTATTAGTGGAAGTGTGTGTTACACTGATGGGATGTAAGTAAAATGTGGGACCTTGATGACCAACAAGATTTGTCCTGTGAATTTATTAAGTTGACTGGCCGGCATTCGTCCAATGGGTAACAATCACTGAGTTAACGTGTCATGATTAAGATTAGACTTCCTATAGCCATCACAAGACTAATTTTTCTCTAATCCCATCTTCAATCTTCCATTGTTTAACCACTAATTGAGTTTAACTTGAGTTACCCTCATAGATGACTTGATTGTGCAGCGAGTTTCATTGTTTGGCTAGAGTTGCAAACTTCAGTAGGCTAGGTTTCAAGAAAAGTATTCTGAGTCCCTTCTTCCCAAGGATCATCCACCATCACCAAGTTTCCAGGCTGAATTCATGGTGGAAATAGTTCAAAATGTTGTGGGAGTGAAAATCTAACTTTAGTCTGCGTTGGATGAGTGCTTAAAACACTATTTAGTTAACTCACAATCAGCTTCAGTAATTTTAATTTTTTTAAGGCTTAACTCTTTGATGAAAATAATAGTTTAGATGTAGTGGGAGACACCTTTCCTATTCTTTGCCTTTTATTAATGCAATTGTCATGGTAACGCATTGTTTAGGTCATGAATTCTATTACTTTTTCCCCTCTCTCACTTATCATCTTTGCTAAGTTCACTGAGATTAAGAGAATCTACAGCTCTAAAGTTGCCATAGACAAACAGCATTAAGAGTGACGAGCATGATCACCAATTTTAATTTGTCTAATCAGTGGAAAAGCAGAAGAGATTAGGTGTAATCACCTTTTTATTCTTGTCTTACTTTAAATCGATCCTTGTTATGCAATGAACTGAAATTGTAAACAATTGTTCATTTCATTATCAAGAAGTTTCAGAATGAACTGAAATTGTAACACCCCAAAAGGATGTAGATCTTTATCAGGAACACCATTCCACTTATATATATATATATATATATATCTTATCTTTCAAGTTTACAATTGTTTGTTGGCATCAAGTAATCCTATACTCCTTTTTACTAGTTTTCTTCGCATTTCAATGTGTTTCTGCCAAACCAAATATTCTTATGCAAATGCTGTATTAGGCTGCTGCATCCTGGCATTGGTGCAAAGAACTTGTACAATGACTAGATAGTACGTCGGCTTTGAAAATTCGCGGCTGCTTAGAACACAAGTGGATTAATGAAATAATTAGTCAAGTGTGCCGAGAGTTTTCTAACATTGTATTGATTGGATAGGGTCCTTGGGGGTTAATAATTCACCAACTAATCCCACTAAGTAGAAGTAGAAAACAACACAAACAGAAACCTGTACTCAATTCAACATTATGTTACCTAAATATTGTGACTAGCTAAGAAAAAGCTCAATCAAAGTTATCATCAATGACCAATCTAGGAAAAACATGGGGATGATCAGTCATTGTCCATTGTCTAATGCTCAGTTCTGTGACTTTCACATAGAGCCATTTACGAGCTGCAATGAAAAATACCCCACCAGCATCTTCTAGGGGTCACAAAAAGTTAAACTAGCAATCCATCTGTCATATAGCTTCACAAAATAATTGAATTGTCTGTATTTTGGGACTATTCTGCTATATCAACTCGTACAAATTGAAAATTAGACGAATGTCAAAGGAATTAGGTTTGTGCAATTAAGAAACTAATAAAACCCCACTTGAGGATCCCTCAGCTTTCAAATTGACATACCACAGGTAGGTATTAGGTGACGAAAGGTTAAACTAGTCCATCAGTCCGTTTGATAGCTTCACAATTGAGTTGTCTATATTGATTTTGGGACTCAATGGCTAGCTGCATGAACTCATGCATGATTAAACATTAGACTTATGTGAAAGAAACTATAGGTTTGTGTAACAAACTAATAGAACCCGAGGGATAAATTTTTAGTACAAAAATTGCAAAAAGGACTTCGGTTCAAATTTCAAAGCACCCTTGGGATAAATTTTTAGTACAACAATAGCACAAAGGACTTCGGTTCAGATTTCGTCACGCGAAAGGGGAGAACCCGGTTTAGCATGGAGATGGCTAATCACTCTGATATACACAATTATAATGGCGATCACACCAAACCAAAAAAAAACGTGGCATACTGTAGCATTTGATTTTTTCCTCCACTTGAGGATCCTTCATCTTTTGATTGGCCTTGTGATATGGTGCGTGGCCAAATATTTCTCATTGTCTCACTCAATATGGGTGGTCCAAGCTTGGCAAACAACTTTTGGGCATACCATCAAGATCATACAATTACATTATGTTTCTACTCCAAAGATGAATTCGAAATTACAAACAAATGTAGGCTCGTAGCTTGCCTTTTTTCCTTCATTTTCTTTCAATTAACCTCTTCAAAGCTTGTAGTACTAGTGCCAATAAACAACATTTAATCTTATACAGAGTGGGAAAACAAAAACTAAATTAGAACACATGGACTATAGAAAATGGAGAAGCTAAAATTCTCAGCCATGTAATTCCATTACGACAAATGAAAATGTTAAAAGGTAAATAGACTAGAAAGACTGCCAGAGCAGAGTGTGGTGAGGGAAAATTAATTTTATTGCTCTTGTAATGCTACGTCACTTTTACTTCCCTTATCATAATGCGATAGATTCTTTATTAAGTGAGTCCTGAACATAGTTGTTGAAAAACTCATTTGAGAGGGGGAAACAACCTTCCAATACGGATATGAAACTCGTTTGAAAATTTTAGATAAATATTCAGGAAATGTGGAAGAAACATTTTGAAAACTCTTTGGAAACGTTTCAAAAATTCTTAAAATTCTTGACCAAAACTCTTGAAAAACTTAAAGGTAACACTTTTGAAACTTAAAATATTAATTTTTTTACATTTTTTTTTCTTAAATTCTAACTAAGTATTTATAAAATTATTCATGTTAGTTTTTACTATGTTTTTTAAAGGTCTCCACTAAATTTTTTTAAAAATCTCTTTTAAAATTTACAAAAATTTTTTAATAAGAACCTTACTAAGTTTTTAATCATTTCTTATTTTTTTCATATATTTCTTAATTACTTTTCTCACTTCTTTTTCTGTAACTATGATCCCGAATAAACCTACTCCATCTCACTCGTGATTCACTTAACATAGAATTGACCCGCTGTACTATAAAAGCATAAAAGCTGAAGTGATGACTTGACACTTGAAGAGTACTGGATGATTTCGCAAAATAGAGCATTTTTTTGGTCACATTGCTTGTATGAGTATCTCAATTTGACCTCCATATTTAGGGTTAGTAGTGACTTGCCCGTGAAACCCCATCAGACGTAGGGTGTGTTTGGTTGGACTTATTGGTTAGTTTTTTTGTAAGTTTATAAGAAAAAAGTTTTGCTTTTTTGCTTTTTATTTTTTTGCAATTTTGTTTATTTTTATGTAAACTAAAATCAGAAAAATAAAAAAGTTTAAAAAACTTAACTTCTTTACTAGCAAGCTTAAAAAAAATTTCATTTTTAAGTCCCGCCAAACACACCTGTAGTAGGCTCACCTTCTTTCGGCCTTGGGTTCAAGTCCACTGTTTTGTCAGCGCGGCTGGCCTAGAAGTTATGGTTCCACTCTGTATCTTTTTTCATTTATGGTACCGAGGATGCAACTTTGTGAAATTCTCACAGTCAACTCAACCATAAAAATGACAGGCCCCCAAAAAAAAGACCCATTATAAAGGTCAATTGAAAGGGGTACACTGTCTTTTTTTTTTTCCTTCTTGCAGGTACTTTGAGATCATATGGGCACAAGTAGGATGGCAAAACAACTTTACATATTGCGTTTTTATCCCACTTGACTCTTATTAGGACAGGTATATAGTGATACAAATTTAGTAGGGTTGAGTTTAAAAATAAGATACAATAACCCGTTTATTCTAAAGTCACTCTGTTTATATATATATATATATTTGTTGGGCTCATAATCAACACTGACATTATTATAAAAGGTGGTTGAATATTTTTATGGGCCAAACTACAAGTTTGATTACAACATGTAGGCCTAGGATTGGCCTAAGCCCACATGGCTAAAAATTTCCAGCGATGGCCCGTCTCTTGTAATAATTATGGGTGGCCAAGCATAAGATTTTTTCGGATACATCAAAAACTGAAAGAAACAGGGGAAGCGGTGCCTGTCCATCAAGCGTCGGTTGATGGTTGACACACAGTTAAGGTTTGCCATTGGTTTGTCGACTCTATTTAACGTGGCACATCAGTTAGCTCTTGATGGACAAACAAGTTTGTGATTATCATTTTTCTAAGGAGAAAATTACATCCTCACAAATAAGGTTCCAACAATGTTAGAGATCAAAAATGGCTTGACAGGGAGGGGTCCTTCAACGCAACAATATGCTAGTTTTAATTAACTCCCAAATTTGTCATCTCATTAGTGCGTTAATTTCTCTCTTCTAGGCAAAGTGTGCTACGAACTAATTCTCTGAATGGAAATTTTTACGAGAGAAGCTCTCCATAGCACCGTTTATCTTTAATTAATTTCAAAATCAGCTCTGAATCTATTCTCACTTCAATTCTTTTTAAAGATAATAGTAAGCCTTTTAAAAATTATCTACAATTTAATTTTCAAAAAATCACCCGCTTATCCTCACAAATACGCTATTAATTAATCAATAGCTAGACAAATACTATTTACAATAACTACTAACAAGCACAAAAAGACACGGCATCAAACCAGCTTATCCTCACAAATAGGCCATTAGTATTTTAATTAATTAACTAATTATAATAAGTTAAATAACATGTACAAAATTTATGCTAATTCACAAAACGACAAAGCATCAAAAACGGACACTATCGAATACACATTTCCCCCCAAAATAGCAGTTCTCTGCCGTCCAAACCCCCATTCGTGTTTTCAATTGCTCTCATGGCGATGGCCATGGCCACTTCGCCACTGCCTCCCTCAGCAAATACCAATCACCACAACGGCACTCTCAGAAGACCTACCAATTATTCACCACTTCTCTCCTCCAATGGCTTCTTCTTCGCTCTCTCAAGCCTCTATCGCGTACAATTCCAAGCTCTCTCTCCGCAGAGACTCGCCGTCGCCGGCGGCTCTCTTCTCCGCTCGGAAGTGTGTTGTTCCGCCGGGGTTGGATGTTTCGGCGAAGAGTTTTCTGTTGCGTAAGCTATGTCGCGGAATTCGAGTTCCACGCGCCACCGCTGAGGCCCTTGACGATCGAATTCTTGAAGAAGCGGGTGACAAGAGGAGAGAGAAAGGTAAGGTTCTGAGAGTTGGAGTTATTTGCGGAGGTCCGTCTGCGGAGCGTGGAATCTCTCTCAACTCTGCAAGATCGGTGCTTGATCATATGCAGGTATTCCTATGAATATATGATATTTACAAACAAGCAAAATAAATTAGTAATTTGATTCTTTAGACTTCACATTAGTGTTTATTATAATATACAGGTACAGACGAACTAATTTGTAGTATTTTGGCGGGAACATGTATTGGATGTTGCCTTAGTCTCTATTTGATTGCTGAGAAAATTGAGGAAGAAAACGGGGATAGAGAATTGGAATACTCCGTCTTCCGTTTTTTTATGTCCTTAGAAAATGAAAGATATTGGTTTGGCTTCGACAAATAACAGTACAAAACATAACTGAGGTGACTTTTAGTTTACTAGGGTTTAAATCAACGAAGATCTATGGCAACCAAGTGTTGCTTTTGTTATGTTGTAAAATGAGAACTGAGTGACGTCGTTTCTGTTGTGCGTTTGGTTAGCATTGCCAGGAGTACATTTTGGCATGTTTGATAATGTAGTGGGAGGCTGATTTTCTTGTTTTTATCAGGGGGATGATTTGCATGTAAGCTGTTATTACATTGATAGCAATCTCAACGCCTAATCTATATCCTCTGCTCAGGTTTGTATATTACTATGTGCCATAGCTCATTGCAGAAGCTGTTGATTTTTAATTGGCCACCTATGATGGTATTTAACAGGGGAAAGTTTTATTTAAACATAATGGACAGATTTCTTGTGTACTATCGTATTCTTTTAATTATTGTGAAACACTAAATACTTGGTAGTTGAAAATAAAAAAGAGATTGCTATTTGAACTTTGTATATGGTAAAATTTTTTTGTCACCTTGGTATTTTCCCAGGAAGTTTTTAGACCCTATTTGGTGGGCATGTTGCTTTCAACATTTTTTTTTTCTTTTTTTCTGGTTAACTTAAGGTGTTGGAAACTCCCCCTGAAGATACACCAGCTCACCTGTTGTTTGTTTTGTTTTTGTGACTGGTCCAATAATTAATCAATCTTGAAAGATTTACCAAAAAAGTGTATATGCTCTTTATTTGTTGGTCTCCTGTTTCTTAACTGTTTACAGTCTTGGTCACAGATATTTACCATCTAAAATTCATTTCAATGATGAGGGAACTCTTAAAATACAGTACTTAGAGGTCTTCTGACTTTTCTTGTTAAATTTTACTTACAGGTATACTCAAACACTCCTGCAGATTTTGATTTCAAACTTGAGAGGTACATGGCCAAACTTGAGTATGCTGCTCTGCTTTTCGTGATCAAAAATTTGAAAGATGGCTAATTCACTATTTTGCAGCCTTGCCCAAGGTTTCGAGTCTTTGTCTGACTTTGCAGAACACCTTGCCGGTTCTGTGGACATAGTTTTTCCTGTAATACATGGTTGTTTTGGAGAAGATGGTGGCATTCAGGTTTAGTTCAGCGAAACTTGATTAACTTCATGCATGCTGAGAAATATTTTCAGCTTAATAGTGGTAACAAATAGAAATGTATTGCTCTTTTCAGGAGCTCTTGGAAAAATCAAGTATCCCATTTGTTGGCACGTGGTCAGATGAATGTCGTAAAGCATTTGACAAGGTAATCTCTTTCTCTCTCAAAAAGAAAAAAAAAAAAAAAAAAACTCAAAAAGTACTTAAAACCAAAAACAAATTCTTATAAAAAAAATAGGCGCTGTTTGTTTAATAAAGTCAATTGTTTTTTATAGAGTTTACAATGAGAAATAGGAGTTGAATTGAAATTTTACAGGATTGTATCTTGGACATCAAATTGTCTGATTTTAGTCTTCTTCTGCAGATTAAATTCCCAGAAATCTTCTGTTGTATGTACAGTATGACGTGAATCTACTATTTGATCAACAGAAATGCTATGCTTTGAAAACACAGCAAATAAAAGCTTGTTGTAATGCTTGGAGACTCAAAAGTTTAGATATTGCATCCAGTTTAACTGGAATTGTTCAACCTAATTTTGGATGGGCCTGGCTTGAATGCTGTTGGATGTCTGCAGAAAGTAGATTAGCAATATGTTTTCTTAATGAATATGTGGTGTGTTTAGAGTACAAAATTGTAGATATTATTTTTAGCAACTATTCCAAATTGCTTCTGGTAAATGTATATTTTTTAAATTTGTATTATTATTAGTTTTTGGAATGACACTTTTTTGCTAATAGGCTAGCCATAACTTCCTAATACTAAAAATGGTAATGCTATGCAATCTAATATGAAGGCATAGACTCAATTCTTTTACTGATTCTATTCACCCTAGTAGATGGGATGTTCAATTTTAGATACATATTTTACTCAAAAATTTCTACTAAGAAAGGATTCATCCATTTGATTATATACTTTACATTTAACCTTCCAAATCAGCTTTTTTATTCTTTAGTAAGCTGATGCCTAGCATTCTTGATATTTTAAATATTGGCAGTATGATGCATCCTTGGAGCTCGACAGACGAGGATTTGTAACTGTGCCAAATTTCTTAGTGCAGGTATTGTTTCAACCAGTTTAAGCTTTTAGTAACTATTGTGCTCGTCTTTGGTTGTCCTTGGAGCTCAACAGACAGATTTTTTTTTTTTTCTTCATTTTTCCGCTTCAAGGGTCGTTCTTTTTTGAAGAAATTTATTGTTCAATGTTGCTGTCAATGTTGCTTGCATAATTCTTTAACACAAAATCCTGATATCTTTGCTATTTAACGCTTCATACCCACCAGACAAACAACCTTAATTTCTGTTGCGAAGTTTTTATTTTTTGAGCATAATATACATTTTCACAGGATCTCTTCCCCCCTCCTCGTTTTCTCTCTTCAATTGGTTAATGTTAGAGACTATGGTACCTTCGTATTCTAGTTTTTTTTATTTGCTTTAGCCTTTAGATATCTGGTGTTGTTTTTTTATGTTGTGGTCATATTTCTTGCACATATTATAGGTTCATTTTTTTCAGATATGCTTTCATCCTTGATTTGTTGTTGCTTTCAGATCATAGGAAGAATCTAGTTTTTTCCTGTACTGGAAGCTGAGCAGAATTTTGAAGATGATCAAGTTTACCATTGCCTGTCCTGCATCAGTACTTCACCATAATTCCTATTGCATAAGCTTTGGTTTTAGCCCTTCTCTATATTTCGGTGTAATCACTAAGTGGGTAGCTTCTCCAGCTTGATGTCATGAGTTTTGATTGTCATCACACGGTGGACATTTTCAGTCAAATATAACTGTATCTCATCTATCATTGATCAAATATGAATTAGCACCAATGAGGGTTGCCTAATAGGAATTAAAGCACTTCAAATAATTGACAACTACCGAATATATGCTTCTCAGTGCTTTAGATTTATGTCAGACTGGTGGCATCATATCACATTGATTTTCTGTTGGTATTCTAGTTCAAAAGGTGTACAGCTTTTCTCACTATTCAATATGAAGTTGAGACAGAGAACAGTCTCTGTAGTCTCTGGTTTCTGTTCTCTATTGAAACTTTGCTGTATTTGCTTAGATTTTGTTCTGCTGACAATTACAAAATTGCTTATAGGGAAATGAGTTAGACGAATCTGATTTGTCTGGGTGGTTTGTTAGAAATCAACTGGATACAAACCTGGGCAAAGTTGTGGTAACTCTTAATCCTTGGCATTGATTACAGAAAGTTTGGTAACACTGGAGCACAGATGATTGTTAAGCCTGTTTAACATGCCATGCTTTTCATTCGATTGCAGGTAAAACCAACAAAAGCAGCGTCAAGCATTGGAGTTACAGTCGCATATGGCGTTATTGATTCTCTTAAGAAAGCTAATGAAATCATTTCAGAGGTAATTTTTCTTTATCCTTCGTTTGTCTTTCTTGAAATATGTTTCGACCTTTAACTCTAAACTCTGAAGTCAAATTCAAAACACCAAGTTCACTCAATAAGTTGGACCAATTTGATTTCACAAGGGTGTGCATTAAGTATAGTATAATATATGTGACAAAAAAATTTATGGGAGATATATAAAAAAAAGTAGCTCTGTTCTTGTTATTCTCTAGATGGATATGAATTTGATTTTTCCAAAATGTGGCCAAACTGAAGATATAAAATCCGGTGACTACATAGTTGTAAATGGGATAGAAGTTCAGCAAACTAATCAATCTGGGGTTTGGAGCCAGAGAATTGTTTCGAGACTGGAAAACTATGTTTCAGAGGTTTCAATGCCGTAGTTGCTTCTTATGAATTACACATTCTTTTAATGTTTGACAGGGACTTGATGACAAGGTCGTTGTTGAGATTTTTCTTGAAGGAGGGAGTGAGTTTACTGCCATTGTCCTTGATGTGGGTTCTGGTTTTGATTGCCAGCCTGTTGTACTACTGCCAACAGAGGTATATGCACTGTTGTGTCTGTGTCTTTGATTCAATTCATTGTAATGGAAAATCCCTTGATTTGTTGGGAAACATAGCCATTTATGCATTAAGAGATGAAGCTACTCAGATTATACAGCACTTCTCTGTTCCTTTCATCCTTGTTTCTTGTAAATATCTAGTGTGTACAAGTGTCAGATCCAGATATCCAAGAAATCCTGGGTTTCCTCCATTGATTGGCATCTCAATTGAGTGATTGATACCTCTCATTAATTTTCTTATCAAGCTCTATGAGAAAAGTTTCAACAGTGCATAAATAGAACTATTCATGAATATTAAATGAAGTTCAAGATAAAACAAAAGCGTATGCATAGGACATTATAAAAAATAATTTGTAGTGAAATTCTTATCGCTACAGAGTTGATATTCATCTGTGCAATTGATGGAATCTTATGTCAATCCTATAGTCACACTATTTCCACACGGTAAAATTGAATCCCAAAAGTGTTGTCGCTCTTACCTAATGGATCTTTGTATTTAACTCTACTGCATCGATGACCAGGTGGAACTTTAATTCCATGGCAGTGCTGATGTAAGTGAGAAGGATCCAATATTCAATTATAGAAGGAAATATCTTCCTACACGCCAGGTATGGAAAAATGCATGTTCTCTATACCGATTCCGACTGTGTTGCATTAAATACAAGCATTTTATAGTTTTGAAGGTGCATGAAGTCATTGCCAGTCAGGGCGGAATCAGGATTTTGTTTTGAGGGTTACCAAAACTTGAAACACTGATTTTTACCTATTCCTATGATTTTTATATTTCAAGTTTTCCTTTTACATATTTCTAAGTTCAAGCATAAGAAATATATTAGCATAAATCAACATCTACTTAGCCTTAGCAAAATATGAAAAATAGAAACATATTAATGGTTTCGTAGACAAAAAAAAAAAAAAAAAAAGGAAAGATAGGAGCTACAATTCACTATACAGAAATTTTGATATTTCATTAGGTTAGGACCTTAAAGAACATTTGAAATTGTGGGGAGTGCCCGTAGAACAGAGATTTTTTGACATGTTATGTAGATAGATGGGGGTTGTACAAAAAGATGGGGGGTGCCATGGCACCCCTCACCCACACTTTAGTTCCACCCCTGTTGCCAGGGTTCAAGAGTTACAGGCTAGCAGTCATCTGCTATTATACTCTAATGTAAGGCAGTCTTCAGCATTGTTTTTCTTTATTTATCTGGTTGGCTGTTGATTTGGATTATTTAGTATGATATCTTTTACTTTGATTGTCCTTCATTCATCTTTTCTATCTCTAGATTTCATGCATCTATTGCAGGTTGCATACCACACTCCACCTCGTTTTCCTCTAGATGTGATTCAAAGTATTCGTGAGGGAGCATCTCTATTATTTCGACAGCTTAGCCTACGTGATTTTGCTAGAATTGATGGGTGGTTTTTGCCGCCTTCCACTCCTATGTCATCTTCTTCGGAGAGTAAGTTCAGAAAAACTGAATTGGGTACAATAATATTTACTGACATCAACTTGGTAAGATGGGTGTCTGATTCTTTGCATGTGTTTAATTACTACTGACGTTTTCTTTGCATGGTACAATATTGATATTTCTTTGTGTTTCTCTAGATTAGTGGGATGGAGCAAACTAGCTTCTTATTCCAGCAAGCTTCAAAGGTACTTGGTGATTCTGCTTTTGTGTTGTCGTGAAAGTTCGAGATCTTGCGATGACTTTCCAAACTAGCCCAACTAAAACCCGAATTTTCTTTTGCATGGTGCCAATTTTCCCATATTTCAGCAATTTTTTTTTTTTATGTAATATCAATGTGTATTTGCATGTTATAACAATCACTTGATGGTTGATCTATGATTTATGCTGTCACAGTGTTCACACATTTTTTCCTATGTACAAAGCTCCCAAAATTTTGTTTTTAAGACTGATCTTTAGTTTTTCTGGTTTCTTCATTGTTATTGAGATGTTACATGCCATGCTTCTCATAGGTTGTATCATAAGACATTGATTTTAGCCATTACCTCGTGCTATGAATCCTAGCAGCCATATGCTAGTAAGTAGTAACCATGGCCGGCTGATCTTAAAAAAGAGTTGTGCTTGACAGAACTTACATCAGGAGAAATATGGAATGCAGATAGGTTCAAAACATTTTAGTCCTTTTTCTTCAGTTTGTTAATTTTGAAAGTTACCATAAAATTTTTGCACAGTTCCAAAATTATGTTGCATTGATTAAGTTGAGTTGCAATTGTAATTTTGGTTTGTAGGTAGACATTCACTGGAATTTTGCAGTCGAATTTTTCCCCCTAAGAAAGTCTGCTCTTTTGTTTAATATATTTGCTTCTCCTTTAAACTTTTTCCTAGTTAAATTACAAAGCCACACAAGTTTTTTCATACTTGATTTATTGTTCATACTCTTGTGATATTATTGTTCAGGTTGGATTTTCTCATTCAAATGTCCTAAGAACCATTATTCAACATGCTTGTTTGAGGTTTCCCAGTCTAGCTTCATACAATACTGTGTCAAGTCCCTTGCCTAGAACTAGAAGATCAAAATCTTCACAACCCACTGAAGTGTTCCCCAAACGCCAAGACGTTCGCAAAGTTTTTGTCATTTTTGGTGGAGACACTTCTGAACAACAAGTATCTCTTATGAGTGGAACTAATGTTTGGCTCAATTTGCAAGCTTTTGATTATGTACGTATTCATGTATAGGGATAGCTTTGTTTATATTATGTCCAACTTATACAATGACAGACCTATTGGCTACCTTACTGTCCTAAATGTGAAATTTCTAGTACCTCTTGTTTGTGTTAGAAAGTTTATTGGTTCATAGTAGTGTTGTAACAATTTTAATCTATTGTTCTGAAGTTATGATGTATCTATATCTACGGTTCTAATTTCGTACATAAATTTGAAACAATTGGTCCTTAAAACATTTTTACAATTTTTGTCTTTACTGTGAGGAACCCCCTTTTGTTAAATTTGGATGTCGTCTCATAAGCTTCCAATGATGCTTTGTTTTTAATATTGTCTTTCATATAAATTCTATAACTTGCTTGGTCAAATTAATACTTTGGTTCTCAAATTCAGAGTTCTTTCATCACTTCAGGGAACTTTTGAGTTTCTCGATGATCATCATTTTGTCATTCTTCATTTTTGGTTTTTCCGGCTGCTAGTGGATTGTTCTCTTACTCCATACTTTCTAGCAGCCCAGTTTATGATTATCTTGGATGACATTTTGTATCTTTGCATTTTAAGATTTAAAAGCAATATCGGATTCACTTTGCCAATTGAAGTGCTATTGTTAATTTTCATGGATACAGCTTGAAGTAATGCCATGTTTGCTTGCCCCTACAAAAGGTTATTCATCCAAGACAGAACCTGAAAACAAGGAAATGGAAATGACCTCCAGAACAGTTTGGTTATTACCGTAAGTGTAGATTTTGTAGTTGTATTGTATACTTTACTATTTTAGGGTAAGTTGGTATACCTTCCTTTATCTCAATGCTTTATGAGAATGTGAAGATAGCATTACTTGATGCTTATGTATGCTTAATGCTAGCTTGCCTGTAGTTCGTTGAGTTTTTTAATGATTAGAACTGACAAACTGAGCTAGTCATGCTCTGAAAAGATACATAAATCTTATGCCCCCATAGTAGAAAATTAAGGATGTCAACCAATGATAGTTTCTATAGAAATTCTTTGAGCATGGTTCTTTAGATGGGTACATCCCTTCTTTTGTTATCTATGTTAGTCATTTATGTACAGTGCTATTTCTTTGGGCACAGATACTCTCTTGTGCTAAGACATACAACAGAAGAAGTTCCTGATGCATGCATAGAGGCTATTGAACCTACTCGGGCAGCATTGACATCTCAGTTAAGGAACCAAGTGATGGATGATCTCATGGAAGGTTTGAAGCTGCACAATTGGTTCACAGGGTTTGATATATCTGATGAAACACCTGTAAAGTTGACACTCGTGCAGTGGATCAAGCTAGCTAAGGAAGTTCAGGCCACAGTTTTCATTGCAGGTACTTTTTTGTAGCCATAACTTGCATTTAAATTTAGTGCCCATCTTAACAGACTTAATAGGATACGTGATAATGTGGTATGTTTGGAATTTGAGTTTTGCTTTTCATTTATTATAAAGTGTGAGATCTCTATTGTATACAACTTGTTTATGTGGGTTTTGCGCAAGGATTTTCTTCGTTCAACCTGAATACAATTTCTAATCATGCTTTCCTCTTTATTTTCAATAAATTAGAAGTACTTTATACTGAAAACTCCAAAAGAAGGGGGATGGGTGGCAGGCATACCCATTTACACATGCCATATACAAAAAATTATAATGCCTACACAATCACATGACATCCGTATTATAGACAAAACGTCAACAAATATTTCAGTAGAGGGGTTCACCCTGGCCGACACCTAAGTATGCAATAAACTAGGAAAAATGCTTTCCATTTTATGAGTAGAAGCTTCACTCCATCAAAAGGCTGCTGGTTCCTTCCCCACCCATATACACCACATTGATGAGCAAACAGGCCCTGCATCGCAAGCCTTCTCCTTTCTCCAGGCTTGCCAGGCCCGTATCCAACTAGCAAACACACCCACCACCACTCTTGCGATCACCCATGCAACATCAGTCATAGACAGAAAAAGACCTCACACCTTGCCTGCCACTATAGAATGGAAAAGCAACTGGTTCACTGATTGCCCCATGTCTGTGCACGTACAATACTAATTAGGATGCATTTCCCCTTTTGCCTTAAGTTACAAACCATCAATGCCGTGCTGTGAGCTCTAGCTGATTATTAGTATCATGCATGAGTAACAGATCTTATTACCTTTTTTCTTTTAATGGGTGTGATGCTTTTACAAATTTATCTAGCTAGCAATGTCATATTTGATTCAAATGGCATTGGTATGTATTTTACGAAAAATTTCTCTATCCTTGGTCCATTGTTTTTGAACTCTATTGAGAAAACTTGTAGGAAAATAGAAAGCAAAAATAGGAAATGTCAGTCAATGCTTTTGAGAACATTAATTGAACCCAAAAAATTGTATCTGTGGATGAAAGCATTAATTAAATAAAAGTTTTATGACTCTGTAATAGGATTAAAATTTGCTTAAGTTGGTAAGAAGAAAATTTGTGATTCATCTGGCTTTCTAAATCTCATAAATGCTGTTTCATCTTTTAGTACTGCATATTATTGTACTTCTTTGCTTTGAAATCCTCCATAGTAAGACACTTCTACTACTGTGTGCCAAAGTGATTAATACTTCATTTTCCTATGAAACTTGTTGTGGTTGAGGTTCAAATGTTTTAACATTGACGGCAATTAAGACGAAAGAATTAATTTGTAGATAGTCATAACATTAATTGATTGTACTTAGTGGATTCTGGCTTAGCATAAAATGAAACTAGGAATCTAACTGGTAAAATATTATGAACCTCTATTATTATAATAGAAGAACCTGATCAGAATGTTTCAGCAGAGAGTTCTAAGCATTGATGTGTCACACGTGACATTTTATAATGCTATTGGCAGTGCACGGAGGCATAGGTGAAGATGGTACACTACAGTCTTTGCTACAGGCCGAAGGAGTTCCTTATACAGGTATACTTGTTGACATTCGGTAATGGGTACATAACTTATGTCCATGCTATGCAACTACTCATGTTTTGTTTCTTTTAAATTGAAGGTTCTGGTGTAATAGCTTCCAAGACATGTATGGACAAAGTTGCAACATCTCTTACTCTTAACCACGTACGTTAACCAATTAATATGTATGATGCCCTTAAGACAAGTCACAAGAGGGACTTCATTGCTTTGTTTATTAGGCCCATGCATATCACTTCTACTGGTTGATACGTAGGATTTTATCCCTGAATATTTGCCTGCGTGAAGATCCAAAGGTGAATATTGGAACACCATATTTTCACTGTTCTCTAAAGAAAAGAAAGTTGCAAAATGATCTTGGTGTTTAAATTAGAGATAATATTTATGTATTTCAACCTAAATGAAAGTATTATTAAAATCTGCCAGGGGTCATGCTATTATAGGAAAACTTTAGAACAATCTTGAAAGTAAGTAAGTACTTATTTTACAGGTCATTGGAGAATTAAGTAAGAACTAATTCTACAGGTCATCGGAGTATAAATACAATGGTTCTTTTTCTATCTAACAATGGGCCATTGCAACTTTATATATCTGATGGAGGCCCATCTGGATGTCCCATCCGCTTTAATTTTTTTTATGTTTTATGTTTGCACAATGCTCTTTTATGATAACTATAATTTTTATTTGTATGATGTACATAAAGGAGCAGAGATTCTATTTGTGTGCATTAATTTCATCATCAGCTTGTTATTGGTCAAAGAAGAAAAACTAGGATGTCAGCAGTTTGTTTGCTGTTTCTTCTTTCGTTTATATGTTGATAGGGTTATTAGTTTCTAATATAGTTTTTATCGTATATCATATTCTGACAAGATGGTTCAGAAGCTGTGTGCTGTGGGCTTGTACCTTTGTTTTGCTGCCATTTTGTTTCATTTGATCTGATATCTCTTCATTCTGCATCATATCTCTGTGAATATATAGCTTGCAGACTTGGGAGTTCTCACCATAACCAAGGATGTGCGGAGAAAAGAGGATCTATTGAATAAGCCTATAATTGATACTTGGCAGGAACTGACCTCAAAGCTTCAGTGTGAAACAGTATGTGTTAAACCAGCCAGAGATGGATGCTCTACTGGGGTTGCAAGATTATGGTAGGTTTATGGCATTTGTTTGTTGTTATTATGTGTCTTCTACTAAATGCCCAGAACTTTATTAGTGTTGTCCTCTGATATGCCTACGATGAAATACTGCTGTTGTTCTGTTGTGAACAAACTTCTGTTTCTGCAGCTGTTCAAAGGACCTTATGGTATATGTAAAAGCATTGAAGGATTGTCTTCTTAGGATTTCTTCAAATAGTTTGTCAAAGGTATGGATACATCTTATCCATGTGCCTATGATCTATAAAGTGCGGTAAAATCTCTTCATGACCATTCACTTCAGACATATATTTTCACAAAATTTTTATCTCAAAGTCATATTTCATGACATTTGTGGTGACTCCAGGTCTACATGTTACATTTGACCAACACTTTTTGTATAGTCAAAGATAGCTAATACCGTAGGAGGTGTTGTGATCAACAGCATGAGCTAAATGCAAATAATAAAATAGAGTGGATATAGCCTGAGACTTGACTATAAAATTAAATGAGATGTGTGCAAGCATGCAACTCCAGTCTCCAGCCTAGAGTGTATGCATATGCAGGCTAACTGTCCCTGTAATTCATTTATAAATCCTGGATAAATGGGAAGTATTGGGAAGTATTGGCATTTTGGAGCGAACTACTTTAATCAGTATGATATTGGTCTTTTATTCTTTTTTGCAAGTTCCATTGAAGTGCATCTTCTATTAGGGTTTACTGTTTTACTGCTTGACAATTACATGAAAAACCATGTCTACTCTGGCCCCATAGTGATATTCCATGTGGGATAATTAGGCTTCATTGTATTATGGGCAGACATATTCGATGCCCAAAAGTGATTTTCACGGGACATTTTGTTCCTGTTTTTCAGCAACAGGCCAGTATACCAAATTGTGTTTACCTATACAAGTTCTTGATATGAATTTAAATATATTGGTCCAAGGTTGTGATTATTCCTGTTTCTATGTGGAAGAAAATTATATTTTGATTGAAACTTTAGATGTATGTCAGGCTTCTGTTAACATGACGCCTACATCCATTAATATCTGTTACCAAGTTGGACACTTTAATGTAAGAGTATTTCTATCAACATATATTCCTATATTCCAGACACATAATTGTCTTGTGCCTATGGAACATGTTGCAAGGTTATTACTTTCACCTCTATATTGCTGTGTGGGTCTTCCACAAACACAAATTCAAGTGCTTAATTCTTATATGAATAGATGTACTCTCCGACTAGTAATCCACAAACTTACATCTCTACTCCCCATGCCTGTATCTGAATTTGAGGGGTCTCAAAGTAACTCCCCGTATGTGTTAGAAGCCAATTCCGGTGCACATGTCAAAATCTCATAGCTTTGGAAGATTTAAGGTAACACCCTAGCTTGGCTTTGATGCATAGATGATTGTTGCATGTACTTAAATGTGCCTTTCCACTTTCCTGTGAATATTTGCAGATAAAAAAGAAAAAAAGCCTGATATCACGCAGACTACCTTGATCACACATCCACTCTGGTTGTCAAAAAGTAAAAAGGAAGAAAAAAATAAAAAGAAAGAGAGATGGTTCTTTAACCAAGATATGTAGAAGTGTCTCCCATGAAAATTTTTCATTGACTGTCTGGAAATGAGTCAGCTTCAAGTTTAGACCTACCGAATCTTCCATTTTCTGATTTCTTAGTTGTTTGATGGCGCTATTGTTTCTATGTCTTCTACCATGTCCTGCAAATATTTAGTTCTGCTGTCTCTTATTGTTTCCACCTGCTTGTTCTAATGAAGTAAATAAAACATCTCCATTTAATAGGTGTGCGTATATGGTGATATTATAATTTGATCATTGGTAAGAATATATTTATGGGAATTGATGTTTAATGTCTGATATTGTATTTGTCTTCTCTACTAATATGCAGGCACATGGAATGATAGAGATGCCAAACCCTCCACCAGAGCACTTAATTTTTGAACCTGTTATTGAGACTGATGAGATAATGGTCTCATCCAAATCCTCAAATGAGAATGCACGTTGCCTTTTGTGGAAAGCACAGAGTAGATGGGTTGAGGTAACTGTTGCTGTACTAGGAAAACGTGGATCAATGTACTCCTTGACTCCTAGTGTTACCGTCAAAGAAACTGGAGGTATTTTGTCACTAGAGGAAAAATTCCAAGGTATGTCTTTATTCTCCATATTATGGAGAGGGTGATGTGGTTCGACGTCAAAGGTGCTCTATTTATCCACAAGTGCACGGTTGACGGTTGTAGTTTTATCCGGAAAGTCCGGAATCGTATTTCCTCAAGGACCAAGCCCAATATAGACTATTGACACTAAACTCCCACTAAACTAACTTGGATTGAATAGAAATTATGTGAATTAAATTTAAAATAAAATAGAAAATAAAAAAGACTGAAAATTTTTTGGGTTTTGATGAGAGTTTTGAATTACTAAACTATTGCAATGAAAATAAAAGTAATTAACAACTAGGCAATTAAATTAAAGCAAATTGAAATTAGATTTAAAGCAGTTAAAAGGGAATTAGGCTTAATTGATCCAATCATCCTATTTATCCAAGACTTTCAATGAGGTTTATAACTCAAATCAAACACAACAATCAAGAGTGTTTGATTCGGGGGATTTAACTTTGAAAACCAATAATTCTCAAGCAATTGAAATTCGATTCATGATCAATGGGAGAATCAAAGGTTAATACCGTCAATACTAAATTGGGAGATTGAGTATTGAATTAGCCAAATATAGTCAATAACCTAGGTGTTCTAAGGCATCTATCAATCGGATGTGAATGAATTCCTAGCAATCGTGGATTAATTATCTAGTAAAGAGCCATAGATTAATACCATCGATTTAGGTGATTAAAATTCCCAAACTTAGTCAATAATCTGAGTATTCTAAGACATCCATATGCAATTGCTAAGAATTAGAAATCTAGAAAAATAAAGCAATAAATTCATGAGATACCTCTATTGAAACCCTTGAATTCCTTGAGTGACCTTCACATTTGTACTCAATTTAAGAAGCTAGCTACTTGAATCCATCATAAAAGCATGTAAAAATCTAAAAAAAGCATATACAAATTTAAATCTAAATTTTACTTGAACAATAAAGGTGTTTGGTTGCAAGGAAAATAAAGGAAAGTGTAGGAAAATACTAGGTAATGAAGGAAAATTACAAATCATCATTTTATACTACTTCAAAGCTAAATCTAAGCTAGAAGTGAAGAAAAAATAGGGGAAAAGCCCTTACCATGAGCTGCCCCGCCGCCCTTTTACCTCCAACTAACCTTAACAACTCAAAAAGTTCAAAAAACTCCTTCAAAACTCAGCTTCAGATGCAAAAAAATGAAATCTAGAAGTCGAAATAGCGTCCAGACAGTGCGTTTGACGGCCGTTTGAAGTACGTCTGGATGGTCATTGTTCACCGTCCGGACGCATTGTAGACACACCATTCAGATGGTCACAATTCACTATTCGGGCCAACAACCTTGCAGCTTGATTTTGACCACCTTAAAAGTTGATTCAGCCGATGCATATTAGAGGAAAAGTTGTAGTTCTTGAAGTTTTCTTTCCAATGGCGCAAAAATCAGCTCAATCGGACATCGGAGTAAAAAGTTATGGCTATAATACCGAGACGGTTTGGAATTCTTATCACCGGTTTGTTCGTTTTAAACCCGCGTTGATCATTGTTGCGCCTTTTTGCCTTTATTAGCTTCTGTAACCTACAAAACACACACAAAACATAATAAAACATATATCTAACTAAAGTAAAGAAATTAATGCTAATCTAAGTCTAACAAAGTGCAAATTAAAAGCCTATGATTACAATTTTATGGTGTAATCATGATGCATGCCAGTCTCATCATTGGTATACAAGTGATTTCAATTTTCACTTTCAGTGCTGGTATTCATACCAAGAAGGCCCAACTCCTCAAACTTTAAAAATGCTCATTCTAAGCAGAGTTTTTCGTGGTTTATATTGTTTGCTAAACATGTCTGTCCAGAAAGGCACATCTTGGCCACTAATCTAGCTATAATTGCTTGACAGGTGGAACTGGCATCAATCTTACTCCATCCCCATTATCCATTGTCAGGTCTGTTAAGAACCTTCATTCTTCTGAATGGGATTCTGTCACATTATCCATTTCCTATTTCATTGGTAGTTCACAAAGTCAAGTTATTCTTTTGGTCTCCTTTGGAGCCTCAGAAAAAAAAAAAAAAAAAAAAAAAGATCTACGAATTCTATAATGTTATTTGTTTCCCAACTGTAATGCCCTTTTCTTTTTACCAGATTCATGACAATAACATTTTGAGTTTTATTATCGATACTACAAATGATGGAGATCATGAAATTTGAGAATTATTTGTTTCACTAAATCTGCAGTAGTTGGCTATTAAGATGACATTTTATATTGCGTATTAGCATTTGATCAAGCAAATTGCAGCATCTGAAAATGCTCACTTTATGTGCTTGAAATATCTTGTTCAAGTTGTCACACTAAATATAACAATTTGTATTTTGTTGGACTTGTCAGACCAAATAATAGATACATAATGTATAATTATTAGTTTATTACCTTGCATCTAGATATCTGATTTTCATTTTTCAATGTGTTATTAGTGTCAAACAGCATAATTTTTAGAAGGGAAATTCCAGAACAATAAAAAGTGTCAGTTAATATAACTGGTAAAGTCTCTAGATAGTTGTCCCAGAGACCTAGAATTGAATCTTTGATTTTCCTGGATTTTTTTTTTTTTTTTTGGGGGGTGTGGGAAACAGGGAATCCCCCATTCTGTTCAAAGCTGCAAGAATTGTTTTCTATCGTGTTTCATCATGCTTGCATCCGTGTGTCAAGACTTCAACACCTAAGTATTCACACTTCTTTTCCTTTCTTTTCAAGTTTCTCATGTTTTACCTTTCCTGCCTGGACCAGTAATGAGGCCTTGGCAAGATGTAGACAACGGATTGAACTCATAGCAAACACTCTGCAATTAGAAGGAGTTGCATGTATTGATGCTTTTCTTCATGTCGACAGTGGTGAGGTATGTTGATTTCTTGATGCAACTGGACAAGTTATCCAATTTTTCCTTCGCTAATTATAAGCATGGGCAGTTGTAGCAACTTATTTCTTTACACACAAATAAGAGATTCCTGGAAACCAGCTCACAAATGATTGTAGTACCTACATGATGGAAAGTAGTTCCAATGAATTTGTCAGGTTTAAAGGACAAGTTTATTCTATTTTTCATGAGCTTGTGTCCACTAGATGAGTGTATAGCATCAGCATGTTCTATAAAGTGCATCAAAGCGGTTGGCTAATACCATAACATGCTGTTGCTGTATTCATGCATGAAACTTTAGGACCAATGGAGTGTACAGTGGCTCATTTAGTGTTGATGATAGTAATCTTCTCCCTGTGCTTGATGATCTCAGCAAGAATTATTTTCAAAAGAATCCTCAACTTTATGTCCCGCAGTGACTAGATGATTTAAAGACTTTGGATCGAAGCAGTCAAATGTCTTTGGTCATTGCTTGGTGAACTAGTAAAAGCATGGGCTGTCCAATGGTAGAATGTTACTTTGAATCTAAGTGCAGCCAACTTGTGTATATAATGCCAGAGATTGGTCTGAAGGCTGAACCAGTCTGCCTTCATGGCCTGCATTATTGTGACCAATAATGGATTATGGGACTTTTTAAGCTTCTCTGCAGCTGATAATCCCCTTATTTATTTGCAGGTACTGATCATAGAGGTTAATACTGTGCCCGGAATGACACCTTCTACTGTTTTGATTCATCAGGTAATGATGAGATCCCTGATTCACATGATGCTTACATTCACATAAACAGTTGACAGGGTTTTCAAATGTAGAAACTTATAGCATAGTATGGAGATATCAACATGAATAGATGACTCAACTTGGACTCTGATCATTTTCATGAAATCCTATTATCCATTTTATCTTGAACGAGTTTTGACAAAAGAAACAAAAAAGTAAAAAAAATCATTCAAATGCTAAAGAAACCACATTGAAGTTATTTGAAATCAGGCAGTGTACTGATTCAGTTTTTATTAAGCCCTTATACTGCCCAGAGATAATACTTACTATTGACCCCTACTTCTCAGGCGCTGGCAGAGCAACCTCCCATGTATCCTCATTGGTTCTTTCGTACACTGCTTGATTTGGCATCAGAGAGGTCTATGTAAATTTCTTACTTGTAAGGATATCCCCATTGTTTCCTCGAAGACATTTTGTTTTGGATCACTCATTTGGATTCTATATAATATATATGTCTGGAGAATGTTGAATGCTTTGATCAATTGAATGAATCTCTGAAAGTCCATCCAACTGAAGTTGTAATATTGTTTATTTTAAGAATAACATTTTCCTTGTTTTTTTCATCATTTGCACCAATTAATGAAATATTTTCAGCCTCTTGCAAGATAAAATCCACAATGCAAATACGGACCTTTTTGTATGATGCAAGGCTGCACTAAAAGGCATGCTCTACATGATGAGATCAAGAAAAATATTGTTTTATTGTGATTTGGGCATCATGGGTTCAAAATACAAAAATAACCCCACGAACGCAGGGTAAGAAAATACACTAGCTGCACTAGTAGTCATGCTCTATATAATGAGATCAATAAAATGTTTGTTGTCTTGTAATTTGGACATCACGGGTTTAAAACAAGAAACTAATCTCCATAAATGTAATAGTACAAATATATACATCTTATCTTTCCTAGATCCTACAGTGGTTAGGGTTTTGTGCACTAGGATGCCTTTTATTTGTTACAACCCAACATCTTGCAGTCATTTCAAGGCCTTCTAATATTGCATCTGTTATCCAGTGGCAGTGATGGAGATGCTAACTCGATAATTCAAACTAGATGTCCCCATTATTTTAGTGATATATCTAGCCTTTGAGAGTACCAGAATCCGGCATTCTTGCACTATGGAATATATGGAAATTGTCCTAACAATAAAACTGAATTGCATAAAGGTTCACATTAAAAATTTAGGATGATAAGAGTATTCTAAACCTCTTGATATTACTTTCCCTCCCAGGGATAAGTGTACATGTTGACAGTACATATATGTTATGTTCCATTCCAAAAAATGCTACACAATTAGAAAATTTATCTAGAATTTATCATGAAACTATGTTCGTTGTTATCAGCGACGAAATTGGACCTTTTGGCGAGAAAATTTTTGGTAGCTAATCGGTGAATTTCTTGTAGTTTATATATATATATATATTAGTTCATGACTGCCAAGTCTAGATTTGGCTATTTTATTGGCCTAGTGAAGTTTTTAATCAAAGTAGTTAAACCTATCTATATATAGTATTTGACGCATTAACACCATCAATATCTATATATGATACAATAAGCGCCTATTATATATGATACAGTAATGGGTATAATACGAGAAATATTATCATCAGACTGTGATGGGCTCCAGCTGAGTTGCCCACCATCAGGCGATGACTGATGGGCAACCGGGCCTAATGGCAGACATCCTCATAATACAATGCAGATGTAACTTGGTCTGCTTTCATTTTCAGTTCATCTCTTCAGGGACACTTCATGGACGAACTGCCCGGAACCTAACATGAAACATGGAAAATGAACCGTGGCCTTCGAAAAATTGATGGTTTTACCATTTTCTCAAGCTATTTTTCTTGACTTCATCCTTCAAGTGACGAACTAGTGTTTTTTTTCTTGGGCGGACTTTGCTAATTGCAGTGGCGGTAGTGGCTCAACCGCCGGCTAATGTGTTTCACATTAGTCGGATCCCACCAATAACATTAGACAACAAAACAATTCAAAACTTATTTGCATTATGGTATTACTTTCATGTGCAAAACACGAGCATTCAAAATTTAAAATACTTTTCAACAGACCATACATTTGTTTTTGCAACTAAACACATGCACAACCTAGGCCAAATTACACATTAGATTCTATTTTTTTAGATGTTTTACATGATTGAGGAGAGGTCCATTTCATGCAATGCTTTAAGCTTCCGGTAACTACCGGTATATCTCAGATGGCGAGAACAAGCCCCGGTAATGAGCGGGTAGCGAGATCCCGAGGCTGGCTCTGCCACAGCGTCGGGATCTCGTGCCCAATTAATTCCGTCACGGTGAGCCACGTGTTGAAGTACTCTCTAAACTGGGTGATTAAACCATTTTTTAGGGTCCAAACATGCACCCAATACGCTTGTGCCCCTTCCCAACCCTCCACAATCACCCGGTCATCAATGGCGGTGATGCTCCGAGGTTCGAACTTGAACTCGGCTCCGGCAGCTCCACCGGTGAGCAGCCTCATCATGTGCTGGCAATTTTGAGGCCCATGGAACCACCATTCTAAGTCACTAGCCAAAAGTCGGGCCACCCTCTTCGTGTCACCACTTGCCAATGCCTCGTAAAGCGCATTGACGGCCGCCTTGTTTTGGTTTTCCGGCTCGGACGATGGCGTCTCAACATTTTTAGCAGCCATTTTTCAGAAAAGAGTACAAGAAATATGTTAGAATATGCCTACTGAGTTCTTGCATGGTATGCCTAAGTAGGAACCTTTTATATAGGGGAGGGGGGAAGGAAAAAAAAAAAACGGAGAGAGGAAGACAAAAGGTGGGACCCACCTCAGCTTGATGGTGACGTGGACTATCCAATGGCCTAGATTTGCTCCTGGGATGCAGATGTATTGAACGTTCATTTAGTTATAATAATACACGAACTAAACTCCTTCACACTGCAATCTGAAGAACGAGAGAAAAAAATAATAAAACGAAGTAGATAAGAACTCCAAAACTCAATGCTTGTCTGGGGACAAACGATGGGATTGTTGTTTGTACCAGTACCAGATAGATACAAAAACAATTCAAACAACTTTTGAGAATGACAATTATCACCTTTGGAAAAGATAGAAATGTAACCTAATATATATTAGCTAGTTTTAACAACACAAAAAAAAAAAAAAAAAAAAAAAATTGGAGATTTAGAGTTATCCCACAACTAATTTCTTCTGTTGCTTTATGACATAATACAAGTATAGAATCAAGCCGCCGTATTTCAGATTCGATTGGTTCTGTATCCCTCTCATGGGATGTTCTGCCAAATAAATGTAAATCCATTTGATGGTAATTAGCATTGCTTTGACAGTATATTTAGGAGGTTCAAGTCCAAATGCCCTTTATCCAATAAGATTTGCAATGCTCGTTATGCTTCACAATGTTTGCAAATACCTATAATTTCTTAGTGTTAACTAAATCCTATATTCGCACGTATATACTTCAAAGATGTTCAGGCCGAAAGATTAATTATAATGTGGAGCTAATTATGTATAATTGTCTTCACAGATAGATATTCGCACGCCCACTTCATATGAATGCAATCTCAGATTACTGTCACTACCAAACGGTAGCTAGTAATATTAAATATGCAACTTAATAGCCCATTTGTGAAGAAATAAATAATTAAGTTACTCTCTCTCTAATAGCTTAAGTTTTTAGATGAGTTGATGATCAACAATTCAACATGATATCAAAGCAGGCAAAGATCTTGAGTTCAAATCTTACTGTCTACCAATGAATATTTTCACATATTTGACTCACTTATAATCAAGAGTTTGGCCACATGTGAGGAGGCGTGTGAAGACATAAATAATTAAGTTGCCCTATCTCTAATAGCTTGAGCTTTTAGATACCACCTACCATTGAATATTTTCACGTATTTGACTCGCTTATAATCAAGAGTTTGGCCACACGTGAGAAGGCGTGTGAAGACATAAATAATTAAGTTGTCATCTTTCTAATAGCTTGAGCTTTTAGATGCGACCTACCACTGAATATTTTCCCGTGTTTGACTCGCTTATAATTAAGAGTTCGGCCACACGTGAGGGGACGTGTGAAGACATAAATAATTAAGTTTTCCTCTCTCTAATAATTTGAACTTTTAGATGAGTTGATGATTAACAATTCAACACCATTATACATATCATGATTTGATATTTTCCTTATCATTCAAGGGTTTCATGTGGGATGTTGGACTTGTGGATAAAAGAAACAGGAAGTAGTTAAGATTGATACTGTTTTCGAAAGATATTGTAAATCTTTGCTTTATTGAGAATGAGCCATTTATCCTTCACAAATATCCTAAACTTTTGACAATCTATAAAGACAAGAATCAGGACTTTCTCAAATCCTACTAAACATTACATGTTCTCCAAATTATAGAACTGGATTACTGAAAAATGATGTGCCGACTTGATTATACCCGTAATGGGACCAAAAATTTGGTGGTTCTTGAGTGCACAGGGAGATGTTCAAACACAAGTTTATTATTAAACTCTCTCTCTCTCTCTCTCTCTCTCTCTCTCAACTGGTATGTAGTGACTCTTCATTTGGAGTTTTAAGGTTTGATTACTTCACTAAATAAAAAATAAACACCTTGTTGGTCTTAATCTTGATTTCTTAGTGTTGAAATCATTGAAAGGTCCAAAAAACTTGCATCATTTCAATAAAATCTTTTGCATGTACAACCATTTTTCCAAAGGAAATGGAGACTCATGTTTTGATTATGGAAGTTTCTCAAATTTTCTACTCTTCGTTTTTAAGTTCAATGCTTTCTCAATTGTTTTCTTCCCGTAAAGCTCCAAAAATTTCTCTCTCGTCAACTAGGGAATGAATACTAGCTTTTAGTTAAGGATATCAAGGGGAATTTTGTCATTTCAACAAGTCCTATTTTATTTTATTTTTTTGTCATTTTCACAATTCCTCGATATTGGTGATCCAATTGATGCCAGCCTCGCAAATCGTTGACTGTTTGACTTGTCTCATGGTTCCTATTTTGACAGCAACTAGCAAGGAAAGGCACCTCTCACACGACAACTTAATCTATACAACCATGACATAGACATAGTGTTACTATGATTTTATCATTTGCAGTAAGGGTTTTATAGTTTCACCAATACTCAAATTATAATAGGCAATCATAAATCTGATAGCTTCGTGTGATAATTTTCAAAAATATGAATTTTACAATTATGAAATCGACCTTTTTCTCCTTCCAAATGCACAGAATATGTGGAGACTTAGGTTTTCACATTCATTTGGCTTGTTATTCTACCCCTATTATTATGGCCTAGACTAAAAGAACAATCGAGGGTAAACCATTCTAAGAAAGAAAGTCCTTGTAGGGAAGTTCCCTTCCACATAAATGTGAAACTTGCTTGGCTTTAGTCTCGAGAGATTTGCTATATTAATGCTTATATGTCCTTGCATTATAAGATTCCCTCTCCATGGAAACATCATCTGATAGTCTTTGCCACTTACATGGTTGGCATTACCTTCATATCATTGTACTAGAGCGCTTTCATTAGGCTCTGACAGAATTTATAAGCATATACTGCTTATATACCCTCTAACTTACTCTTAGTTAGAAATTTTAACCCAATATTACTTTTAGTACTTTGTGTTGATCAACAAGAAGAAGGGTGTGCTTGTCTGCGAATAGGTTGCCAGGCACCTTCGGCTGAAAAAAGGAGAAAAATATAAACCATTAATTAATCACCAGAAGAACTATAAGTTTTGTCAGTAAAAGGCCCCTTCTAATGATAGTTCTGGTTCAGAAAATTGAGTGGTGGTTATTGGCAAGAATTTCTGGGATTGGGCATTGGCAAGAATTTCTTGGATAGTTGCCCAGTTGCTGAAGTCCAGGAATGACCTAGTGTGGTGGAGCATAGTTACTAGAAAACTCTATTTGAGAGGAGAAACTCACTTTTACGGGAACTCGTTTTCAGGACAAAGACTTTTTCTTAAGAAATTTTAAAAAAAACTTATAAAAATAAAAAACCATTCCGAGGCATTTTTGAAACTCTTAAAATATATTATGAAAACTCTAAATTTTAGTATTTTTTATGCAGTCAAATCTTATTATTTGACAATAATATATAATTTTTCAATAAAAGCCTACGGATATTATATTGCATTAACATTTTATCTGATCATAAAAGTATTCTAAAGACTTTATATTATTCTTTTAGAGTTTTTAATATTTTTTTTGATAAATATCCTTTTTAATTTTATGTTATTTAGCGTTTTCTATTTCTTATGAAAAAATTTGACCTCCTTTCATGTTCTCCGTTTTTCAATCCTGCTTTCCTGTACAGCAACTATGGGCTGGAGCTCGTCCTAGCTGTGGCAATCTTGAGTTCAAACTTCACCTAACACAGTAGCAAGGCAATAATAGAGAGTTGGAGGGGAGGTGGATCCCTTCCTAGCTGTGCGAATCTTCAGTGCAAACCTAACCTAACGCAGTTTCAAGGAGGGAGAGTGTAAAAAAACACAAGAAAAAGAAAAAAAATTAAGGTAATATTATACAAATAAAAAAATTCATACAAAATTTATCACCAAAATGATATAATTGAATAAGAATTATTCACTTTAAAACAAAACATCCATCATAATACTTTTAATTATAATAATGACATTGCCAAATTAGTAGGATTTTTTGTAATTTTTTGAAAAAATAGCATTTCCATATTATTCTATAAAATTTATATAAAAAAATCTTACTAGAATAATGTAGCAGTGACATTATTATAATTAACAGTCATTATAATTAGTGTTTTATTTTAAAATAAATAATTTTGATCCAAACATATTATTTTAATAATTAATTTTGTATGATTTTTTTATTTATATAACAATAGCTTTCCGAATTATTATGAAAGGAAGACATTGTCCGTGCAGTAGTCATAGCATTTAAGGATACCTTCCTACCTGTGCAAGGCAATAGCGAGTTTGGAGGGGTGGTGGATCCCTTCCTATCTGTGCGAATCTTCATTTCAAACCTAACCTGACACAGTTGAGAGAGAGAGAGAGAGAGGGGGAGAGAGAGAGTAAAAAAAACACAAGGAAAAGGAAAAAAAAAAAATTGTTATGAAAGGAAGACTTCATCCGTGGAGTAGTCAAAGCATTTAAGGATACCAGTTGGATCCAACCAGGTGGTGGTAGCTCCTCGTGTGCATGGAATTTGGACATTCTCCAAAGAACAAAAAGCTGATCAATTATTGGGTGTACAATGAACTGAAAACCCCATATGGATGGGAACAAGGCATGGCCTTCTCCTCCACCCATCATTTGTTGGATTGTTTCAATCTTTGCTGTCTGAAACAAATACTTTGGAGGATCCATTACATGACATATGCATTAATATCAATGCCTTAATTATCACCTTTGGTTCTTTCCTGATCGACCCATTTTCTCATCCACTGAATTTGAAATGGGTCCTTACAATTAATATAGGATGTGCCATATTTTTGGCGTTTTTGTCTTTTTTTTTTAAATTTTATTATCTAGAAGTGATGGAACACAGTAAAACTCCTAAGATCCAAATGAAAAGGAAACTCATTTCAAACTTCGTAGTCTTTACTATGATTAACTAGATATTTTTGACTTAATAAGGTATAGACAATAAAAGTTTCCTAACTGAGGTGACAAATTTTTGTCTAACTTTGCTCAGCTCATCATTAGGATTTTGGTAAGTTCTTTGGCTATCCAATGATTCTATAACCCTGAAAATACTTAAATTCAATAGTAATATTGCCAAATCTTATTGAAAGTGATCAGGTTCGCATCTAAACTTAGGGTTAATTATGGGCAACTATAGATAACGCTAATCAAATAAATTTTTAACTTATGTACTTCGTGGCTTTGCTTATTCATAATTCACTGATCAAAAGTCGTGCCATATAGCTTGGCCTTGGTTGATTTTAGTTTGGCTGAACTACAAGTGAGGCATCCCAATGAATGACTGCTAATAATTTATTATGATTGAGACTCGACCTTATTGAATGAATTCGTTCTCTACCATAGAAAAAAAAAATTGCAGCTAACACTCACGCTTAGGCCTAGTCATCTTCAGAATTTGTGAGACTAGCACTGTCCGATTAAAGATAGGTCTTCAATGAATCATCGACAGAAACAAGTGAAAAGTCACAAGGAAATTATTATGAGTTTAGTACTGTCCCTTTCCACACATAAGCTTCTTAGCAATGAAAATGGGTCCTAAAGTGATACACTGTTAGGTAATTGGTGCCAATTTCCATTGATTGCAGTGGGTGCCCTTGGGTCCTTTTTCATCCCTCTTGTCAAATGGGTTGCAACCCTAGCTCACGTGCACACCTTCATAATGCAGATTGTGATCACTCTCATGGCTCCCAGTGAAAGTTGCATAATGGCTGGTTGGTGACAATGATGATGATGAGATGAAAGAAACTTATGGTAGGTCTCTCCATGAAAACTATATATACATAAATGAATAATGTATTTTTGAAACCATACTCGATAAAATATCGAAAATATTATGTTTTTCTTTTTAGAAGGTCATTGGTTATTCTTCATTACAATTCTTAGCCTAAGTTTTGATTTCATGAAGAAGCTATACATACAAGGACGAAGCCAAAAAATTTCCTTTGGGGGGGCCAAAGGAGATATTGACAAATTGGAAAATGAAAAAAATTTATAGTGCTACTATTTCTTTAGATCAAGTAATTTATTGAAAAATATTTTAGCTAATTTAGTAACAATTGTATTTTCTACAAAGCTTACTGCTAATTTTGTACCTAAATCTTAATAAATCTATATAACATTATTCGAAGATATAAGAAATTTTTTTGGGGAGGGTGCAGCCTCAAATTACTTAAGAGACTTATTGCAAAATATCTGAAAGATGAGAGGCGCTAAAGAAATATTTGTGAGTTTTGGCGGACCCATGGCGCCTGCTGGCCTCTACCTCCCTTCGTCCCTGTATACATATACGGAAGATCCAAAAAATATATATATAAAAACTGTGCACCTTAAACTTAACCAACTAGGATAATAGAAGCAAACCCTGTAAGTTACTACGAAAGTTATGTAAAAATTCAGAAGATTGTGATCATAAAAAAAAAAAAATCTTGAAATTTGAATATTTCATCACTTTATACACCAAAAAAAGAAATGTTTTATTCATGAATACCCGTAATTCCTTTATGTAATGAAATCACCATGAAGAGTAGCATTTTTTTCCATCAAATAAAATCAAAACTTTGATCCGTCGTATATATTTGACCCCATGTTGGGTGCCAACGGAACTGGTGTGATAGCTCTATTAATACCAATGTTCAAAGTCATGAAAGCCTTTTGAGACTTCCCGTATCTAAACAAATTTCCATTGAACTGAAGGGTGAGGTCAGGTCTATAGACGACTTGTTTGCTATCTTTCTATTACTCATTTCATGTTAATAGGAAAAAGATTCGTGGGCTGTACTGGGCCTAACGGACTTTGACGAGCTTGTTTATAGGCCGACCCGGCCCAGTCCAAAAGCGACAGGAGGTCAGGCCCGGAAGACTTCTCGGGATGCAGATTATTTTGTAAACCCCTACTTAAAAGTGAGTGTCGATCTACATCTTGAACCGCATATTTTTCTGAATTTACTTTAATTTACATGCTATGATTATTAATTGGGTCACTGTCATTGTAGTAGGCAAGAACTTGGAATCCTTGATGAGGTTCTCATGTTAGCTACTTTTGTTAGTATCATATGAAAGCCAATTAAGCAATAGCTGTTAAGTGTTTAAGATTTGAGAATGCATCTAAAAGGAGGAAGGAGGTAGGGTTTGCCTTTCTAGTAGCTAGCCCAAAGTTAGGCCACTCAGCAACTTTTCACTGTTACAGATGATAGGTCAAGAGCAGTCCAACATCTCACTTGGGCTTACTTTTTAATGAGACTTTATTGTTCCATTGAGCTCAACTTTATTATAATCCTCTCTCTCTCTCTCTCTCTCTCTCTCATAGGTTACTAGGTGGACCAAATATATATGTTAGGTGGAAATGTCGTATACCAGAAGCAAAATATGTTATGTTAGTCCAAGTTGAAACAGTAGAAGACACAGACTTACAAATCATGCTGCAGTAAGTTTGAGCTTTGACAATTCCAACTCTTAATATTAATAAAGGCTTTCCAATGTTGAATTCCAAGGCTTATTTGAGCTGTCCCTTACCAACTTTTTGAAAATTCCTCTCTTCTTTTTAGGTAAGAGAAATGGCATTAACAATGATGCCAATGCCATGTAGCATCATGCCGATGCCGACGGCCTGTAGATAGGTCAATGGATCTGTAGGATTAGCTAAGCCATCCAGGAAATATTGTCAATGAATCCTTGAGGTTGAATGAATTTCTGAGTATGACTACTTGAGCTACAAGGCTTGAAAAAAGTAAGAAAAATTATTTGTTTAGTATACTTCTAAAAAGATATACACAGCATTCCAAAACCCATATATAAAATTTTCATTTTATTTTTCTATTCTCCATTTTGAAACAAATAAAGATAAAAAAATTTCTAAATGCTTTATGATTTGCATGCTACGCTTTACAAAATCCTTGTCCAACTAATTAGAATTCTGCTATGCACGCATGGCTTTGAGAAAAAATAAAATGAGCTCAAGTCTCGTGAGAGAAGGAGTAATCTTATTATGTCTATTTTCATGTAAAAATTTGTATCAATTCCTAGTATTAATATATATTATCAACTCGAACTTTTTTTTCTTTTGATTTAATATTATATTAACTCATGGCCACAATTTTCTCAGACAAGATCTTGTGATCTAGGATTACTCAATGTTTTTTCATGTTAAGGTTTATACGAAGGGCTACGGTCTTCAAAATCCGAGGTCTGTGTCCTTAATTCTACACTTTCTTTGGCTGTCTTTCCAAGAATAAAAAATGGCTTTGGCTATGACTCAGGTCCATGACGGCTCTAATACACCTATTTCTTTTCACACTTAATCAACTCTTTTCACACGTAATCAACTTTAATTACGAGAATATTTCGTATTTAAATCGGAAAAAGTTTTGATAGTGGTGGGCTACAGCTTACTGATTAAGAAAATCCTTGCCCTTTCTAGGGTTGTATTTAAAGCTTTAAATATTCCTTGAGCTGACATTTTAAGGATTAAAATTAATTTAAATGTATAATGTTAATTTGCATATATACCAAATAATGGGATATGTAATCTGCTCATCCCACTTGTGGAGCCAATGAAATTACGTACCCTGGATGAGTCCATATGGGCAGTTGAGAACATTGACTTCAACATTAGTTGTGGTGTGAACTATTAAGACTGATACTTCTTCTAATTAAAGAACGGAAAAAGCTATTCTTACCGATATGTCATATAAAAATATTTATCAAGAATGTTATGATAATAGTAATTTTATAATTAAAAGTCATTATATTATGTGTTAAAGTAAAAAATTGTTATTAAATCACATCATTATGTAAAAATTTTCTATTTGTATAGTGTTACAAGACTCAAGACTTTGTACTTTGTGGTTTCATCAATTCTCTGTCTTTTATCTCCGAATAAACGTACAAGAGATGTATGATACCTAAAAGATGAAAAACATGTACAAATAGTGTATACTCTCTAGGATGAACCACTAATCTATAATTTTATACCAATTGGTATTTAGTTAACCTCTTAATCATAATTTAGGGTTTAAATTTTTTTATTATTATGTTGACTTAAAAAAGAAATTAAAAGAAAGTAAGAATGGGAGGAGGGTGAGAGAGAAGTTCCCGTGGAAGTGTGATTCGACACCTCTTGGGAGGTGCATGTGGTGTGGGTATCTTGGGACTTGGGAGTCCAAACGGCAACCTTGAAATTTGATTTGACTTTTGCCAAATACATCTGGAGCAAATGCGAAAGGTCCACTTGGATATTGGAAACCTCACCAAACCACCACTTCAAAGAAAAAAATCAACCGTATAAAATTTCACTAGCAACTCTCTTTGACCTCTAAACATTTCATGGAATCTAGTAAAAAGATTTGGTCGTCCAAATGTGATCTTTTCAATGGTTTGAAAATTCCCATCTCTTAGAAGCTCTCCAATTAGGTTCCACATGAACAGTAATATAAGAATCTTTTCATGCTCTAAAACTCAAAACCCTCCCCTTCTCATTACACGCCCATATATATAATATATATTATTAGATATATAGATAATAAACCAAATCAACTCTTTATTATGACAGGGAAGCAAATGCAAATGCAAATACAAATGAAATTGGCTCTTACAAGCCAACACAATTTCTTGAGGTGGTAACCCCACCATCCACAACAAGGTTATGACCACTGACATATTTGGATTCATCACTAGCAAGGAAAAGAGCAGCCTCTGCTATATCTCTAGCCCTTAAGGTTGGACCCTTTAGATTGGCCAGCCCCCTCACAAACTCCTCCATCTTCTCCACTTCTTGCTCACAAGGTGCCCCATAACTCATGGGGCATTCATCTTCCTCTTCCTCATCATCGCTCCTCCATGCATTAACCAGCATTGTTGTGGCAACCCCAAAAGGCGAAATGCAATTTACCCTAATCCCATACCGGCCTAGCTCACAAGCCGTGTTTTTCGTCAGCCCAACAATGGCGTGCTTCGAAGCAGTATAAGCGTGGGGGCCGAGCCCTCCCATGACTCCGGCTACACTAGCCGTAGAGATGATACATCCGGCTCCTCTTGGAATCATTACCCGAGCCGCATGCTTCATTCCGAGTGCTATACCTCGGACATTCACACGCATTACGCGGTCAAGTTCGTCGACATCAAAATCAACAATGCTTTTGTGCTTTGATTGATTTCCAAGCACTCCTGCATTGTTGAAAAGGATATCAAGCTGCCCATATCGAGAAATTGTTGAGTTAATCAGGTTTTCGATGTCTTCTTCAGAGCTAACATCACAATGTACATAGGTGACTGAAGGAGATAGTGAGTTGGCTAGCACAGTTCCAAGAGTGTCTTCAACATCAGCAATGACTACCTTAGCACCATGCCTCGCAAAGAGTCTCACTGTTGCTTCTCCAATTCCTCTAGCGCCGCCGGTGATAATTGCTATCTTTCCCTCCAACCTGTGCAATAGCCAAAAAAAAAAAAAAGAAAAAGAAAAATTAATGGCAACTTTTGGACTGTCCCTACCCAACTTTTAGGAAGAAAATAAACAAAATTAGCAGTATAATATAAAGTTCTGTGTTCAAAGAAAGGTCTCTCAACTAGTTCTAGTCATTTTTTAAACTTACATCAATAAATATTATTCTAAGTATGAATTTGTAAGAATGAGAAGCTCATCTGATATGAACAATATACTTATGCTGACTAGGAGCTCATCTTGAGAATTATTTCTGCAGAAACTTTCTCCAAAAACAAGGAAAAAACAACAGCGGAAGGCATTCTTCTAAAGAATGTTGATTCCTGTCTCCCATGCAAAGTATCAAAACTTAAATTGGCATACGAGATTGTAATTTTAGCTATGACTCGTGTATGATTATAGAAGAGAGAGAGATGTAAAGGAGCAATTACCTCTTCGGGGAGGGAGAATTATTTTCCTTTCCCAATACATGAATTCCTTGGAAAGTACTTTTTTCAGGCATCACTTGAGCAGGCATGGTCAATAATCACACTAGAAGAAATATGCACACAACTGTGAGAGAGAGAGAGAGAGAGAGTTAACAAGGAATGCCGTTGGGTAACAGAAGGTACGTACTTATAGGCAGTGGGTTCCGTGGGTGAGCTGTTCTCTATTCTGAAGCAACTTCCAGGAAAATGGCTGTCCCTCTCACCTAACCCTCGCTTGTGCCCCTTAAGTACATGGACTCATATACATATATATATATATATATCCAATTTACCAAACCACCCATCTCTTCCTTTCTTTTCTTAACTTGAACCTATCGGATTCTATCCAATGAATTAATTAAGATTATGTCGACGTGTTATGAAAATTATATTTTTTAAAAATAAATTATATTTCTTTATATATAGCAATAAACTCAATATCTTCTTAAAGAAATCTTTAGATTCTTGTTAAGTTGGCCCCATCATCTGATAAGTTAATTTTTTTATCAATGGAATAGATATCTCCATTAATTCTTCGATCAATGGAATAGACGTCTTCATTTTATGCGTCCGGAAAGAGATCCAGCTTCACTTTCACATAGTATGCATGCTTTGAATGCAATTCTTGTGACAAAACTACCCTCCATGGTTTCAGCCGGTCAAGCTACCAGAATCAAATACCTCAGTCACCTTCCCTTTATTAAGAAAACTGTGCTATTCTCACTAAACAAACATCCTTAAACTATGAACCGCAAGCCCCCATTTGTAACTACTCTCTCTCACTTTTATCAATGCATAGTAATTTTCACCTAATCTTAGCAAGTACCCTACTCCTAAATCCATAGAAGGTTCATTCAAGCTCCATCAAATGATAAATGTTAATGTTTATACCCTTCATCTACAACACTCATATATCTGGAAAAGTCCTTAGCTATCCATACCCAAATAGTCCTATCTAGTTAGAATAATTAATTACTTTTTTATTCATCTAGCATGTAGGAATACAAAAAAAATCCAATACTTGGTATTGCACTTTTTACATCTTCAATTGTCAATTTAAAGGACTAAAAAAATCTCCCAATTTGTTCTTTCTTTCTGGACACAGGTTATCTAGCTAGGCTGGACACCTTGTCTCTCGTCCCCTACATAGTACATCTCCGCGTGTACATTGGTGTTTAGATTCTCTGGTACTGAAGAGGATCTGTGGTCCCATCAGTCCTTCCGCATGGGTTCGAACCTACGTTGGATCCTGGCTCGAAGCCCGAGAGATGTTTGTCTGAGCGGGACCCAGAGCTCAAGGTACATACTATATGTTGTCAAAAGAGTTTTGCCAGCTTATGTATTCTATCCATGTATTTTTCTCTCACGAGATTAAGGAAAATATTATTTGAATGAGTCTAAAGTTCAAGCGATTACAAATCTGGTAATCAAATCCAAAGTATGTTGGCTTTCGAGTTTTGAGCATCAATTTAATTATCACAATAACTCTCATGATGATGATATATACCTCCTTTTTCCCCTTCGTAGTTTTCCTTCCAAATTACTGTTTATCCCAAGTGGGTACC
The DNA here is from genome assembly GCA_033060915.1 of Euryodendron excelsum. Taxonomy (NCBI): domain Eukaryota; kingdom Viridiplantae; phylum Streptophyta; class Magnoliopsida; order Ericales; family Pentaphylacaceae; genus Euryodendron; species Euryodendron excelsum. Next base: position 39,471,529 of record CM065392.1, on the reverse strand, counting down.
TTCAAGATTCTAAGAATTGATGTCCTTCAATGTTCATCTACAAAACATGTTTCAATGTGATTTGAAGAATATATTACAACTCCAACAAGGGTTCGGATCCATAGCTACTTAAACATGATTTTCAAACATTAATTTGAAGTGCTATACATGATGTTTTAATGTGAACAAGTCTGCCTTATTTCGAAGTTCCAACTTTCAGCTTTAAAAGCATGGGAATTCCTCTGGATCCATATATCTTTAATCAATACTATTGATAACTCATGATCATGTATTCTTCAAAAAAAAAAAAAATTCGTTGATGCTATCAAATTAAGGTTAGTTAATGCAACATTTTCAATTACATGTTGTTTATTAGTCGCATAAACAACACATTATGCCCGTATCCTGAAGATCGCATTCCTATCCAAACAGGCTGGCTACTTGGGATTAACATTTGTTTTGCTTATTATAAGCTAATAATCGTCCACACCATAGCCGAAATACAGGATTTTGGTATAACAATGGAGCGAATCACATAAAAAAAAAAAAAAAAAAAGAAGTCAGGTAGACTAGCTAGCTCTAGCTGTAGTACACTGATATATATTAGGATTGGATGTTTTATTTGGTCATTTGCTTCCTTTACAATATTTAGGCTTATGTTCTCTATTAGCAAGAGCTTATGAGAGTTTGAAAATTAAATTCTGAGAATAGTTTGATTGTAGCCAAATCAAAGGACCAAACAACTTGCAAAATTCAATAAACACCTAAAAGGACGAAGCATGTCCCTCAATAACTAATCTTTATTTGATAATTTTGTTAATTAGGTGGTTCATCAAGAAAATCTTTAGGCAATAATTAGGTAAGGATACGATGCTATACATGAACCACAGTTTATGAATTCTTTATCAAACAATGTGATATGAGCATATTTCCAAGGCTATAAGAATATAATCGATTCTCAATGGTTAAATTTACTAATTTCAATTAGGTGAAATGAACTGATTAGTCGGTATTTCATGACCGAATCTATGACTCGTAAGACTATAACTTAGCCAACATATGGTGCACAAAATTTTGTGAAAGATCTTCTTCTTTCAAGTGCCAAATTGGCAATAATATGATTTGTTTTAATCAAAAGATTTCAATAAAAACTTTTATCACTTAACTACACTTATAAAAAAATTGATAGAACTTGAACCTCAAGGCTTCAAATTATGCTAAAATTTTCAACCAATGAATAGCTAAACGTCGTTAATTACATTAAAATTTTGAAATACATGCAACATCGCTAAGTACCATTTAAACTAATCCGTACTTGCCCTTCATTCTTTATTTAGATCCGGTAATATCCTTGTCATTTTATGTATAATCATTGCTTAGTGAAATAAAATATATATATATCATGCGCGACATGTGTACGCCAATGCTGTTTAATGGGAGATTAACAATTGTTTAATTCACTTATCGCGAATACCAAGCACATTAGACTATGTATTATAAATCAAGAAGTCCAAGAAATTAGCTGTGCAAAACTGGTGTTTAGTGGTAGAAGGTGGGTTTGATCAGTTGCTCTCATTAAGGTAATCTATGCTATATTTCCTATTAGCAAGTTGGAAATGGAAAATTGTATATTTTTCCTCCCTCTGCAACCTGTTTGTTTTGTTATGTGGTAAGGTAGTCCTTCAAAGCCTGGTTAGGCAATCATTAAGAAAAAAAAGAAAGATGCTTAGAGCTAGTATGGGCCACACTGCTATTTAAGTGGAAGACAGTACAAATTTAGCTATATTTTCCTTAATAATCACTCAATTTGGATTCTCCAGATCCAAATTTGGCAAGTAATCTAATTTAATATTTCTTGCTTTGTTTTTTCTTTGTTCTAGTTTCTTCACCACTGGTTCAAGTCACAAATTTTACCAATTTGAGCAAATACGTACTAGCATGAAAAGGCCCCAAGCTACAAGTAGATGTGGGTGATTCAGCTGAGTAGGCGGTGTCCCTAATAGCCTTCAACAAAGAAAGAATTTGGTTTCTAGAGATTAATGTCCCTTGAAATTTAATTATGTCAAATTAGATGCATCCTTACTCAGAATCCCATGGAATTTAGTATGAAATCATTTGTGATTGCTTCATTTAGTACCTGTCTGGTTTAACTTTTTTTTTTGGTTTATAGCTTTTTTTTTCAGCTTTTACTTTTTTTAGCTTATAAAAAAAGCAAAAAAAAAAAAAAAAAAAGGTTTTTTTATTTTTTTACTTATAAGGAAAAAAAAGCTAAGTTAAAAAAACAGCTTATAAGTCAAACCAAACAGGCTTTTTGTTTTTAATAGGATAAAATATGTAAAAAAGGGAACCGAAAAAAAAATTAATTTACCGAAAATGCATATGAACCGAATTGAATCGAACGAAAAAAAAACTGGTGTTTTAAAATCTTAATTTTTTTAACTTATAAAAAAAAAATAATAAAGTTAAAAAATATATATCAGTTTTTTATTATAAGTCAAACCAAACGCGCACTTAATTAGCCCCCCCAACTTAAGAGAGAGAGAGAGAGAGAGAGAGAGAGTATTGTTTGACCCTGTCCTCGAATATATACATAGCCCAACTATTATTCTATCATTTCTATTTTCTCTATTTTCGTTTTTTTATCAAACTAATCTAAGCAATGCTATTATTAATTTCTAAATGCATTTGCAACACGAGGATCACGTGGAGAACATTTGTTTCACAATAAAATTTCGGCTATAACCTGACACAATGGAAATTGTTTATTGTTATGTATACTGGCTCATATATGTATATGTATATATTTAGTGAAACGAAAGTCCATGGGCGACAGGCTCCAGAAACGTAGAACATGTCTTGGAATGTACAAAGAAAAAGAAAAATTAAAAAGTAAAACAGAAAGTTAATTACAATTCCTAGATCCAATACCATTGTTCAATAATTAGAAATGAACCTATTTCAACCCCCTTGGGCATGCATTGATTAACTTTCTGGAATGCGGATTATGAAGGAACCCAATCAGAGGCCTATTACCAGTAGAGGTTTTGAAGCCCACCCAACTCTATTGACAATGGTCCTTAATTACTTATTTTTGGCCCAAGTTATTTTTTCTGCATAATACACTTACTAGCAAGTCCAGTTGGGCGATATCCTTAATTTCTCTTTTTGTGGTTACAGGTTAGACGAATCGGAACTTAATTCAACTCAGCAAAGTCTCTGTGTAATTATTTGGGATCGAATCATGCATTGTCATGCTTATTTATAAAAATGTCCAGGGCCCATGTGTAAGTCAAAAACGACGCACCGGCAAGAGGTCCTAGGGACATAACATGGCCGAAAAGCAACCTTGAATTTTTGAACTTGAATTATCTTGTGCTACTGCTAGGGTGAACATGGACTCAAAAGCTCGATAGGTCTGTTCAAATTCGCTCATAAATTATAGAATTTGAAAATTTTTTTAAGCTCAATTAGTCTAATAGGCAGGTTTGAGAATTGTCATCAAAGCCTGCTCGGCCCAAAACTATATATAAAATACTATATTTTTATATTATATATATGTATATGTAATTAAATTTTATGTTATTCAATATTATTTATACATAAAAAAATTATATATTAAATAAATTTTATGTTAAATAGGCAGACTTAGAAATGCAATTTTTTTAATTGAACATGCTTGAAATTTAGTTTGTACCCTATAAAAAAAAATTTTTGTGTAAGTCCGACCTACCCGATGTTCACCCATAATTTGTACCTATGGCAATCAACATTCATAGCTGCAACTAATTGAAAGAGCCTCTTTCTTTGAGCTCGACTACGGGCTCCTACACTGCCACAAGATTTGTGCTGTGTTTGGTAGTGAATCATTAGCGAATGATCGTGTCATATTCCTCCCACGTCAACTGCTTCAAGTGGAAGTGAGAGAAGAAAGGAAGGGAATGATTTGAGTTCATTTTACAATTTTACCCCTTATTCTGTGAAGTAATGAGCAGATGAACCCAAGGGGCTAAAAAAGCCAATATCACCTATTAAATAAGAGTGTAGCTTTTTCCCTACTTTTGATAAATAGGAAATAAACACAGAAGACTTAAAGCCCACGTCCTAACTTTTGGGAGTAGAGTGGAGTCTTATAACCCCCCAAGAAAGGGAAATCCATGGGTCCCACGGAAACACTCTCTCGCCTTATTCCCTTCCACCCAACTCTCACTCCTACCAAAACACAGGAATCTCTCCACCTCTCCCCTTTCCTAGCTCCCTTCATCTTTCCTTCCTACCAAACAGCAAATTAGCAATTTCTTTTTGGGCCTTAACAATGGGTCTAATCTCTTCCTCACTATTCTTTTACTTCTGGACTAGCCCTGGTCTGTTCAGTACTTCCCATCTGTTTGCAGTCTAACCCTTTCTAATTCCTCTCTTAGATCTAAAAATTTGAACAAATGGAGAATGCTACCAATAACACATTGTTTAAGGCATCTTTCAGGGACATCCAAGAGACTTGGCTTGGGGACAAGCAACTTACAGCCCTACATGGCCACTATCAGATAGAAATAATTTCTTCATAGATGGCAAATGATTGGTGGGGGCACAACAATGGAATGAAAACAGTTGTATAACTGCATCCATGAATGAATTCACTGAAAATTTGAGTAAAAGATATATAAGGTTTTAAATGCTGAAAACCCTCTGTTCCCCACAACATCATTCAGTTGTTGTTATTGAGGTTTTGAGATATGGTGGGCAAATGGAAACAATCTTGATGGCTACTTCATTCACAAGAGTGAAAGCAATCCCATCAATGAATCAAAGCTTTTAAGCAAAGCTTACATGATTATGTCTACACCTCTATGGTTAAATTGAAGTCATTGGGACCATTACTCCTCTATATTTCTTCTCATTTTCATAGTAGAGTATTATTTCTCCAAATACATTACTTAAGTTTGTGTAACTTTGTTCTCACTCCTAGTACCACTACCCATGATGTATACCTTTCTCAACTCTATGGCTAAACTCTTAAGGTTTACTCATTGATTTGCACACCTAAGACTAGGGCAAATTTAAGTATGATGATCTCACGAACATTTGTCGTTTAGATTTCACCAGCTATAAGGAGAGGATCTACTTTAATAAAGAGAGAGCTCAGTTTACTACAGTATACACAATCGCAATGATAGTCGTACTCATAAAAATTGAATACAACTGTAGCAATTTTTTTTTTCCCATGAAATTAGGATTTTTATCTCAAAAATTAATGTTTATTGGTGCGTCAATGGGAGCTGATGATTCGAATGGAGCCCGGTAAGGGAGAAAAAATAACAAATCTCTTAAAAATTTTCAATTAAGGCTAACTACTCCCTATGAAGAATCAAAAAGCCTCAAAAAGGCATTGTTGAAAGAAAGGACAGTTCTTTGGAAAAAGCATTCAGTGAAACTTCTGGCGGACCAACCAACCTAACTACTTTCCTAGTTTAAAAAAAATGGAGATTGAAAAGATTGGAAGAATCCTCAAAAGACAAAAAGCTCAATGAAGCTTCCTCGGTGCCTTCAAAACATTGGGAATCATGTGTTATGTCAGTAATTGTGATTATTATTGTATTGCAAAAGCTTTGACAGGTCATAATTAGAGGGCTTCTAGCAGATTTTGTCACAGATCCTTCTATGTTTATGTTTAAGAAATTTCTTATGCATGGAGATGTGATATGATGTAATGTTAAAATTATGTATGGTTTAGCTTGTGATGTTCACTAGATGATGAACCTGTGTAACCATACGATAGATCTAGATGAAGATGGACTACATTAAAAACTAATTATATATACGTATAGTGTATATACATATGTTTGATGATTTCAATTTTTGTAAAGAAAAGAGCTGTAATAACCAACTAGGTTAGCTAGGGCTCTTAGCCTCCCTTTTAAAGGTCAAGAATTCGACTCTTGCAAAGTATAATAATTGGCCGCAAGAGATCAATCCTTTTGTGAATACCTTACTTTCGCGCGTGAATAGTCTACTCTTAATTAGACCAGAAAGAGAATAAGTTGAGATGCACGTAAGATGGATCAGACACTCTGACTGTTGAACCAACACAACTCCTAAAACCTATGGCACAAGTGGAGTAATTTTTATGCATAAGTGCATGGCCCTTCTCTTTCCCCCGACAATAACACCCTTCCATTATAGGAAGAAGAAGCTACTATATCCTTTTCCTCGTTCAAAAAATAAAATCCAAAGTGAAGAACAAGATAACGTAAATGTCATAATTTTGAATGAAGTGACTATGGTAACTTGTGCTTGTTCAAACATTTATTTGGATAAGCTTATTCACTAACTTATTTAATTTTTTTTTTTTTGGGTTTACTAGTTGTTATAACCAAAATTCAACTTTTCATTTTTATTTTTATCTTTTTATGGTTTTAAGTTTTTGCTTTGACTTTTTATTTTATTTTATTGAATTTAAGAAAACCAATACAAAAGCTAAAGCTATTTAAATTAAAAAGATTATAAACTAATCTGAACGAGCTTATACACAATATCGGATTCTGTTTCCTCTACTGTATGTCTTCTACCCTTTTTTCCCCTTTCCATGTGACAATAAGAGAGTTAGCTTACAAACACAAAGTTTAATAGCCAACTGAATATGACTTGGTCACTAGAATAATAATTTTATTCTTTTGTTATAGAAAAATAATGCCCCGAGAAAAGACCTTAGTTATGCGTGAGACCCTTAAAGTATACTTCCATTAGTGGGCTCCGCGTGATAGCTATATCATTCACATAGTAGAAAATCTTGAACATGGGACTTAATATGGAGGCACAACCACGCTTGGTCACAATCCACATGGACCCACCACTGGCTCATCCACGACTGTAGGTCAACACCATCAAGATGATCTAAACCGCTCATTGCTTTTCTGGCTTGCAATGTGGGTCCCACGTTACAACACTTCATATAAGTACCTTACAGATGTATGTATATAATTGTAGGAAATATATACATGTATCGTATATAAACGCCATCGTTAGGGTTAGGGTCAGGCTATGGCTTAGCTCACGCAAGTGCTATAATGATTATCCAATTTTGCTAAACACTGTTATGTACTGATCACCCGTGCTTGATGAGGTTAAGGTTAAAGCTAGGCTAGTGATCAACTCACTCAAAGCAAATCGACTTTTTTCTTTTCTCTTTTTTTTTTTTTTGGGAAGAAATAGAGGGTATTGAAAACGTCTGAATAATATTGTTACGCGCCACCTTTTTTTTTTTTCTTAACCTTTATTTAAGAGAAAACATCAAGTATAAATGTATTAGTCTCAAACAAGATTGTTAAGTCTTTAAAATTGACATGTAACACAGCTTAGGTACGGATGAGATATGTGAAGTAATCCCAAATAAACTACAACACTACTAGTAACTTGTACAGCAAGGAAGGAAGGCGGCATGGCTATGTTTATCATCATGGATCAAGTAATGCCGCAAAGGTATTTTAATCATTTTGTATTTATTGAGTCCTGTAAAACTCCAAAGCGATCGGGACTAAATTGGTTACATACAATGCGTAAGATTAAAACTCTACTAAATCATGGGATAATTTTGATACAGGAAAAAATAAAGAAGGCTTAAGAAAAACTCCCTTAATATAGTATATAATACAAACATATTAACTTAGAAGATATATATAATGCTTGCTACATGGTTTTTGTTGAAAGCAAACGTTATTGAGATGCATGATCCAATACATCGAGGGGCCATAATAAGCGGCACGGTCCGCGCTATCAACACTGGAATTTTTAAGTCCTTTTCATTCCACAACAAAATTCTGGGTTAGAAATCAGTTTTTGTCATTTATTTAATACAATACACAACACACACACTCTCTCTCTCCTCAGCTCTCGGCTATCCCTCTCTGTCACTGTGTGTATTCATTGCAACCGCTCCCCAAGCCCCAATAAAAATTCTCTCTCTACTTTCTCTCTCTATAACTCTATATTTGCATATATGTAAATTAGTACATGTATATATTTCTCAGCTTATTCATCGTGGAAATGTGGTGTGGAAGTTGAAGGAGAGAGAGAGAGAGACAATACTTAACCTGTAATTAGGGTTTTTGTAAGTGATCGGAGGAGGAGAATGCCATTGACTCGTTATCAGATAAGGAATGAGTACAGCTTGGCTGATCCAGAGCTGTACAGAGCAGCAGATAAGGATGATCCTGAAGCTTTGCTGGAAGGTGTGGCCATGGCGGGTCTGGTTGGCGTTTTGCGTCAGCTCGGCGACCTAGCGGAGTGAGTCTCTCTATTTCCCTCTTGTTCTGTTTTACCTGAGTTGTCTGCTTTGAAGTGCGTTTGAGTTTTGAACTTAATGAAATGCTATGCAATTGGGGCCTGAATTTGAGTTTTTACATTGATGATTGTACAATTCTGGTGAATGAAATGTTTGTGAAAGGGGAATTTTGTTTAGGGTATGAATCTGAGATCTGTTGGGATTGGAAGTTTTGGGTTTGTGGTTGGACTGAGCATTTAATACGAGAGAATGGAAGTTTGAATTGGTTGTTGGGGTTTTGCCCTCTTGTTTTGCACCTTTGTGGCTTACTCTGTCGAGTTAATAGTTTTTATTTATTTATTTTGTTATTGTTAACTTGAGTAATAGCCTAATAGGATGACTGCATGAAAACAAATAAGCATGTCAATTTAGAAATAATATGCAAAACAAACCATAAAATCTAGATTGAAAATTTGGATCTAAGAGTCTGCATTATTATATCTAAAGAAATGTACAAAATGAGAAATAAAACATAGGATACTTATAAAGAAATAGACAGTTTTGGGGTATACATTCAAAGGTTCAAGATGAAATTTCTCTGAATTCAATGTGTGGAAATCAAGAATCTGTTTTTGGTAAACCATATTCTTGCATTTCATTGTCAGATAATTTAATCAATGTGCAGAAGTTGTTTAGTTTAAAATTTTTGTGGCATTTTGTCTTGAATCAGTTCAAAAGTGAGGATGCTGTTTTATCATTGATAATGGGCTAGAGTTAATGTCCACTTATCTTGTTTTCAAAGATATCAGTGTCCTATTTTTCCAGATAACATATATATTACCCCCTTTCTTATAATAATTTTTGAGATGATCACCTGCACATTTGTATTCGTTAAAGCACCCCCCTCCCCGTCCCCCTCCCCCCTTTCTCCATTTTTCCAAGCAATAGTTGTCAGATATGGACTAATTGGCTAGGACACTACACCAGCACCATTGTCATTCAACTTACTTGGCAAATTTCATACTCATCTCGGGGTTTGGCTCCCCTCCAGACTTTAATATCCAGAATCTTTCAGACTTTTTATCTTATTACGCCATGTGTTAGTTACCCAAATCTAACGGATGATATTATCTTGTTTAAACCCACGATTTAACTTAATGTTAGAAAAAACTAACAAAATGAGAACGTGTGTTTGAATCGGATAACAACATTATCTATTGAATTTCATTTATTAACACGTGGAGTAGTAAGATAAAGTGTCTGGAGGATTCTGAAGATTAAGGTCTAGAGAGGAGCCGATCCCACTCATCACGAATCTTCTTGCAGCATTTGCCTCGTATTTTCACTCAGCTAGTATAGTACGCTAGGAGTCAAAGTGTCTTACAAGTTCAACTCCCTTGTTCAAATCCTTATTTACGTTAGGAACTTTAAATGTACTGACGTTTTAGAGATGAGTTTACTGAAGGAAGCCTGAGGCTGTTCTTGTCTGTCACGTTAAGTGAGCCAGTTGTAAAGCTAGACTTGAGCTTTTTTTCACCTTATAGGAAAATGAGCTTGGATGAGCCACTTGGCTGGCATAGCCTGAGAAGTGCTATACTTTTGGACTCCATTAGGGAATTACGATAACATGGTATCTGATACCAGATCTTGCAGGGCTTATTGCAAGTTTTTGAGAAATGCAATATGCAATCATTAGTCAACTCGGGAATCAGCTAGACCCACCCGACTTTCTCTTTCGAACGAATTGATTCACCAGTTTATGAGCTCACTAAACCAGAAACCGCGTGTATGCTAGAAAGCCGTATATTCCAATCTGTGGTATATAACTATATGTGGAATCAAGCATATGATTTATGATGTCCCAACTTTTTTGCGCAAAGAATCCTCGTACCATCATGATAATAGCAGAAAAGCTTCATAGGGGGCTTATCTTTTGTAGATGCTGCATAGTTTTTTTTTTTCCTTCCTTGTAGAGAATTATAGTACAGTTATTTTCCTCTGGTACACGGGTGTTATCCCCTTGGTACCTACTAATTTGAAATTAAAATTACTTGTCCAAAAAAAAAAAAGCCAACTAGTAGAAAAGCTTGGTCCTTCTTGAGGGATTGCGATTTTGGGTCCCTCTGGAAGGTTGTCATTTCGGTCTATTCTGTGACCCTAGTTTTGTTGCGACAATCCACTGCAATTCAAGCCCCTTGTACTTGCATTAAGAAGTTCTAACATGAGGAATCTCTATCATTGCATTTTTCTTGTGATTTCTGAAGGTTTGCTGCCGAGATATTTCATGACTTGCATGAAGAAGTGATGACTACTGCTGCAAGAGGCCATGGTTTAATGGCTCGTGTCCAACAGCTTGAGGCAGAATTTCCCTCAGTTGAGAGGGCATTCCTCTCCCAAACCGGTCATTCATTATTCTTTCACAATACTGGTTAGACTTCTCTCCTATCATAACTGCTTGATATGAAAATCTTGTTTCCTTGGTGGCAAACTCAATTTGATTATTTTTCTGAACTTATGCTCATTTTTTTGCACCCAAGTATCCTGCCCACCAACTTCGGAATTTACTTTTATGTCAACTAAACTGCTCAGCATTGCACAATGCATATATCAACTCTTGAAATTTTGTTCTTTGAGAATATTAAATGAGTCTACTGAATGAGTGCTCTCTTGTCTGGACTCCAACCAAAAAGACCCTTATGACATGACAGAGGTCATGGTAATATGGATATGTAATGTTATTGCAGGTGTTGACTGGCATCCTAATCTGCATATGGACCAGAATCTGATCACACAGGGAGATCTACCTCGATTTGTAATGGACTCTTATGAAGAATGCCGGGGTCCACCTCGGTTATTCCTTTTAGACAAGTAAGACTTTTGACACAGATCTTATTGGGGCTGTTTTACATTTTGTAAAGGATAACCCACTTATGGTATGAATTTCTCACTCAATTTACATGGCTTCTAACAGGTTTGATGTTGCGGGTGCTGGTGCATGTTTGAAGCGCTACACTGATCCGTCATTCTTTAAACTGGACTCATCATCCTCTGGAATGACAAACGCAGAAGTTCAGAGGGAAAAGAAAACCCGCAAAGCTAAGGTGAATCAATGGGAGTAATGTAGTAGTGAACATAATTTTTGCCTCAGAAACTATAGGTTCATTTCTGATTCAATTCTGCCTTGTAGGCCATCTGCATATGTGAAAACACCTGCATATGAGAACATATGCTTTCACATTAATGTCTTGCAATGGGGAGTCCTTGAAAGGATAGTTCTTAGTTAATTACTAATCCTGTTTGCTTAACTCTGCTAAGTGTTAGCTTTTGGCCTCAGAAACTTCTTGGGACCCTTGTATAGTGATAGATCTCTGACATCTGCATTGCCATGTACATAGCATTGATGCAAATTTAGTCCTGATGCCGCATTTTGACTTGAATTCTCAAGGTTTGGATTGGTTTTTCCTTTCGTTTAATTTAACTGTCATTCTAGTAGGAGTTCTGTTAAGTTATGCTTTAGCTTCAAGCTTTAACCTCAAGGTCTTAAGTGTCAAAGTATACTTAAACTCTTATTTAATCTATTTTGGTTAAGTGTTTCTAAATGTGGAAGTGAGGCATGCGCGACCTAAAGATTTTTAAATGTCTGAGTTGTAAGAGATTATGCTAGCACATTAATGCAACTGTTACCATACTATTGATGAGCAGTGACAGAGCGAGGAATTTACGTAAGGGCGGCAACAATAGCCAAACGGTTAAATTTTCATATTAGAAAACACTACATGTAAACAAACACCACTATATAACATGCCATTGGTGAACCAGGTTGAGTTCGAGGGGGGTCAAGAGAAGGGTGTACGGTGTACCAGGCCCACCCCAATCCAATTAATGTAATAAATGATTTCCATACCCATACTCTATAAATCCACTTAAAAGCTTCAGGTCTAAAGTTGTTCATTTGTCCTCTCTATCCTCGTACACATATGACTACCCATTTAATCTTTCATTCAACGTTGAAGCCATGCAATGTACCACTAACAAAAACATCTTCACAATTGGCCCTTCTCCAATAATACTATGATTTGTATGTATATATCTTCATCCAAACTGATATAGATGCGGACTTATATTTATATGCCGATATATATATGGAGTATATTTATGGAGAGATGCGTACTTATATTTGTATGAAGACGAAGATTTAGATTCTTTCTATAGTTTGCCACTCACCAAGAGGTTTTTTCTTTTTCTTTTTTCAATTTATTCGAGGATTTGAGCTCTGGAGTCAAAATCACCACTATATATGTATGTATATATTTGATCTTCAACTTTTCTCATCTTATATTCAGATATATGATTTGGTTGTGTAGTTTATTGTTGTGTTTTACAGTCTAGTCACCTGAGATGTTGATCTTGAGCATAGGCTCTTGTGGACAAGTGGTAAAACTGTAAACCACTCAGGGCAGTGGTGGGGCATGGGTGGGGGTTAGGTATGCAGGTTAGGGTTGGGGATGGGCGAGGGAGAGTGGTTCCAATGGTGGGGTGGGGAAGGGTTGCACCCATCCCATACACAAGCCATTGCCATCCCTTAATCTAATCTTATATAATGATTACCCTTCATCTCTCCATCATATTTCCACAAACGATATGATTTATGAAAACCATAGATCTGGTGTTATATATAGCTCTCAATTTTGCATCCACAGAAACATACATTTTCCATTTCTTGCTGTATCAACAGAGTCTAAATACAGATTCTGCAACCTTTTAAATATCCAAATAAATTCATTTTTCGTTTTCATCATGATTAGTTTTATAATCGATCTATAACTGTTACTTCTGGGAATTGTTTCCTTATGCTTTGAAATTGGAATCAGCTCATGGCCCTTTTGCTAAATGAAACTTGCAACGAGAGAATATGGGTTTATTTCATGTTGAAATCTATGATAATGTTTTAGATTTATACTTATTCTTTATGTTGGCAGAAGAAAGGCTCACGCTGGAGGAATGGAGAAACCCCAGAAGTTCTACCAGCATCACATGCCAAGTGAGACCCTTAATTTTGTGTTGGTGCATGAGTTTTCCTTTGTTTTACTGCACCTGTTCTGGCTATAAATTATCAATTGGTGATTCATTGCATGATAATGCAGACTGCATCAGTTATTATTGGAGGATAGTGTTGAGAGTCATATGAATGACCCTGCACGTCGTGTGAAACTGAAGAGGAGGCTGAATGGATTTCCCTTCGACTCAAAAACTGGGAATAGTTACATGGAGAAATTCTTGAAGACTCATACACCTGATCAGAATGATGTTCGTGAAATCTCTGTTAATTCTTCACCCTTAAAATTGCCATCCAATATTACTGGTGAATCAGGGATTGAAATCCTTGAAATCAGTACCGTGAGTCGTGATAAAGAATTACTGCTGAGAAAGAGAAGCCCATGTTCTTCTCCTGATGTGCAGGAGACTGGACGAAAACTATCCATCAATGAGTTGAGTGAGGAGGTTGATTATGGAATTTCTGAAGTGCCCAAACCGGAACCTATTTATGAAGCAGATAATGTCATGTCTGCACTTGATGAAGAGGTAGATGAAAAGGAAATTGCAGTTGATGGGGAAAGGAAAATAGAAGGCAGTGTAGATGGTTACCAATCTGATGATATTGCAAGCGAGGTTGAGAATTACATGGATGCACTTACTACCATGGATTCAGAGATAGAAACAGACACCGAGTGTAGAGCCAAGATTGATCCACATTTCTTGAATATCGAAAATCAGGGGATGGATTCTGATGCAAACGAAGAACACCAGGACCTTCAAGCTCATTCTTCAGATTGTCAATCAATAGGAAACTCCACTGCAACGGATGATGGAAACAGCTCATCAAGAAAGGGAACATTTAGTTTTTCGTATTCTGATTCTCTAAGCAATTTGGCCGAGAATACACCATCTGATGGTGATGTTTCAGCTAGAATTCTTTCATCTACTGAAATTTGTGAAGCTGAGATTGTTCATAGGTCATCTGACTGGCGCTCTGCCAATGGGGACAGTCCATCGGCCCAAGATCCAGAGCGTGTAGTCTGTGAAGGTGTTTGCATTGAGGAAGCCAATATCCCCAGTTGCCGGTCTGAATTGGGAGAACCATCTTCTAGCTGCTGTCTTACTGATTCAACTCCTATGGCTTTACCTGTAGATCCAGGGAAAAATTTGATGGAAGGTGCATCAGTGGGACTTGAATTGGATGAAATATCTTCTACACTGCAGAAGATAACTCCAGAAGAAAATGCGACATATCTGGGTGATAATGTACCCCGCAGAACTAATTGCTCTGATGGTTCATCCCAAACAAGAGATGATTTCCTCCCTGAGCAGTCTTCAGAAAACCATTCTGTGGATGAGTTAGATGATGAGGATCCACAGGTTTTATCTCACGCATCACTGCATCCTTCGAACATCTTGGAGCTGGCTCCTGGAAAGAAAAGCAGTGAAAATTTGTTAGATGATGTGCTTCAAGCAGAATGCGCAGAATATGAATGTCCCAACATTTTGGTTGACAGTCATATTCACTCACCACATTCGGTTGCTTCACATACTGAAGAGCAGCATCTTGATTCAACTTTGCCAGAACAGGAAATTTGTAGTCCAGATATGAAGTCCGATGGCATAATTTCTGAAGAAAATTATTCTCATCTATTGGCTGGGGAGATAGCAATTAGCTCAACTTCTGAGGTAGATAGTCCACAGGCTACTAACTTTACAAAGCAGCCGTTTCAAGGAATATCAGAAAATGTTCCCCCAATTGAACTTGATTCAGCAGAAGTGGGTTTTTCGTATTCCGGGGAGGAAAAACTTGATGGGGCGTCCAATGCAGCAGATGGTGGAGAATTGGGTGGATTCTCCCCGGACATGGATATGGTTGGAAAGGATGCTACCAACCTTAAATTTCAATCTGATTTCCGAGACTCTCCAAATCCTTCACTTGTTCCAGGTGTGCATCTGGATAATATAGTAACTGAAACAGTTCATTCAGAAGTCATGCTTGTGGCTACTGCTTTTGCCAGCACTCATTGTGATAATAAGGGAGACGATGGCAGATCTTTATTAACAAGTACCACGGAAGAAGAATCTATTTCTATTCTTCAGAATTTACGTCAGAATGGTATTGGAATCAACAATGCACATACTCCTGAGCATCTTCGAGAATCTGGCGCGGAAAAAGAGGTGGATCAACAGGCAGTTGCTTCATCAGACGTGTACTCTGTTTTGTGCAATACAGACTCTTGTGATGATTGCAATTCAGAATTGCTCAATAGTGTTCCCGACTCATCTGTGGCTGCAATATCTGGAAACAGCTTGCATATTGCTGATGCTACGACAGTCCCTTTGTCTTCAGATCAACATGACCGAGATTCAGAATCAAAATCTGGGCAGCAGATTAATGTTATTGAGAATGCAGAAGATCCTGTATCTTCACCCACCCATCATGTTACAGAGCTAAGACCTTCGTTGGAACAAAAGGTTGAGTTAGAAGGTGATCAATTTGATGTGGAATATTGGCATGACCAAGATTCAGAATCAAAATCTGGTCAGCAGATTAATGTTATTGAGAATGCAGAAGACGTTGTATCTTCACCCACCCTTCATGATGTAGAGCTAAGATCTCCAGTGGAACAAAAGGTTGAGTTACAAGATTCAGAATCCAAATCCGGCCAGCAGAGTAATGTTGTTGAGAGTGCAGAAGACGCTGTGTCTTCACCCACCCATCGTGTTGCAGAGATAAAAACTGCTGTGGAACAAAAGGTTGAGTTACAAGATGATCAATTTGATGTGGAATCTCAGTATGCAGACAAAGCAAGCTCCAAGCCATTTGCTCTGGTGGAACAGATACAATGTCCAACTCACTTGGATCAGGAAAGACACACTGATGCTTCATCTGAATTTTGCGTGGCACACCTTCCAAGCCAACCGCCAGTATCAGAGTTCTTACCAAAACTTGATGTCTCTGAGCTAGCGAAGGAACCGTCAAGTTCAATTTTGCCTTCTTTTGGCCTGCTTCCTGAGGTATCTCAAATCAATTTGGGTGAGATGCCTCCGTTGCCACCTCTTCCTCCAATGCAGTGGAGGATGGGGAAGGTCCAACATGCTTCCCTAGCTTCAGAAAGAGATTTGGTAGGACACAATCTGGATTCCTTTCCACTGATATTGCCATCTACAGCTGGTGAGAAACCTCAATGGGGCCATCTAGCAATAGAGGGAGAGATTACCCAACCTTCAAACCCAATTGCGCCGCTGTCAGCTTTAAAAGATGAGAATTCTCAACATGGTTATGAGAACTTAGCAGGTTATACGGTTCTTTCCAATCCATTGTTACTACAAGTGCCAACCATGGTTAATCATAGAAACGACAAAGATGATTTCCCAACTTCAGGGAGAACACAATCCAGGAACCCATCCTTAGAGCCACCAACAATATATAGTGAGAGGTCAGACCATGGTTTCGTTGCTCCTGAGGGAAGAACAGCACAGCCTAGTGTGAATCCATTCTCACCCGTGATCAATGTTGAACATGCAGTCTCTACATATCCTTCCAGATCTTTCCGGGAAGAACTGGTCCACCCTCTGCATCGATCAGCACCAGAAACAACTTTGGAGGACGAGAAGCTTCAGGGGACCTCTGTAATTTCCAAGGGTAAAGCAATGGATCCTCCGGACACATCTTTTCCACCACCAATGCTGCAGGATGATCAGCCCCAGCATTCTTTTTCCACTTCAGAGGGACTAACTGCTTGGTCATGGAGTACCTCTGTTGCACTTCCACCTTTTGATGGTGGAAAGCCAAATGGGAATGGGCAGATGAAGCTTCCCCGACCTCGAAATCCTCTCATTGATGCTGTTGTTGCCCATGACAAAAGCAAGGTAATGATGGTTTTGCAGTTCTCACTTTTTTTCGGCTTTGTTATTGTGCACGAGATTTAGTGTGGTACATACTTTCTAACGGTAAGTCATGCAGTTGAGGAAGGTAACAGAACGAGTTCGGCCTCAGATGGGACAGAAGGTTGATGAAAGAGATTCACTACTGGAACAAATACGAACCAAGGTACAGTGAACATTTTTGATGATTTTGCTTTACAGTAAGTTCATTTCACATGTATATTAATTGTTTGTGCTGATGATGGACCTGGATCTTGGTTACGTCAGTCTTTCAACTTGAAACCTGCGGTCATGACAAGAGCCAGCACTCAGGGTCCTAAAACCAATTTAAAAGTTGCTGCCATTTTGGAGAAGGCTAATGCAATTCGCCAGGTCTCTCTCTCTCTCTCCCTCTATATATATATATGTGTGTGTGTGTGTGTGTGTTCTACTGTGATATCGAAATTGAGGATTTTCTAAAATAGGCATTGGCTGGAAGTGATGAAGATGATGATGCGGATAGCTGGAGTGATTCATGAAAAATATTTTCTAGGGCTGCTCTTGCATTGAGATTATTACCACGAAGTGTATTGGGGATGTGATGGTTGTCACCATGAATTGGACGGGGAGTATCTATTCTTCTCCTTGTTGTGAATAGGAGATTACCGCAATATGCTGTATCTTTTCCTTCTATATCTGTCTCCATGTATGATATTTCTCTCTCTTTCTCTCTCTCTCTCTCTCTCAAATGTAGTTATTGTTAGTGGCTATTTCCTCCCACAAAAAGTGTGGGGTTTACCTACGTCCTATACGTGTGAAAGTTGAGGCGCAGCATGCAAGCGCTCTATCATTCAAATTCCAAGTAGATTTTAGTGGGTATATATTGCATTGGGGTGGCACAGAATTTGATTTGTAATGTCTGTTGTGTGCATTTTTGTATCTATTATACCAGAGGAGTTGTAACTTGGATTGTATACTCAAAATGCTCTTTCTAGTCAATGGTCCTCTTATTTTTCGCAAATTATACGTCTCTTGAACAGATTACCCTGATCGGATGTGATCCGCTGCAGTCCGTGATTAGGCCTATTGGGGATTCTTTAAATATTTTCCTTCTTAAATTTTTTATTTTTTTCCTAATACTTATGAGGTTGGTGCAACCGATTTTGTATAAGCTGACACCTAGTGTTAATGTACAGTGGCTTCGCTGCTCAAACTACCGACTGCTGGTTAGTGGTTCGGGCGATTATAAGCTGGTATGGGCGATTATTGGACCACACCAGTTTTGATATAGAAATAATGTTTAGAATGATATAGTTGCATCACTAAATTACAAAACATAGTAACAATCTCTTCTATTTTTTTTTTTTTTTCATTTTTTGATATCATGGTAATGCTCTTTTATGCGAAGGTAATAGGATCCAAACGAGTCCTATATTTTGGTTTAATAGGGTATGGAGTGGTCTTGACTGTAATCGAGGACGTAGTGTTTTTTTTGGCTCTATAAGATTTTTAGGTTTTCGACGAATTACTCCTTTAAGTTTGTGTAAGTCTCTTATTTACAAGTATAAATTTTATATATTTGCATGGATAACGATTGGTAATAAAGGCTCCAAAGAATAATTGAATTTAAGATTTTGTATTTAGCATGAAGACACTCGTGATTGAGAGCATAGGTTTTAATAAAGTCAATTGGAGGAAATTGATTTCATTAGCTAATTGAGGTCCAATTATTTAAGAGTTGAGTTGAATATTACTTTTTTTATTTTTTGATTCAACGGTCAAAGTGCTTGAATCAGTTTGTATGCACTTCGATTAATTACCTTTTTAATTTTGTCAAAATTAAATCTTAAGAGTATTTAGAAAAAATAAATCGTTGCAGCCAACTCTTCACTTATCAGGCAAAATATTTCTCGTTTGCGACCGCCATAATTGGGCCTCGAACAATGGGCGCAAAGTAGACCCAATGTTGACGTGGACTTTGATCCTTCCTAGTATCCCACACGCCAATAGTCCAATGTTGTTAGCAAACGACGTCGTGAATCTCTTCGTTAATCCTGAGAAGTGAGAACTGCCTTGCAAATTCGGTTGTCTCCATTGAAAACCCTATTAGATTCTCGAAATCTGATTCATGAAATATTCATCAAATTATCTTCCAACCTAACCAAGAGATCCTAGTCTCTGCACAGATAGATATATGAACCTTTCTTCAGTTTATGGGAAAATCACTGCCCAAAGCAGCAAGAACTAAGCTACAACAACAGTTGGGTGGAATTGCAACACAGATTATCAGAAGTCCCAAAAGCACAGAACCCACATCCCAAAACCGGGTGTGTTCGCCGGGGACAGCCAGAATCGGCGGCGAATTGAAGCGGCCGAAGTTGAAGAGGAAGATGGAGAACAACAGCAGCAGTAGCAGCAGCGACGGTGATAGGCAGAACCAGCGCACGCCGCTGTCGCGGGTGGTCTCCGATTGCGTGAAGCGGTGGTTCCAGGACACCCTCAAGGAGGCCAAAGCCGGTGACGTGTCGATGCAGGTGTTGGTGGGTCAGATGTATTACAACGGGTATGGCATCCCGAAAGATGCCCAGAAGGTCGATTTTCTCTCTTATTATCTTTATTTCTTGTATATATAATTATGAAATACATACATACATATATATACACATGTTGGCGCACACATACCTATAAGGGGATGTTTATGTATTTGTATGTGTCTATTGGATGATTTGATTCGATATTCTGGGGTTCCAAGGTTTGGTACTTTTTTTTCCTCTTCCTACTGTGATCTTTTCAAAGAGATTTTTTTTAACTCTGTTTGGTCCCTTAAACAAGGGAGCAAAGAGAGAGAATTGTATCTTTGAGCCAAAACTTAAGGTATTTAGGTTTCCTCATATAAAAGTTCAAAATTTTGATCTTTATTTGACCAAGTAATTGTGCAGCTTGTGCCGGACACCGTTTAGTTGCTGGTAAACGAGGATAAGAAAAGAAAGCTTAATTTTTTATATTTTGTTTTCATTTTATTACCTTCTGTCAGCAACTAGGAGCAATCTGGGTTTTAGAGTGTTTGTTTTTTTGTGTGCATGCGTGTGTGTGCATGCTAATTTCCCTTTCATTTTCTTGTTTTGGTATTGTTTTCCCAATGTTGGGTTTTCTTATTACCTAAAGATAGGTCCATATAGCTGACCCCAAGTAGTTGGGATTAACACATGCTTTATTGAGACGATCATTATATTCTTGTTACCATTAATGTTGGATTATCATTGCTGGATTACCTGAATGTATACCGATTTCATATGTTGGGGTTTCAGGGAAGAATTTGGATGACAAGAGCTTCAAGAGTTAGATCTTCAGTTTGGAAAGTTAGCAATAAACGCCCAGGCAATCTCTCTCTCTCTCTCTCTCTCTCTCTCTCTCTCTCTCTCTCTCTCTCTCTCTCTCTCTCTGTGTTTGAGTACGCACGCAAGAGTGCCTGTGCTACTTCCTTACACGTGCATGCATAGTTGTAATGTTATTATTAACTGTGCTGCGTTTGTTGATTGTTTGGCCTTTGTAGGTTACAATGCAAGTGATTCTGACTCAGATGAGTCAAACGGTGACTCCTGATTAGACCAACTTGGCATTTCTCTCCAATGCAATTTGAAAGTGAGTTGAATTCTTCAGTACTCTATTGCTGTTAGCATACTTTTGCCAATTTCTTATTGTGGCATTGCATTTAAGTTTTGCATGAGTCTCAGCTTAAGACTCCTACCCTTTCATATTTCTTGTTATATCTCGTTGGTCACAGATTAGGAGTTTGTATTTCCTCTTAGATGTCTTGTTTTAGCAACAGAGAAGATGTGATGGTTTGGGGTTTGACATACTTCTGTGCAAATAACTCACCTTTCCCTTCTTTCTCATCTAAGTGAGAAATGTTGAAACCCTCTCTCTCTATTTGTGTGTGTGTGTGTGTCTCTCTCTCTCTCTGCTCTCAAGGACATGTTTCAAGTGGCTACTGCTCCATCAATGCTTTAGGGTTTTCAATCATGAAAGCGTGAGAGAGTTCTTAGTAATGGATTTGCATGTATTAAAGTTTCTTTTATTTCATGCTGAAGTTTTTGTTAGTGCATCAGAAGACAAGTCAACATGCAATAGAATTAAGTTAGGGTGATTATAAGTTTCATTTGCTTAATACAGTTTCATTTCTTCTCATGGGTGGAAAAGCATCTTTGAGGGACTTGTTTAAAAGCAACATCTATGTTTTAAACTTGGTAGATTGCTTGGGAGTTATATTGCTAAATGCATCAGGTGCTGGCCTCAGACCTTAGTACCGACAATATATGAGTTCTTGAGGAAGATGTTTTGATACCCCTCTATTGACTGTCCATTATGCGAAATTTGGACAGAGGTTGAAAATTTGCTTGTTATCGTCCATTGGTGGCCTTAGATTGAGTCTAGATTTTCATGAGTCTAGGCATCGTTTTGATTCTGACATCACCATTAGCATTGGCAAGGTTGCTGTGATATAGTAATGGATGAAATATTGTGACACTCATAAATTAGTCTAAAGTATTTTGAAGCTGAAATCAAAGGATACTTACATGGATAATGAGCTTGGCATGGACCAAAATGCCACTTCATATTTTACTTCACTGCTCTATTATATATATATATATGTGTGTGTGTGTGTGTGTGTTGGCTTTTAAATATCCAGGCGTTGTTTTCAATTTCATTCTATTTGGGATTCATGCTTTTAATCCAAAAAATTTATCAAATTGAAAAGGTCGAATCTAGGTTTGATTTTCCATACTTTATTTTCTGGTAGATGTACAACAGAAACTTGTAAGCGGAGAGTTATACAAAATGTGGAGTCATGAATCCATCTAAATCTAACTAAATTTTTTTGTCATTTGTTTATGGTGGTGGTGGGGGAATATATGTCACCAAAGATTGGGTACTTATGGGTATTAGTGATGAATAGATAACTCCATATTCCTTATGTTCAGGCACTTAGAGAGTGCATTGGTTGAATAGATTGTGTCATAGTAAGGAGAAAAAATAGAAAACTACCTGATTTTTCTGGGTGAAATCTTTTCATTCATTCTTGAAATCTCTTAAATTTGCTAGATGGAATCTTTTTGCACCCCTCTCACTGTTTCATTTCGTCTATGTTCTTGATTCCTATTGACACATAAAAGACAAAAACATCATTGCAAAGATATGCTAATAGAATTACATTTAGCATTCCATATTTATGAGAAAGTTCTTGTTTAGGAATTAAAAGAAATTGGACTTGCTGTAGTGCCAATGGAGTTGTACATTCCATTGCATTAGTGGACCTTGGTTTCTGAATTATTTCTACATTTAGATTGGAAGAATGATTCTAGCAACCTATTTACTTTTAAAGTGCAATTTCAGGGAAAGTCAGATTCAATAACACATGCTGACACTTTTCGATGTCCTTAACTTTCATCCCTTTTGTGGTAATGTTTTCCTCTTTAATTGAAGGTAAATAGGTCTTTATACTATTGGGTCTTGAGAATGAATAAATTACCATATGTTGGACTAACAAAGCATCTTCTCTAACCATCCAAGTAATTGCTAAGTTTTGCTTTCTTAAATTTTTTTTATGTCTTGGAACTTTTTGTATTTCAGTAGAAACGGATGAAGAGTTAGCATGGTAACCATTCAATCCCTGATGAAGCTTTAATATCAATCAAGGAGTTGATTTATGTACTCAATCATAACATTATCTCACTGATTTTGAATTACTTGTGGTCGGAAATGGGGACAAATGTCCTCCTTTTATGGATGGATAGTAGTCCCCAAATACCATAATATTGTGTTATCTTTATTCTCACAGGCATGCATATATAGTTCCTCTATCATATTGTGTTCTACATGGCAGTAAGGTATCATTCTTCCCTTGAGACAGGATATGTATCAATGGAAGACCATGATTATGATACACAAAGCTGAGCAGTCAAGGAAATTTAGTTCTATAAAATTTATGCATAAGATTAAGTTGGATGAGTGGCAAGGCAACAAACGATATTACTATCAATGATCGCAAATGTCTGAAGTCGAGATAACACGTATTGAGGACAGACAAGCTCAGAGGGTCAAGGTCCAAGGGGCTTGGTCCTTTGGAGCAAAGACTTGTGATTTCAGTAATTAGGTTGATGAGAAGCAAAGGATGAAAAGTAGTCAGGTTGATGATGAGAGTGGTTAAGCAGAAAAGTGACCCTAGATGGTAAATTGGCGACAAAGGACCTTTGAGTACATGATAACCAATAATTGGAATGAGATGTTACTGGGTTGAGATTTGCATATAACATCATAGATTTAAAAACATGATTCGGTTAGTGCCTATAAGTGGACTGCCCCAGATCAGTACTTTTTAAGAGTGTTTTACACGCATACTTGCATATATAATCACATGGAAGCATGAATTTACATTTCCTGGAATTAATCTTGTGTCACCATCTATCTTTTGCAGGGTCCTTGGCTTTGTACTGTTCACTACCATGAATGTGCCTGTGATAATATTGATACCTATCCTATTTAAAGTTCTTCCTTTATCCAGCTATATGATGTCCACAGATATCATTGTACATTTGTTTATTGCCATAGAACAATTTTTTAATTGCATTTCGTGGGCAAGAATTTTGGTGGCATTCATTACTTGGACATGGCAATGGTATTCGGTATTCTTCTCTATACCAGATGATAATGAAACTCTAGAATTCATATATTATTTAGGAGTAAAAAACTCGTGAAGCATAGCATAGTTCTCCTTCTTTTCGTCATTTGTCATGTTCAGACTGGAGAAATAGGCTCGGTGTTTGAATCCTGTAAGGCTTAATCTGTAACTTGAACCACTAACTTTCAGGTTTTGATTGGCTGTGTGCCAAAAATTACAATTGGATTGCTGTAAATTGATTTTCTTTTGGCCCGCCAAATGGGTGTTGGTTTGGGTTCTTAATTTAAAGGGTAGTTTTGTTCATTCACAATCTTTTGCCCTGCAGTAGGGCTGCCCTATTTTCCTAGCAGTTTCTGGAACATAAAAGTGGTTTCCAAGCAATAGGGCTGCTCTGCCTTTTTCCCTCTTGTAGTTTCTGGAACATAAAAGTGGTCTCCAAGCATGGTATCTGGCCTCAAACAAAATCACGTGGAGGTAAAGTGTAATTATTCCTAAATAAAAACAGAGCTTCCATTTCAGGACAAAAGGAATTCTGCTACCATACCATTAATAGAGTTGATGGGTAATACAAGCAGAGATAAAAGTAAAGCTTGTTTGAGTAGAAAATGCCAGCATCAATTAATTGGAACAATTGCATCATCTCTGAGGATTGCCATACCCTGCAAATTTAGCCCTTTCTTTGGGACAGTCGTGGCTTGAAATTCATTGCAAGAAAAACTTTGACTTTCAGGGCTTCAGCTGCTTTTATACTCTCAACTAATCCTAATGAATGCATAATATTTTTTCATATGAGAATAAAACTCTTTTACTTTGCTAAAGCCTGCAGGGCTTATGATTTCCATGTTTTGATTTTTATAATATATTCTTGTGTATTGTTATGGTGTTTCTGTTGTGTTTGGTGGGTAGAAAAGCCAAACAAGAGCTGAAGTTCTCTATATAGGCCTTTGTGTTGGGTTAAACCTTGTCTAGCAGCAAACCCCCTGGTTTGTTTCAAAACCAGACCCAATTCAATAGCTCATGCTTGACTTAATATCCCATCTAGACCCATTAAATTAAAGTTATTAAACTACTCATGAGTCATGACCCAGAAAGAAGCAAATATATAAGCCGAATGAGAACATTTTGGGGAAAAAATAACTTGATAAAAATTGGAAATTTTTAATAGGTTCCGAAGTAATTATGAAGCCAAACGAAACCTTAGGTGGCACACACACTACTACACTAGCTTATCTGGTGAAGGCTTTTCTGGGTTAGTTCCGTTGGTATGCAATCAGCCAGTCCATGCCTCTTTTCAGCTACATCAAACTACTTCTAACATTAATATTATTTAAAAACAATTTAATATTGTTTCTATACTCTGTAGATTTCATGTTACGTTGGCTTCATATGTTTGATTTGTTCTGTTTTTCCCTTCTAAAATGCTGCCATCGATCCGGACAACGGAATGTAATTATAACTTAAATTCTAGTAGGTAGAGGCAGATGCTAACTTGAACTTATAGTATAAGTAGTGCTGTGGACTTTGGTGCAACTCTGTTTTGAACTTTGATGAAATAGATCCGTTATGTAGACCTTGAAAAGAACTTTTGCTTGAAAATAAGTTTGATTCCCATTCTACTTTTCCTTGACAGTGACATTTACAAGATAAACTGCAGGGTCAAGAAGAAATTGTTAGTAAAGATGAATATATATCAGATATACATTCTTGATTTCCTATGCTCTGTTTTCTCCTTCGGCCGGCTACTCACTGCTCATTCAAATTCGTGCAGGGCGTGATTGATAGTGGGTCACAGGGGCTTAGGGAATGATCAAACTTGAGGCTTCATGAGGATCAGTCGGCCATTGTGTTACCCCTGTAGTTTCCAGGCCTTTATTTTTTATTTTTTAACTTTGTCTCTTACTTTGTCCTGTAATTGTGTTTTGGAACAAGACACTGAGACAAGAGCAATAGGACTTTTGCTGGTTGGTAGTGTATGCGAAACTGACTAGTGGTTCAAATACATGCTGGTTGGTATGGGAAGATGGGGTCAGCTATCCCAAGTGGGAGGGCGAGGTCATATATGGCTGCAAATTATCTACTCAGGTAGGAGGAGAGAGTTAATACAGTTTTGAGACATCACACAAGGGCCACAATAATAGCAGCCATTACTTGTAGCATTGGGTGTAACCTTGTCACAGAACTATTTGTAAATGCATAGGACCCACTAGCAATAACTAACACCACCAAACCAATATGTAAAGATATTTTATATAATACCCACTTCACATGGTGTGGAGATTTTTGAATTTGGAAATGACTACACAAGAGTCCCCACCAAACTGGCTCTAATTTGATTGCCCCTCACCTCCGAAAAAAGAAGAAAGAAAAAGGAAAAAAACACATTCGAGTTCTATTCTTTTCCCTTGAGAAAAAACAATGTGAGACCACACCATGTGAAGATTTTTGAATTTGGAAATGACTACACAAGAGTCACCACCAAACTGGCTTTTCATTCTAATACCAAGTTCACGTGGTGTGGTCTCACATTGTTTTTTCTCAAGGGAAAAGAATAGAACTTCTTTAGAACTCGAAAGTGTTTCTTTCCTTTTTCTTTCTCTCTGTTTTCGGAGGTGAGGGGCAATCAAATTAAAGCAGAGAAATCTTTGGAACGGTAGCAGTTTAAATTCCAGAGCTTAAATACGATTAGGCGCAAGATTAAAGTTGATTCCCCATGCCAACCCCTCCAAAGAAATATACAAATCAAAACAATACAAAAGAAACAGAGAATAGTAAAGAAAAAGTTGGTCTCATTACCGTGCAACTTCCACTTTATTGTTCAAATTCATGTTGTTTTGGTCAAATCCATACTTAAATTATACTGGGGTTTTATTTATATGGTGAAAAATTATCTCGACTCTTTGATCATTTATTATTTAAAATTACCAAGAACGACTTTATTTTGCATTACTAGAATACCTGTTCAAATAAGCAAGTACTAGGTTATACTAGTGTTGTGGTCATATGGTGTAGTTTTTTTTTTTGGGTACAAAAAAGTTTAGGAGAGGGGACGCTATCCCATTCTCACTTCTTGCAAAAACAATACTGGTCTAAACAATACTCAATAATCCTACTTTAGCCCCTCAACATACACGAGCACACAATCATAATAATCCACATAAACAAGAATACAGGATGTTTTAAAAACCTTAAAATAAGAACTATTTGCACAAGAAAAAAAAAAAAAAAAACTCAATCTAACGCAAAAGAATCCTGCCAACTTTCACTTAATTGTGGAGATAGCATGTTGGTTTAATCGAATCCGTACTTAGATCATACTAGTGTTTTGATCATATGATATGAAAATTATCTCGACTCTTTTACACTTTGCCTCTTATATAAAATTACTAAGCACAACTTTAGTTTGCAAAAGAGAAATACTTGTTTGCATGAACAAGTATATATTACCTTATAGTGGTGAGGGGATGCATGGTGTAGAATTATCTTGACCCTTTTCTCTCTATCCCTCTTTAAAATCAATATTCCTACTTTGTCTTGCAAAAGGGCATACCGGTCTAGATATATTTTGTACTAGTATAAATTGGATAGTTTGTCATATGATATTCATTTTTTATCGACAGTCCACTTGGTACAATTTTTTTTTATAGCATTTTTAGTTTTGCTTTTTTAACTTATAAGTAAAAAAGTTAGAAATTTTTTATTTTTTTATTTTTATAAGTTAAAGATAAATAAAAAAGTCAAAAAATTAAAAAAAATTTAACTTTTTTTTACTTATAAACTAAAAAAATACTAGGCATAATAAGGCCGTGAATCATCAAATTCGACTCCAATTAAAAATTATTAAAGTTAGTCTTATGTAAGGAGGGAGAATTATAAAATAAAATAAAACTACTTTTATTTGAGGGCTAGTCTCCATAGACCTTGGTTCCCTACCATCAAAAGGAAGAACCATGCATGGAGAATTTTCTATTGTTGGCATAAGATTATGTCCTTCCCGGTCAACAAAGAGAAGAATAATCTAGTACCTAATCCATACTTGCTTGCCCTGAAAAGACAAAAAAAAAAAATAATAATAATAATAATAATAACAAATAAAAGAAAAGAAAATATTAAAGCACAAAAACTAAAAACGTGTTGTCAAATCAAAATGCCACACAGAAATTATTTGTATTTCCTTTTATCTTCAATGAGATTTGAATTCTAACTTCTGCTTCGCAGCAATTCTTACTTTTGCATTTGTTCCTTCACTTGTCTATTCTGTTCATCTTGCGATTTCGTTTTTTGAAAGCTCTCGAGATCACATTCAATAAACTATTATCTAAAAATGTTTTTAAAAACACTTCAGTTTTAGACAGAACAAAAAATTGTTTTCTAAATTGTTATGATCCATTTTCATTTTCAAAGTAAAACAATGATGTTTTCAAAGTTTTCATATTTTCACAAATACAAAATTAAAAAAACAAATATTTTGAAAACAATGACAAACAAACTCGTTTCCCACAAGTTAATGGGTACCAAAACAATCAAATTCATACGTACTAGATGCATATATCTCCAGGAAGTTTTGCTCGTAATTAGTGTGAGAAGAATAGCGGAAGAACGTGATCAACGAAGGTGTTTTCTGTAGTAACTTGCCCTTAACTAGGGGGGTCACAATCTTTAAGTGATTTTGAAGTATTATATGATTCTTTCGAGATCACATGTAACACGAGATTGAGGCTGTACCTAAACTAGAATATCATAATGAATAGCCATTTTCCAGTATGACATAGCTCCAATTCTCTCTCTCTC
This sequence comes from Euryodendron excelsum, assembly GCA_033060915.1. Taxonomy (NCBI): domain Eukaryota; kingdom Viridiplantae; phylum Streptophyta; class Magnoliopsida; order Ericales; family Pentaphylacaceae; genus Euryodendron; species Euryodendron excelsum. Next base: position 39,442,922 of record CM065392.1, on the reverse strand, counting down.
TCTCTCTCTCTCTCTCTCTAAATTAATTTCCTTGTATACTAAGCGAGCTTTATTATTATTTTTTTTGGATGAATTCTAAGCGAGTTTTATTCTATTGCAGATATGATGTTGCTTATATATCAAGCAGAGACCCTAGGAGGATTCAATATCGACTAGATCAGGAGTAGAAATTTAACTCTTTAAACATTTCATCAGTTGATTTTAACGAATAAAAGAAAGCATATTCAAGTTGGGAGTTTTTTTTTTTACCAAAATAACATTCTTTTTAAAAGTAATTCCCTATCTAATACTCTTTCAAAAATAATTTCTAAACTAACATTCTGGCCTCATCTCTAGAAAAAATATTTTGTTAAAAAAGCTATTATGGTTTGCTAAAATTAACTTTTTACCCTAATATATGGATATCTATTTTCAAATTTGCTGCTTCCTCTCATAACCAAGCGCAAAGTCACTACTCTTATATATGGGTGCCTATTACTTTCAAAATTGAAACTCAAAAAAGTTGTAGTAAAATTCAACTCAATCTTAAAAAAAAAAAAAATGCCATCATGTAATTCTAAAATGTACTTTTGATAACTAAGAAATCAATGAAAAAACTCTAAAAACTTTTAGCCTTATATAAAAGTTTGTTTTTTTTTTCTTCCTTATGCTTTTCAACAATTAAACAGAATATCGATTCCAAATTTATCTTCACAAAAGTCTTCCATTAATACCAGTTTAGTGAACAATAGGCATAAAAAAAGATGATTCTCAAAATAAGCAATTCAATTAAAGCCCAACAATATTCAAAATTTTATAAATTTGGTAAATTAAAATTTTATAATGTTACCATATCCAATTCAATTCAAAAACCATTCAAAAATTCCGGGCTCATTTCAATTTTTTCCTTTTACAATTACACCTCTCCTCTTAATGGTATGCTATATATTATAGCATGCAATTATATAATTGTTTCTATCTATAATTTAATGCTATTAGTAAAGAATGGTTTCCACCCATCAAAAATTTTATGCTATTCTTGTAATTGTGACCAATCGATCTTTACACTAGTGAGTAAGGAGTCTCTTATTTGATAGGGACTCTGATTATTCCGCTCATGATCACAGGTTCAAGCCTTGCGCTCATCTCCTAAGCTTAAACTCAACCTTCTCATTCCCCCTTTTCCTAGGTTGTAAATATATACTTTTTTTATAATTCTCAAAAACAAGAAAAAAATCTCTACACTCCTTGATCGGAAGCATGTTACTATACTAATGTAAGATTAAGAATAGAGATGAAAATGATATTGTAAAGTATTATGTAGACTCATCAAAAATGAGAGTTTTTCTATCACAATCAGAAGCGGTAAATTTGAAAACATATATTAATATATTAGGACAAAAAGTCAATTCTAGTAAATTATAATGGCTTATTAATGACAAACTTCTTTTAAGAATGATGTTAGAATGTTAGTTTGAGAATTATTTTTGAAAGATTGTTAGATAGGGAATTATTTGTAAAAAGAATGTTATTTTGGGCAAAAAAAAAAAAAAAAAAAACTCTCAAGTTGGGTCCTAGAAGGAAGTACTAATTAATTTTGAACACCGAAACTTATTCCAATACTTTTGGCAAACTATTGAAACCAACATACTTTCTGATTTTCTCTTTTTCTCTCCTAGTTTATCTTTTCATATATTCCAAGTTCATTAAGTTGGTTTAGTTTGATCCTTGAATAGTTCATGCTCGACTTAATATCCCATCTGGACCCCTTAAATTAAAGTTATTAAACTACTCATGACCCACAAAGAAGTAAATAATAAGCCGCATGAGAAATTTTTGGGGAAAAAATAACTTAATAAAAATTGGAAATTTTTTTAATAGGTTCTGAAGTATATATTGTTGAAAAAAAAATAGTGTATAATGTCTTTCATGTAGTCATCATAAAGTGAAATCAATAACATTAAATAATATGTGTGAAATAATGTAATATAGTATATTCAACAAGTCATATATGATAAAATAATAAAATATGCGATAAAGGGGAAATCAAGTCGAGTGTTGCACATTCTTAGTTTAATACAGATTCGTCCCCCACACATGTGCTCATGGGATTAACGGATGACTATTTCCAAGATAAAATGATCAAGATCTTGAATAAGTAGCACTACAATATTTAGATCCAGCGAATCAACATTTTGATTCTACTCTCTCAACGTATAAAATGAATGTAACATGTATGACATAAAACAATGAGAAATTTTTTTCTAATTCTATGCAGAATTATGACATTTAATTTCATACAGAAACCTACAGCGTTTCTGATAAAATCAATATAGTATGATAATGAATAGACAACATTTTCTACACGAAAAAAATTGCAGGTCATTCTGTAGAATTTCAACGCTGAAATTCACTACAGAAACACAAAACAAAGTGATAGAATTTTAACAAAAATTCATCACACATTATATGAATATAATCATCTAAAAACACGATTGGAAAAGTAAATAATTAACCGAATAAAAACCTGGATAGAAATTCGTACATAATTTGTAAATCAGAAACGAATATGAGAAATGATTGATTGAACAGTCAAAATTTGCCTAGAACAGTGGCCGAAATCTGGGAGAAAAATGTCATCATCGGAGACCGAGAGAGAGAGAGAGAGACAAACAAAATATAATTCATAAATTTGAAAAAAAAAACTGTTTTAGTTTCGGAGGGGAATCTTTCTATATATAGGGAGCATCACATCCCTTTGAAATGATGCCAGCCAAACGCGTCCTTAAGAGGGGTCACAACCGTTAGAATTTAATTTAAATTTAAACTAGTTCGGTTTTACCCAGTCCACACTGTTATGGTTCAAATCGCATCTAAAAAATAAATATTAAAGCAGCTGAAGCCTTTTTAATATTATTTTAATTGCACACGCACCGAATCGAATCGAGTCGGCCGGGCAGCGTGAGCGCATGTGTGGAGTTTTGGATCAACTCATGGGTTTCACAGGCCCTTTCCTTTCTACAAAAGTGAGGTGCCCCTTGGGGTCCAAACCCATCTTTAAACTTAGGCTTTATATACCCATCAATTTTTTCATAAAAAATCAATATGAGACAAACGTTTAGTTCCATCCAAAAATCATACTCATGGTACTTACTTTTGAGACCATTATCTCATTCAAACCTTCATGAATTTGAGTAAGTAGATACTTGTTCTTCATCTTCTCATAGAAGAGAACACAAAGCATTTTAGACCCACTAAAAAAGACATGTAAGTCTCACCTTAATAATGACTCAAAGTTAGTATGTCACACCAAATATTTCAACATATATAAAGCCAAACTAAGCTTTAGGTGGCAAACACAGTGCCACACTAGCTGATCTGGTGAAGGCTTTTCTGGGTTAGTTCCATTGGTAAGCAATCAGCCAGTCCATGCCTCTTTTCAGCTACATCAAACTACTTCTAACATTAATATTATTTAAAACAATTTAATTTTGTTTCTATACTCTGTAGTTTTCATGTTACGTTGGCTTCATATGTTTGATTTGTTCTGTTTTTCCCTTCTAAAATGCTGCCATCGATCCGGACAACGGAATGTAATTATAACTTAAATTCTAGTAGGTAGAGGCAGATGCTAACTTGAACTTATAGTATAAGTAGTGCTGTGGACTTTGGTGCAACTCTGTTTTGAACTTTGATGAAATAGATCCGTTATGTTGACCTTGAACAGAAGTTATGCTTGAAAATAAGTTTGATTCCCATTCTACTTTTCCTTGACAGTGACATTTACAAGATAAACTGCAGGGTCAAGAAGAAATTGAAGTAAAGATGATTATATATCAGATATACATTCTTGATTTCCTATGCTCTGTTTTATCCTTCGGCCGGCTACTCACTACTCACTCAAGTTCGTGCAGGGCGTGAATGATAGTGGGTCACAGGGGCTTAGGGAATGGTCAAACTTGAGGCTTCATGAGGATCAGCCGACCATTGTGTTACCCCTGTAACTTTCAGGCCTTCATTTTTTATTTTTTAACTGTCTCTTACTTTGTCCCTGTAATTGTGTTTTGAAGCAAGAAGCTGGGACAAGAGCAATGGGACTGGTGCTGGTTGGTAGCGTCTGCGAAACTGACTAGTGGTTCAAATACATGCTGGTTGGTATGGGAAGATGGGGTCAGCTATCCCAAGTGTTGGTATGGGAAGATAGGGTCAGCTATCCCAAGAGGGAGGGTGAGGTCATAAATGGCTGCAAATTATCTACTCAGGTAGGAGGAGAGAGTTAATACAGTTTTGAGACCTCACACAAGGGCCACAATAATAGCAGCCATTAGTTGTATAATTGGGTGCAACCTTGCGACAGAACTAATGGTAAATGCATAGGACCCACTAGCAATAACTAACACCACCAAACCAATATATAAAGATATTTTATATAAGACCCACTTCACATGGTGTGGAGATTTTTGAATTTGGAAATGACTACACAAGAGTCACCACCAAACTGGCTTTTCATTCTAATACCAAGTTCACGTGGTGTGGTCTCACATTTTTTTTTCTCAAGGGAAAAGAATAGAACTTCTTTAGAACTCGAAAGTGTTTTTTTCCTCGTTCTTTCTCTCTGTTTTCAAAGGTGAGGGGCAATCAAATTAAAGCAGAGAAATCTTTGGAACGGTAGCAGTTTAAATTCCAGAGCTTAAATACGGTTAGGCGCAAGATTAAAGTTGATTCCCCATGCCAACCCCTCAAAAGAAACATACAAATAAAAACAATACAAAAGAAACAAAATAGTAAAGAAAAAGTTGGTCTCATTACCGTGCAACTTCCACTCTATTGTTCAAAATCATGTTGTTTTAGTCAAATCCGTACTTAAATTATACTGGTGTTTTATTTGTATGGTGAAATATTATCTCGACTCTATGATCATTTATTATGTAAAATTAACGACTTTATTTTGCATTACTAGAATACTTGTTTAAATGAGCAAGTACTAGGTTATACTAGTGTTGTGGTCATATGGTGTAGATCTTTTTTTTTTTTTGGTACGAAAAAGTTTAGGAGAGGGAAGGCTACACCATTCTCACTTCTTGACTCTTTTCTCACTTCTTGCAAAAACAATACTGGTGTAAACAATACTCAATAATCCTACTTTAACCCCTTAACACATGCGTTCACACAATCATAATAATTCATATAAACAAAAATATATGACATTTTAAAAACCTTAAAATAAGAACTATGTGCACAAGAAAAATAAAAAAAAAAAAAAAAACCCAGCTCAATGCACAAAACTCCGGCCAACTTTCACTTAATTGTGAAGATAGCATATTAGTTTAATCAAATCCGTAATTAGATCATAATGGTGTTTCGATCATATTATGAAAAATTATCTCGACTCTTTTAGACTTTGCTGCTTATATAAAATTACTAAGCACAACTTTAGTTTGCAAAAGAGAAATACTTATTTACATGAACAAGTATTGCCTTGTTGTGGTGAGGGGATACGTGGTGATCTTGACCCTTTCCTCTCTATTCCTCTTTAAAATCAATATTCCTGCTTTGTCTTGCAAAAGGGAATACCGGTCTAGATATATTTTGTACTAGTATAAATTGGATAGTTTGTCATATGGTATTCAATTTTTATTGAATCATCAGATTCTACTCCAATTAAAAATTATTAAAGTTAGTCTTATGTAAGGAAGGGGAATTATAAAATAAAATAAAACTACTTTTATTTGATGGCTAGCCTTCATAGACCTTGATTCCTGATAGCCGCGCATGGAAGAACCATGCATGGAGAATTTTCTATTTTGGCATAAGATTATGTACATCCCAGTCAACAAAGAGAAGAATCTAGTACCTACTGCATACTTGCTTGCCCTGAAAAGACAAAAATAAATAAATAAATAAATAACAAATAAAAGAATAGGAAAAGAAAAGGAAAGAAAATCATTGAAGCACAAAAGCCAAAAATGTGTTTTCAAATCAAAATGCCACACACAAATTAATTTGTATTTCCTTTTATCTTCAATGAGATTTGAATTCTAATGTCCGCTTCACAGTAATTCTTACTTTCGCATTTGTTCTTTCACTTGTCTATCCTGTTCATCTAGCGGTTTCGTTTTTTGAAAACTCTAGAGATCACATTTGATAAACTGTTGTCGAAAAATATTTCTAAAAACATCCAGTTTAGACAGTAAAAAAAATTGTTTTCTAAATTTTTATAATACATTTTTATTTTTAAATAAAAACAATGATGTTTTTAAAGTTTTTGTTATTTTCACAAATACAAAAATAAAAACGAAATGAATATCTTGAATTCAATAACAAACAAACTCTTTTCCCACAAGTGAGTAGGGACCAAAATAATCAAATTTATACATACTAGATGCATATATCTCCAGAAAGTTTTGTTCGTAATTAGTGTGAGAAGAACCGATGAAGAACGCAATTAATGACGATGTTTTTTGTAGTAACTTGCCCTTAACTAGGGGGGTCACAATTTTAAGTGATTTTGATGTATTATATGATTCTTTCGAGATCACATGTAACATGAGATTTAAGGCTGTACCTAAACTAGAATATCATATTGAATGGCCATTTTCCAGTATGATATAGCTCCAACCTCTCTCTCTCTCTCTCTCTCTCTCTCTCTCTCTCTCTAAATTAATTTCCTTGTATACTAAGCTAGTTTTATTCTATTGCAGATATGATGTTGCTTATATATCAAGCACAGACCCTAGGAGGATTCAACATCTACTAGATCAGGAGTAGAAATTGAACTCTTTAAAGATTTCATCAGTTGATTTTAACGAATAAAAGAAAGCATATTCAAGTTGGGTCCTACAAAGAAGTATTAATTAATTTTGAACACCTAAACTTATTCCAATACTTTTGGCAAACCATTGAAACCAATATACTTTCCGATTTTCTCTTTTTCTCTCCTAGTTTATCTTTTCATATATTCCAAGTTCATTAGGTTGGTTTAGCTTTATCCTTTCTGAAGATGGTCTTAAACATTATTAAAATTTGGCAAGTCTTAAACCTTATTAAAACTTGACAAATACTAACCTATGCCCTTATGGCATAATTAAACATACATAAATAGAGTTATACATGTTAAAAATTGTAAAAATAAATATGGATCCACTCTTGGTACAATCATAGAATGCATGTGCTCTAATTCAGGCATTCATAACTCCAATTCACGGGCGGACGCGCATGCAATATTGTATGGTACTTATATACAAGTAGAAAAAAATATATGTAGGTTAAGAATTTGAAAAAATAATAGGAAGAAAAAACAAAAAGCCAAACCAAAGTTAGGAAGAAAGATTGCTCTCATTAACTACCATTGCACTTTCAATTTTCAGAAAGCATATCCATTTTAGTTGAATCTATACGTAGATTATATTATTATATTAGTGATTTAGCTATAAAATGCAGCATTAGTTGTCGGTGTCCGTCACTTATCAAATGATACTAGTCGTCTCAGCTGGAGTCCACTTAGTGTCAGTTGGCCCCAACTAAGAGTGTTAACATTTGCTGACAGATAACGAACACCTGTATGTGACTGATGCTAGCACCTCTCGATGCAAATTAAAATTATTTCGGACTCTTTTAGAGTGCATGTCTCCCTTTCTTTAATTAGATTACTGAACACAACTTTATTTTGCAAGCAACCTATAATAGCTTATGTAGTGATATAGCCATATGGTGTAAAATTATCTCTGACCCTTTCATCTCTACGCGTTGCTTAAAACCAATACTCCCACTTCGAGTTTTAGAAGGTCTACCTGTCTGTATAAAGTTGCACTAGAAAATATTGGTATGATATGGTTCAGAGACTTGGAATTGGAGGCAAAATTATAAAATTACCCTTCGGGATTTGTGATTCCATCCGGGTTTCTTGTCCTCTTATACCGTCTCACAAAACAAATGTGCCATTCAGTCTTCCAAATATTGATCTTGCATTAATTATGTACTAATTGTCATTATCTACCTCTAAAAAAATTGCATGACTGGGATGGCATTAGTTAGTTGGCCTTTAAGGTTTGAAGACGACCCATTATGTTAAAAAAGCCTCCAACAAAAGGCTATCCCTATCTCGATGAAGCAAACAACAAAAATAAAAAATATTAAATAATGAAAAGAGTATGAACCCCACGTAAATGCACAAACTAAACAATAAGTAAAGGTCTCTATGAACTAGAATTTAGACAATCAGATCTATAGAATTGGAGGTATAAAATAATCACATTCCCTAAATTCAATTTCTTCCTCATAAAAAAAACATTGTAGGCTAAACCACCACCACAAAAACTTAGTTAAAAGCATAGATTAATACTAGATGAATACGTCTTCCTAAGTTTTGGACCCAATGAGTGTGAGACGAATCAAGGGAAGAATGTAACTAATGACGGTGTTTTCTGTAATAATGTGTGCTTAACTGGTGGCTGCACTCAACTAATAATTTTTTAGATTATGATTGTTTTGAGATCAAATGTAACTTGAGTTTATGATAGTACCTAACTTAAATCTTCTGTTGAATTTGAACCTTATTTCCCTAGTTGAATGACAATTCTCGAGAATGACAGCTACCTTAGTCCCTATTTGTTTCTTAAATTAATGATTCATTTTCATAAGGTCCTTAAGTGAGACCTTATCATTTAGTAGAATTAATCTCATCTTTCTTTTTCTTTTTTCCTTGTAGCTGATGTGGATGTAAGGGAAAAGGAGACAAACCACCTTAGAAGGATTCCATCTACTAGACTAACATTTAGGAGTATGAAAATTAGCTTGTTGCACCAATTATGAAAAAAGTATATCGAAGTTGTAATCATGAAAATGTGTCAATTTACTTTTGAAATATCTACACATATTATGCATATTTCTGTATATGTCAAAATTTCGGAGTTATTTTTTAAATTCATGAATTAGTTTGATTGATTACAAAACTATGCTTATTTTGTAGGATCAATTATATTTTGAGTTACAAATCCATAACGAACTTTTATCCTATGACAGCATTTAGAGGTTGTTTGGATCACTTTATAAGTTGTTTATTAAAGTAGCTTATTGCTTTCTTACTTTTTATTTTCTCCCTGAATTTTTAGGGAAAAAAAAAAATCAAAGGCATAACTAAAAGCTTATAGAAAAATTAAAAATTAAATTTTGATTTAAAAATTAATTAAATAAGTTAATCCAAGTGAGTACTTAAAGTCATAGTATTTAGAGGAATAAAATTAGTTTAGTGGTAGCAGTGCCGCCACCCATGCTATGAAATCATAAGTTCGAGTCACCCTTCTCTTTTCTGGAACTTTGGCCGTTCGATCTACAAAAATAAAAAAATAAAAAAAATCATAGTATCCAACTAATTAAATAGAACTAAAATTCATAAAAGAGTCATTATATGTCAACACTCACTCTAGACTAGTCATTTTTGGTAGTACCCACACAAGTTGTAGATATGATGTGATTTGATTCCAACATATTATTCTACTATTGAGGATCAACCTCATAATCAAGTTCAAGAACAGATAATATAATCTAGTGGTCCCGCGGTGTCATATCCACAGAAGTTCGGATGCTCATTCTTTGTCAGCCACGGAATCTAAACTTTTAGTGCCCCAAAATGGGCTCACCAAACAAGCCCCACCTCCCAAATATGATCAGACAAAGGGCATAATTGTCAATTAACAACAAAGAAAGTCAGAAACGCATCATAGACGGAAACAACACGGAGTCACTACTGGGCCTACCTGCAATCCTGCATGAGTCACCACCACCTTTGCTTTGCTCCCTTTTTTACTCTAAGGTGGCCCACCACGCAAGGCACCCCGTTTCTCTCTCTAGAAAATTATTATGTATTCTTTTGTATGTGTTATTTTCTCTCTCTAGCCGTTCTTATCAGGGTAAGGTATGGGTACTCCTGGCAAGACCATTCATAAGTACGGGCAAATGGGCAATACCTTCACCCCAAAAGAATATCCTTATTTCCATTTCGTATTAAAATATTAATGTTTGTGTTTGTGGGTATGATGGTTTATTATCTAGATTTTTGGAGAATTAATGCCAAGTCATTACGAACATTCTAAAATAGAAATCAAGAATAGCATTTCTTTAAAAACATTGGTAATTAACTAAAATTATGCCACAATCAGTCATGTTCACTTTTGCAAAAATAAAGAAAGATTATCATGTATTATTAGTCTTTTACTAAGGTTTTGAGTTTGATAATAGATTATTTAAGTTTATCTTGAAAGCATAACAAAACACCTATATGTGTTTAAGCTTGAATATGCATTTAAATTTAATTTATTTATGTTACGAGTAATTTTAAACGAGTTTTGATTCAGTTGAACTTATTATCGGCCAAGTATGTGTTCAGACGAGTTTTAATTAACTAAACACAAATCAAACTTGAGTATATAATCTTCTACTAATTATTAAAGATACAATAATATAATGCATACATTGAGTAGTATATTTTTTTATTACTTGACGGTGTATTTGGGGGTTGTAATTAAAAGTGACTGATTCATATTTAAAAAAATATTTCTAATTAATTTCAATATTTTAGTATTGTCAGTAACTTGACAATAATTAAGGGGCAGCGACGTTTAGTTGAAAGCAGTACGTACTGTCCGCACTTGAATATGTCCTTCCTCACATATTTCTCCACCGAATGAGCTTTTGAGTCTCTGCTTAGTGCCCATCACCCAAGCAATGAGAAATTGACTTTTTAATCCCAAAAGTACCCCCGTCAACTCTCTCTATTGACTTCCCACATTTTCCATCCTTTCTAGTACGGTTCTATCATTGCCATCGCGAAAGGACCTAATAGCCCCCAGCCTCAACTTCAATCACCATTTTTTTTTTTATTTGTTCTTCGAATTTGGTTTTTGTCAATTATCTATTTTGACTGATGACCGATCAATTTTATATTTGGAATATGTTTTCTAATGTAAAACCATAGTTACCATTATAAAAAATTGGAACTAGAAATAATTCATGAAATTAAAATGTAAAATATGATTCAAAAATATAATAAGAACAATTAGATATATAAGATTGAATGGGATTTTTATAAAAAAAAAAATTGATTAAGAACCTTTAAAATAGCATCACAAAATATTAAAATACTTTTATAACCAATTATTAATGCTATACAATATCTATACAAACTATTACAATACTATAGTATTACTAAAAAGTAATATTTGAGATTATAAAAAATTATTAGAAATGTGTTTTTAAAGAGTTTCACAATATTTTTAAAGATTTCTAACAACTTTCTTTAAATTATACTAAATTTTTTAAGAAATATTTTTCTAGAAATTTCTCTTAAAGTTTAGTGAGTTTGAAAACAATTTCCAAAAAAAATTAGATTCTCTTGAGAGTTTCCTTATACCAATGGGTGAAACTTGATTTTAACTCCATAGAATTATAACCATTATAAAGATAAAATAACTCATGTTTCAACTAAGATTACTACATATTAAAAGCTAATTAAGAAGGGCTTTTAGGGCATGGTGGCAAATATAAATTATAATTTGTGGTAAAAATAAATAGTTCTTTGATCTTAGTGCAGCAAACGACCTTCTACTCAATTTAGTCGATTCATTCACATTCTTAATTTTTTTAACTAGTGGTTAGAGGATCATTCTAACTTCATGCGGAGGGACCAAAGGGGCAATTATGTCCTTACACCAAGGAGTAGACGTCACCACGCCAACCTTTTCGAAAAGGCCAAAAGGGCTAGTGTTGTAATTAGAATATCTTCTTCCTCGGTTCTCAACTATTGAATCCAAGCCCGAGTGTTGTCTTTCTGTTAACAACGGTTACTTCTAAGTTCTCCAACATCTCTCGGATAATACCCACAGAAAGGAAAAACAAATTCCAAAAACTACCATCTTCACTACCTCCACCTCTCTTCATCTTCTCCTCCCCCAAATCCCAACCTAAATCTTCCTTCAACACCCTTTCTCAGCTCTCAAAACCCTTTTTATTTATGAAAAATCAATCTTAGAACCACAAAGTCAGAATTTCAGGTGTTGAAGCCTCCAAAACTCAATCTCTAGCCCATCCAAAACCTTAAAGCTTCGAGCTTTGGAGAAATGAAGAAGCAAAAATCAAGAAATGAATTTGTCTTCAACTACTTTGATCTGCTCTCTGAAGAAATCGTTTTCGCAATCCTTGATTGTCTCAATGACAACCCACTTGACAAGAAGTCATTCTCTGTCGTCTGTAAATCGTTCCATGCAATCGAGTCTCGGCATCGTAAAACCCTAAAGCCTCTTCGTTCTGAGCATATAACTAAGATTCTGAATCGCTATCCATATGTGACCCATCTCGATCTCTCGCTCTGTCCTCGAATTACCGATAGCTCGCTGTCGATTACGTCGGTCTTCTGCAACAAAATGTTAAGGTCGATCGATCTTTCGAGATCGAAGTTCTTCACCCATGTGGGTTTGTCGAATTTGGTGATGAATTGTTCGAATTTGGTCGAGATTGATCTGTCAAACGCGACGGATTTGAGGGACTCGGCGGCGGCGGCAATTGCAGAGGCCAAGAATTTGGAAAAGTTGTGGTTGGCAAGGTGCAAATCGATTACTGATATGGGGATTGGGTGTATAGCTGTTGGGTGTAGGAAGTTGAGGTTGATTAACTTGAAATGGTGCTTGGGTGTTGGTGATTTAGGGGTTGGGTTGATTGCTGTGAAGTGTGAGGAGATTCGAAGCTTGGATCTCTCTTACTTGCCGGTAATTAAAATTTTCTCCTCCTTCAGTTAATATGCTTTAGGATTGTTATGGTCTCTATCTATAGTCTAGATTTTATAATCTTCATGCCTTAGTTTGAATCCAGCAAGTTGTATAAGTTTCTTTTTTATGTGTTGTTAACAATTAGCTATTTCATTGACCTTAATCAAATTAAATTGTGGTCCTAATTCATTCAATGTTTTATGGTGTACATGATTGGTTGAGATGCTATGTCATTTTCCTTCTTGATGATTGGTAACTGTGCTTTATGTTGGAAACCATGTAGTTCTTTTTTGGGTATTTATTTTTGTTTGACTCATTGTTTCACTCTTATGGCTTTGTTGAGATGACCACGGTTTTTGTGGGATGTGTCAACATAATGTATAAATGTCAAAAATACTCCATGATGAGTGGTTCCGTTTAAGGATTAATCTTTTTATTGAAGCTTGTGTAGTACACTAGAAGGTGTATAGCCTGTATTCATGTTGGACATGTGTCAAACCTAAGAAGCACGGACACGGACACGAGTGTCGGACACAATACGTGTTGGACACGCTGACACGGCAATTTTTAAAAAATGCTGGACACGACACGGCAGGAACACGACAAAAGACTATTTTTATATTCCTTATATGTTGTACATATAACTATTATACAAAAGAAGTAAAAAATATAGAAGATTACACGAATTAAAAATAATAAAAAAAAACACATTTCACTACTTAATCAACAACAAATTCATAATTAGTCAATTATATTCCATAAAAAATATAAAGTAAACAAACACATTAACACACATTAACAACAAAAAAGTTGTTCTATCAATACACAATACTATAAAGTCATAAACTACAAAAAATATTAAAACGTCATTACATTTAATCAGCTATCCATCATCATAGCAAACTTGTTTTTCTTCTTCTTATTTGTTTTTCTTCTTTTTCGAACCAACAATTAGTGTCAAAATTTATAGTTGAGACCCCACGTGTCCCTAAAGTATTCAAAACGAGACACGCATGTCCAAGCAGTGTCCGTGGAGTGTCTAATGTAAAAATAAATAATAAATAATTGAACACGTAGAATGGAGTGTCTGACACGTGTCCGACAAGTGTCCCACACGTGTCGATGTCTAACAAGTGTCGGACACAAGTACGGCTCCTCCCACGGAGTGTCCGTGCTTCCTAGTGTCAAACACTTGCACAAATGCGAAGCGCCTAGACACATAGCAAACATCTGCATAGCAGTCTAGAATTTTGAAAATAGATTTTATTAGTTTACACGTAGATATGGGCCTTGTGCAGGTCAATGCATTCGAACATGGCTAGGCATGGGTGATATTTTCACTATACTTTAGCATCAATCCTATTTTAGGTCGCTTTATGGTTTTTTTGTTTCTTACCTTCTGAATTCAGATGTTATTGCCTTGGCTTGTGGTGTGTGCAATCGATAGAGGTATTTGTTTTCATTTTCCTATTTCATAATTATGATGCGTTCTTTCTCCTGTTTCAACCTGTATAAACTAATTAAGTTAGTAGGTTAGTCATTGCAGTGTCAACATGTTTATTATGGAGATTTTTCATGGCAAGCACCTTTGACAATATTTAGACTCAAAATAGTTAAATCAATGAAATGATTCAACTGCTAAGTAATGCTTAAATCTGATATTCAACATGCAGTTGGAATATCACATCACATATCAATCATGTTTTTCTTTGCATTTGCCATGTTCCTGCTGTAATGGTGCTGGAGTTTGCTGGTAAGATTGTTTACCAACTTCTTGCATCTGATCTTAATTGATTATTCTTAGAAGATGTTAAGCTGGATTAGTTTATTGAAGGTGCAAAACTTGTTAGCTTTAGCTACGGTAGGATGTGGGGACTCTTTATTTTAGATGGTGAATCTCTATGCTCGTCCCAAATCTAGGAAAATGTTCTTTTTGAACAAAATTTCTGTGATTCCTTTTTACGTTCAGGAAGTACTTTGTTCATCTATGCGTATGTGTTACTACCCATCAGTACTGTGTAAAAAACGTGCCTTGATCATTTTTTCCGTTTTCTTGTTATGCAGATCACAGCTAAATGCTTAAAATCAGTCTTGAAATTACAACATCTTGAAGATTTGGTTCTGGAGGGATGCTTTGGCATCGATGATGACAGCCTTGCATCCCTGGAACAAGGGTGCAAGTCACTAGAGGTATCTATCATTGAAGCAATAGTTGAACTTATGTACTCTTGTCCTATCCCTCTTTCTTGCACATTCTTAGATGCCGATGCTGTCTGAAAATTTACTATTAAGAAGTTTTTTAACTATCTATCATGTAGCTATCTAAAAAATTTGGCTTCAAACTAGCATGAAGAAGTGAAAATTGATGTTTTTTTTTTTCTTTTCCTTTTTTTCATTCTGCAATATCCCTCACATTTTTTTTGTTGTTGGTATAATGATTAACTAGTGTCACCCTGAATGTTACAATATGCATGCCTTAAGGTACTGTATTTGCCTTACATAGTAGACATTATGACTGGATGAATATGACTGTTAAGGACTTTCTCAACTCCATCTAATTGAAGTTTAACCTCTGGTCCTTCAAAAATAATTGTTTGATCACTAACATATAAAGCTCATGTTGTCTTTAACAGATGCTTGATATGTCAAGTTGTCAAAACATTAGCCATGTGGGCTTGTCTTCTCTCACAAGCGGTACTGGATGTCTGCGGCAACTTATATTAGCATATGGCTCTCCTGTAAGTTTTTTAACTCCTTTAGATACTGAAGGTATTATATATATATATATATTAATAAGCGGCTCATTGTGTACAATGTGATGGTGGTTCAGGTCACTCTTGCTCTAGTTGATAGCTTGCAAAAGCTTTCCACATTGCAATCAATCAAACTAGATGGCTGCCTGGTTGCATGTTCTGGACTGAAGGCCATTGGAAATTGGTGTGTATTACTGAAGGAGATAAGCTTAAGTAAATGCTTGGGAGTAACAGATGAAGGTCTTTCCTCTCTAGTGGCAAAACACAAATACTTGACAAAGCTAGACATCACTTGTTGCCGCAAAATTACTCATGTTTCAATTGCCCACATTACAAATTCATGCAAATCCCTCACGTCCCTCAGAATGGAGTCATGTACCCTGGTACCGAAAGAAGCTTTTGTCTTGATTGGACATCGTTGCTGTTTTCTTGAAGAGCTTGACCTTACAGATAATGAAATTGATGATGAAGGTTTGCCTTTTGTCTGCTGCCTCCTGAAATTTGTAGTTGAATTGCACTATTTGTTGTTTACTCATGCTATTTGTGTAAATAGGTTTGAAGTCCCTCTCAAGATGTTCCAACCTCTCCAGCTTAAAACTAGGAATCTGCCTTAACCTAACTGACAAAGGACTTACCCATATTGGCATGTGCTGCTCAAAACTCAAAGAGCTTGATTTGTACAGGTTTGAGACTTGAACTTTGGACTTTGGACTTTGATTTCTACAGGTTTAGAGATGAGGTTATTTTAAGGAAGTGTAACCTACAGTTTACGCCAAATCTGAACTTAAACTTTGGATTCAACTTGATTGTCTACTGTAGTAAATTTTGAGAACAAATTTTGTTCCAATTAGACTCAGAATTAATGGACGTTTCTTTTATGCAATACGAACAGCAGGAAATTTGAATTGCCAAATATTGTTTATGAATTGAATTGTTTATTTAGGAGATTACTAAATCCACAACCATTATAATTGAATTGATCTCAGCCTTTTAGGCTGTGAATTTAGGAATCTCCTGTCAGAGGTCAAAGTAACCTTCTATTATTTGTGTGTGTTTCTATAAAGGAGGATTGATTTCAGATGCCCTTTATGTCATTTTGAAATTTTGAAGGTTTTCTATTGTACCCTGAGAATCTTTGACATGCTTCATTATTGCTCCAAATTGTCTCTTCTTAGTGGCACAACTTTATTTTTATTTCTTCTCCATCTTCCCCCCCCCCAACAAAAAAAAAAAAAAAAAACACTTTTCCTTCCATAATTATTTGAGCGTGGTTTTTTTGTTCAGGTCAGAAGGGATAACAGACACTGGCATCCTGGCAATTGCTCATGGTTGCCCTGGCCTTGAGATGATAAATATAGCCTATTGTAAAGATATTACTGACAGTTCCTTGATATCATTGTCAAAATGTTCCAAGTTGAACACGCTTGAAAGTCGAGGATGTCCCCTTGTTACATCTTTAGGTCTAGCCGCTATTGCTGTGGGATGTAAGCAACTCACCAAGCTAGACATAAAGAAATGCTACAACATTAACGATGCTGGAATGATTCCACTTGCTCACTTCTCTCAAAACCTCAGACAGGTTCTCTGTCTCTCTCTGTCTCTCTCTCTCTCTCTATCAATATTGCAGGTCGTGAGGTGACATCAATGTCTAACAATACAAGTCCATTCTCATTTATATACAGATAAATTTGTCATATAGCTCAGTCACAGAAGTGGGTCTCTTGTCACTTGCCAGCATCAGCTGCTTACAAAGCATGACTATCTTGCACCTGAAGGATTTGACTCCATGTGGACTCGCATCTGCACTGCTGGCATGTGGAGGGCTTACAAAAGTGAAGCTTCAGGCATCCTTCAAATCATTGTTACCACAACCTATTTTTGAACACTTAGAAGCCCGTGGCTGTGTTTTTCAATGGAGAGAGAAAATGTTTCAGGTATGTCTTATGTTTTCCTTGTGGGGTTTTAGTCAAGCCTAATTTTTGTCATAATAATTTGTGGGTGAAGAAAAAAAAAAATCTTTGGTATGAGCCGTAACTGTTGCTTTAAGATCGATGATTGTATCCATGAGATCAAGATTGATTCTTGTGCGATTGGCAGGCTGAATTAGACCCGAAGAGCTGGAAACTACAGTTGGAAGATATGCCATGACTTCTTGAAGGCTTCATTGTGAGAAATGCTAAGGCTGAGTTTATTGGAAATTTGGGTTAATTTGTTCCCTTTTGTTATTCCAAAACTAGATGAAGTAATGTTTGTAAACTTCTGCGGCTCTCTTAAACATGAGCCCTATGCTATGTAGTATCTTTATTTATTCATCATGACCTGCAATCAAGGTCATGAAAGTATTTGGAAGAAGAATCATATTGTTGTTCTGTAGTTCATTGTTATGTTCTAGAGCTGTGGATACATACATTCTCGACATTCATTGTTAGATTGGCTTGTTGACTAAGTCTTGCTCTGACCGGTTGGCATCTGAAGCCCAAAGTTTGATCCCGTCAGTATGAAAACTTATTGCAAATGACTTTCACACATGGTCACACTCGTCAACATTAAGACTGTTCAATTCTTGACTTTAGCCCAACTGTGTAAAATTTTATTTGAATTTGCTCAAGTTAGAAGGGTATTGCTTATGCGATGTAGACAGATAGGAGGAAATATGAAAAACAAAAGTGTGGAACGTGGTCTAAAAATATTATAGAAAACGAGAGAAACGCTAAGTAATATAAAATTATAGGATATTTATCAAAAAATTATATTAAAATTTTAACAATGTAATGTTCGTAAAATAATTTTATGATTAAATAAAATATTAATATTACACGATATTTATAGATTTTTATTAAAAAATATATATATTAATGTCAAATAATAAGATTTGGTATTATAAAAAATATTAAAAATGATGAGAAATGAGTTTTTAGATAGTTTTCATGACATTTTTTTTAATAGTTTTTGACAAATTTTTTTAAATTATGTTAGGGTTTCAAAATAGTCTAAGAATTGTTATAAGTTTCTTTCAAAATTTTATGAGTTTTGTCTGTGGCCTGAAAGTGAGTATATGAAGAAGCGGGTTTTTTTCTTCAGAAAGAGTTTATCTATGGACTTCTCCAACGTCATACAAAAAATGAAAAGAACAAGAAAGGTTCTTCTAGATCTTTTATTTTTTAAAAAATAGAATTATTGAAATTCTTCAAGACCTACAATTACGGAATATGCCCCTTCTCGATCTCCTTCTACCACAATGACCTTCGTACCCTTCCAATAGTCCTCTCTATAGCAAAACCCGCATGCAAATTTTTTAATTTTGAATTTATAGAAAAAAAACAATAAAAAAATACTTATGATATCATTGCTTTTATGTATAACAAAACAAAAGGTTAAAAAAAAAAATCCTAATACTTAATTCATTTTATGTTTATTTTTCTTATTCTACCAAATAATATAAATAAATTTTAGGTATTTTACTTTATTTTTTTATATCTTTATATATTTTTCCTCCATCTTTTCTCATTCACTCTGTCCAATTTAAAATAAAAAAGTAGCAAAAATGAAATAAAATAACCAAAACCCCACCACATGATTGATTCCAATTGGAAGATTAACTCTAAAACGACTAATCATCAGAAAGATCAACTCTAATGAAATGATTTTTAGCATATGATTTCTAAATCATGCTTCCATAAAGTTCACTAAAAAGCGCATGTCAACCATTAAAAATATATGTACACATATCTTCCACTTAAAATGGGTGTAGGCCGTGTATATAAGGACGATGGATATCGTGACAAGTGGCAGATGTAGCGGCTATTACGTTATGAGTCGTATGGAATCATTTCTCTTCCCGTCTGATTAAGCCGCCAAGAGTCAGTCAAGACCACAAACTTTGACCCAAAATTTTTTCCACATTCAAACTTCCCTCAGCTTCTCGGAAGAAGCTTGAGCAAGACCTTAAAATGTTAATACCAAATGTCTAAATAAAACCAACCATCAGGATTTGCCTTTCCCTCACTTTTAGTTCTCTCTCTCTCTTCTCTTCTCTCTCTCATATGGCATCCTCAGGTGGCAGTTTGAACAATTCTGCTACTTCTCATCATCCCAACTTTTCTTTCTCAACTCAATTCATGAGTACTGCTTTTACTGATCTTCTTGCTGGTAATGAACACTCGCATGGCCAGTACCAAGACAGGAATTCAGTCAGAGGTGGCATCGAAATTCCAAAATTCAGGTCCCTCCCACCAGCTTCACTGCCGGTCTCTCCTCCTCCCGTCTCTCCTTCTTCTTACCTATCTATCCCACCTGGTTTAAGCCCATCTGGATTCTTAGACTCACCTCTTCTCCTCTCATCTTCTAATGTAAGTTCATGACTCTTTCTAGTGTTTTACTGGATTTTATTTTTAATCTTTTGTGGGTTTGTTATTGCATTAGTTAATGGGTTTCTTTGTTTTGTTGTGTTCTTGTAGATTTTTCCATCTCCAACTACTGGGTCCTTTGCTGGTCTAGACTTCAAGGAGGACAGAAACTATTATGATTTCTCTTTCCAACTGCCCGAAACAAGGCTTGCTACATCTTCATCATCCATGATTCAATCGGTATGTTTTTATTTTCAGTTTAGTTTTGGTACAGTGACAACGTAAAATATTTTTATACAAGTATGTATCAGAGTATGGCGCGTATTTTTTAAAATTTAAATACATATAAAGAAGCAAAACTTATGCATACATGTCGCATTCTATTGCCTACTTGTGTAAAAAAAATTTACCCTATCGGTGCATCAAAATTAAATTTTTTTTATTTTTATCCAACCTAAAATGTAGCAATGGAAGCAGCCCCCACTGACTTGGTAATTTTTTTAATGTGTATTTAAATGTATATATGTTGCCTCCACTTAATATACTAAACTTACATTGGCATGTCTTTGAATTTGTTATACTTACATTTGACGTCACTAAATCTAATCAAACTTGTAGTAAAAAATATGTATATCATTAATTCTTCATTATTTGGCTAAATAAACAACACCATCCCAATTTGGACAACCAAGCCTCTATGATTACAATTAAAAAAAAAGAATACAAAAGATTTTGGGATTTGAATTTTTTTTTCTTGTTACCCTTTTTTTGGCATATTTAATATAATTACCCCTTTACCTATCAAAGAAAAAATGTTGTTAACTAGGAAACATATTCATGTACAAGTGATTCTGTCTAAGTTTTGTCATTACTGGACAAAAGTCTTGAATCGGCCGAAAGCTTATTAGTTTGGTTTCATTTTCTTTCCTTAGTACTTTTTCTTTATACATATATGTTTGTTTTAGGAAAAAAAAAAACCCAAATTTTAGGTTATTTTTCTTTGATTTTGATATATATGTTGTGTTATTCGTCTTTCCGATATTGTTGTTACTTGATAGTCGTAGTACCATTTCCAAACTCATGTTAATGTCTCATCTTTTTTTTATTGCCTGTATGTATATACATGATCAGCATCATATGATATCATAGGCTTCTCTGAAGTATTTGAAGGTATTGAAATTGTGAATTGAACATGGGGAATGTGGGGAGGTTAAATATGCAATTGGCAAGGCATTTCATAAAATATCATTTCAATCTATGGAACTAAATGATGCAATATCTATAACTGAGAATGCACAAAAAAAAAAAAAAAAAAAAACCCCCAAGTCCAGGAGTTAGTTTATAAATTTATGATTATTTCCTGAAGATTTTATTTTTTGTTTTTCTTGAACAGGAAGAATCATTCAAAAGAAAGCATGAAGGTTGGAATATGAATAAGCCATCAGAGCAAACTCAATTCTCATTATTGAAAACCGGAGCAAAATCAGAATTTGCACCAGTTCAGAGCTTCAACTCAGAAATACCCACAACCCAAACAAACATGCAACTAGCTACCAGCGCCCCTCCATCGAGTGATCATATCCATTACGCACAACCATCGACCCAGCATTTGAGAGAGCAGAGAGTATCAGAAGATGGGTACAATTGGAGAAAATACGGACAAAAACAAGTGAAAGGAAGTGAAAATCCACGTAGTTATTACAAGTGTACGCATCCAAATTGTCCAACCAAGAAAAAAGTTGAGAAAACTCTGGATGGACATATAACTGAAATAGTATACAAGGGAAGCCATAACCATCCCAAGCCTCAATCTACTAAAAGATCATCTTCACAATCGAACACCAACTTGGAAATTTCGAGTCAATCAAACATGTTACAGGGAAATACACAAATGGAGTCTGTGGCAACCCCGGAGAACTCCTCAGCTTCCTTTGGTGAGGGTGATTTTGATCAAGGATCTTCAATGAGTAAGTCAGATGATGAAAACGAAAACGAACCCGAGACCAAAAGATGGTAAGTCTAGATATTGATCAATTTGAGTGCTTTATCCCAATCAAAATTTGAAATGTGTTTAAACTTGTTCTTGTTTCCCTTTGCAGGAGGGGAGAAAATGAAAATGAGGTTATATCAGCTTGTGGGAGTAGAACTGTTCGAGAACCTAGAATCGTTGTTCAAACAACAAGTGATATTGATATACTTGATGATGGGTATAGATGGAGGAAATATGGACAAAAAGTAGTGAAGGGCAATCCTAATCCTAGGTAATTAAGCTGTCTTTGTCTTTTATTAACATGCCAAAGTTATGTTGGAGAGCAAATTCAAGCAAGTCCAACTTCCAAATGGCTACAAGAACATTTTTACTAGGATAGTTCAATTGTACTTTTCTTAATCTGTACAAAATTTTCTTGTGTGTAGGAGCTATTACAAGTGTACATACATAGGTTGTCCGGTAAGGAAGCATGTGGAGCGAGCATCCCATGATCTAAGGGCAGTGATCACCACCTACGAAGGGAAGCACAACCACGATGTTCCTGCACCACGTGGCAGTGGCACTTATCCGGTGAATAGACCTCCTCCCAATAATGGCAATGGCTGCAGCAATGCAGCCTCGGCTATAAGGCCTTTTGCCATGACCAATAATAATCTGAACCTCGGGACAAATTACCCAGGTTCTCTTAACACAAGGTTTCCAGCAGCCAAGAGCCAAGCACCATACACGCTAGAGATGTTACAGAGCCCAGCTGGGAGTTTTGGATTCACAGGGTTTGGAAACTCTACAGGCTCCTACATGAACCAGATACAAGCGGAAAATGGGGTATCCAGAGCCAAGGAAGAACCTAAGGATGACTCTTTTTTTGAGTCATTTCTGTCCTGAGATTGCTTTGGAACAATTCAAAACCAGTGAGCTCAATCGGCTAGTTATGTGATGCATTAGATCTACGATTGCTCAGGCGTTTAGCTCTATACAGGTTAGGACTCATATATATATATATATATAGAAAAGGAGGTAGTCTCATTTGTTCATTTGTTTTCAGGTCCTTTAAGCTTAGGAGAATGGACCTCATTCCACTTTTTTGTATTATTAGAAGGATGGAGAAGTCAGAGTACTCAGTCCTAAAGTTCTTGTCTCTGTCTTTTTTCTTTGTAATTTTCTAGGAAAGGTATCTAATAAATCAACCATCTCTTGGTTTGCTTTTCCTCTGTCATTCTCACAATCATCATTCATACTCTTATGTGTTGATTCTATCAACACCATCACAGAGAGAGAGAGAGAGAGAGAGAGAGAGAGATTCATGGCAAATAAACACTTCCACTGGTGCATCACAGATGCCCCAAAAATTTAAGGAACAAAGAAAGGTACCGGCAGAGAAATTCTCAAACCCACACACTGAAAAGAACTTCCAATCAAATGTTTACAATGCAACAATGTGAAGACTTCCCTTGGAGGAACCAAACAATCCTTGGTAGAAAAATGGTTTACATTCAACTATACAAAGGGTAGAAATTCTTATGTACTTGAACACAAGTTTACATATACAACAACACGGCGTGGAAGAGAAATGAAGCAATAATAACATAAAAAATTGTCCAAACAGAGTAGCTTATTTTAGATATACGATTGATTTGATAGTTTATAGCCACAAATGAGGGCCGAACATGCCAGTGCAAGGAATGCCAAGAATTCCATGCTGATTGCCGCAGCAGAGGAGTCCGTGAATATGTTGTCTGCCCCCTCTCGCATCCTATTTGTCAAAGGAACGGCCGATGATGCTGCAGACATCAACAAGTATGCCACAATCTGCACCTCAAAACAATTTCCCAAAACAAAATTATAATGCATACTATTCTCATAAACATGCTCTGTGAAAACACTTAAATTTTGAGAACCCGGTGTTTTCAATCATTTTACTCTTCTTAAATGTGAAAAAAAAAAAAAAAAGTTAGAAAACAGAAAACATAATTACAGTGTTTCTTGAAAATTAGTTACTTTTTACTCCTGAATACAGTTTTTGAAAACAATAAACCTTTTGTTTTCTGTTTGCTGCAACGAGAACAGAAAAATGTTTTAAGAACTTTGCCAAACACAGAATTTTGCAAGGGGTATTCAAGAAAGCTTGTGCTAGGAAAGACAATTCCTTTCCTTTAAAGCCTGCGTTAATGGAAATCTACCTGTAGGCATGATATGGGGAAGAAAAAAAATCAAACCAAACCCATTTCCCAAAAAATTTTCCGCAATCCATACGACTGACACAGAGTACTTATAGAATCGAATGAAGTCAATTAAAGGAAAGACCAACCTGATCGCCAAAGAAGTCAACAAGCGCCAACTTGCGGTGAGAAAAGAATTGTCTTCCGGTGGAAAGTTCGTGAACTTGCCGCAAAGCTTGCGCCCCTGTGTACAGCGTCGACAAAATCGCTATCGCCAACACATACCTGCAATCCCAATTCCATAATTAAATCAATATTAAACCTTATACCCAAGAACCCAGAATTTAAAGCATCACAAATTGCATATATACATATACAATGAGAGAGAGTGATTGAGTGACCTGTACTCTTCATATCTGTCGAAGTTTTGCCAATCGCCGTGCTTGTTGCTGGCCATGATAATGAAGGCGAGCAGAGAAAACAGCAAACCCAATCCTCGCAGAGCCAAGGACCCTCTCTTCAGCAAATCCTCTCTCCTCCACCGGCTCACGATCGCGGAGGACCCCGTCCCCGAGGCGTGGTTCTCAACGTCGCCGGCCGGCGGTGCTGTCGGCTGCGGGGTCGACTCCGCCCCCTTCTTCGTTGGATCGTCGGTACTCGACATTTCTCAAAAAATTGAAAGCGTCAAACGTCAACAAATTCGAGAAAAATTACGTCTGAAGAGAGAGAGAGAAGTGTGATTTGTGCGATGAAAAGAACACAGTGGAGAGTTTGACGGAGGCAAGAAATGAATATTTACTATTTTTAAGTTTATTTATCTTGACAACTCAGCGTGAGTTATTAGGATTTGATTTACGTTGTGGCAAAAGATTATTGGCTACTTTCTGGTGGACACGTTGGCAGGCTATGATTGCTCAGGGCCCGAGGGAGAAGAAAGGTTGCGGAACTGTAACGGACTTCGCTTGATGGCGGTCTGAGCTGTCAGGCCAGGTGGCTCTCTAGAAGGTTTTGTCGTTGGTGTTGTCTGGGTTGACTTGGTGAGTCAACTGGGACTCGGTAGATTTTGAGTTGGCTCAAGCATTATAGTAAATTTTACACTAATTACATTTGATGTTAGTGATAAAGGTCAATCAATGGTGTTCATAATGCTATTAATTTTTCCATATAAAGGTTGGAGATATAACATCAATTTATTTTCTTTTTTTAATATGTTACATCAACGTAACTAAAACGTATTGTTTTCTTTTCGAGCAAGAAATCTTTCTCTAAGTCACAAGCAATCTAGATAGTAGATATGAAAGTCTTGTATTAGTATAAGATTCATCCAGACTCTGTTGCTTTGAGTAAAGATGGAAGGCTCTCTCTCATTTCCTATGCTTTGGTCAACATCACTCCCAACCCACCATTGATAACAGTAATTAATTCCCTCACAAGTGTGAAGTAACCCTGCAACAACTCCTCGCTTTATGCTATGTTTGGTACAAATATTTTCGTTTCTCTTTTCTTTTCCTTTCTTTTGTTCAATGTTCGATTAAACACAAGTCGTAAATTTTATTTTCGATGGCTTTGAGTGAGCGTTTAAACATCTAAGCTAGGTTGTAGGTTAAAAGATTTTCAATAGAAAAATGCTATTCTTTCAGAATTTTTGTACAGAATTTTGAACCAGAATGATGTGGCAGTGACAGTTTTGTAATTAAAATGCATCTTGATAGGTTCTTTGTTTTAAAGTGATAGGCCCACAACTCAGCCACATCATTCTGGTTATATTTTCTGGTTGTATAGCATTACTCTTTTTAATACTATCCCAATTTTCTAGGCGGAATATACTCCTAGACTTGAACTCGAGGATTTTTTGAAATTAGAGCTATGATATCTCACACTTAAGTAGCACTCTCAAGAGAGAAAAAAAAAAAAATACAGTCATCACTAGGTTTTGTGTCGAAGATTAATTGTTCAGAAACAATTGGAGTTGTATCATAATCCTGAATCTTTTACGAAGACTTCCTCAGCTTGTTTTGTTAATACCCAAAACCATATATCCAATATCTGAATTACAGGTCTATTAGGATCCTTTCCAACCCATTCATGGAAAAAGTCGACGTATGGCCTAAAACTGAAAATCGATGCACAAGAGATGAAGCCCAATAACAAGTTGTGTATAAAAACTGTCATTTTGCAAAAAAAAATATATTTTTTAAACACTGCAATAAACGTCCAAGAGGTTTCATCTCAACCCTTTACTTGTTTTTTTAATGACGGGTTAACTCTCTAATTACTGGAACACCATTTTCATATATACTCCATGGTCGTCCCACAGACAACTCACATGGGGTACCCTCCACATTTAGGACATGTACATTTTCATGTTATCCTATCCAGGGGCTGGCTCTCAAAACCATTTTCTCTGTCTTACCATTGCAAGGCCCATTCCAATCTAGCAAATTCAAGCCAGATTTTGGGCCTTCTCACCCATTCCCGGAAAGGGAATGTTAGAGGCACTTGCAGCGTGAGCATAAGAGGGACAATACATGCCCTCCATGTGAGGTTTTAATTGGCTATTCTTGAAGTTCACCAGCCAACAATGTTCACTACTCTTATGCTGTGTTTGCAAATCCGAATTTATCAAGAAAAAAAGTGACGGAAAAATGAATAAAATGAAAGAAAAATTTTGTTCTCTTTTCTTTTAACATTTTTCTTTTATTTTTCATCACCCAATTCTTGATTCGTACCGTCTTAATCTCCAAATCATCAACTTCACGTCATGTTGCGAAGCGATATGGCATGCATGAAGGAAACTTGTACTTCATACTCTAGAGTTGAATGCAACAAGTTTCCTGAAAAGTTTTACAAAACACTTCAGTCATCACAAGAAGTATGCAAGCTTCACCCCTTGCATCCCTCTCATACCAATCAAAACCATTTCACGATTTAGGTTTCCATTTATTAATTTTTTAACACTAATATATTCATCTAAAAACTTAAGCGGGTAAGAGAGAGGTATTACCGTAACTTACACCAAGTTGTCACTTGCAGAACTAAGAACATATGCATGGCAACATGTCAGGTATTGAATAGGGTTACCTAAATCGTACCTCGATACTGGTGAGAAAAACTTCTCTCACAGCCTGTCCCATGCTTGTATGGGTTGAATTATCCAACCCTATTGCCATTTGTGTTTTTAATTGGGTCAGATTAATTAATAATATACATATTTTTTAGTTTTTATTTAGAATGTTGCAAATCTAATCTCGCAGATTTTTAAAAAATAACAATTAATTTACATAATAAGTGAGCGGGGCAAGGATTTTCTTCACTCAAGTTGTAATTGATCGAACTGGAACTCGAGCACCGAGGAGCCTCGCTGTCACTTGCAAAACTACTGGGGGTTAGCATTTGTCGAACGAGTTTGCTTGGCCGAATACACTCTAAAGCTTAAGTCAGCTAGAGAATGCAATTCGCAAGTGAAGAGAGAGTATAGAGTGAGTACAGATAGTCAATCATTTTGCCAAGTCTGCTTGTGTCTTACTACCTTTAAACCTTTCCATGTAACTTTATAGTGTTGCATCAGTTTTTTCTAGTCGTGGCCCGATTGATTAGGCTTGTCCCCACTCCAGAAGATTATGGGTCATTATCTTGAGAGTGGGGTGTGGTTTCTTACTTTGGGCGCAAGTCCGACCCACTCTCCTATCCCTCAAGAGCAGGGCCGACTCAATATGATTTGGGGCCTAAGGTAATAATTTTAAATGAGATTCTTCATATTTATCTTGATATTATTATAAAAATTTTATTTTGTAAACCGGTGGTCTAAAGTGAACTAGTGTGCTTAATTTTTTGGTTGTTTTTTTTTATAATGGTCATTTTTCCAAGGCCTCTTTTTGAAAAAAAGAAAATAGAAGAAACTACATAGAGGCTTAACACTATGTAAGTTTTTAAAAAAATTTGGAGCTTTTAAACAAATTTTTTTGTTAAAACTATTTAAGACTTTAATTGTAGTATGTAATGTTTTAAAAATGGCCCAATTTTTTATTTGTGTAGGCCTGATGTTCACTAGTGTACCTACTTTCCTAAAAGATAGTTTTTTTTTTTGTCATGTGGTCCTTTTTTATCTTGAGGTTTTAAAAAATTGGACTCAGGTAGTGGTTATTAAAAAATAATGAAAAACTCATTAAATTTTAAAAAATTTAAGGCTTAAAAAATTGAGCAAGCAATGGCCTCGTTAGCGGGCCCACTCCCATATCCCTCAACTTACTCTCTTAACTTGGTCAACATAATGGCCCCTTGATGAGTCTAATGCCGCGCGGCATCTTTGTATGGAAATTACCCCCCTCAATAAGGATAGACATTATTTTCATATAAAGGGAAATAGCCTATGCTCTATACATACTAAAGGATGCTTATGTATTATTACAATATAAACAACCATTCTAGTCATTTTTTGTACAGAATTCAACCGGTTTGAGTAAAGGTCACGTAAATCATAACTCGCTCAAAATTCATTTTGAGTATTATTATCATAACTCGCTAAAAGCGACGTGAGTAAAGACCCCAACCTGCGGAATAAATTGCCCAAATCCGCGATCTCAACTGTAAGGCACTTTAAAGGGAACCAATTATGAAATCGAGAATTTTCTCTAATTGATTCGGTGACAACGTACTAGTTAAAGCAATAAAGCTAGACGATGACTGGTGCAAAAAGATCAGTGGATTGGACAAAAGGAATCATAGAGAGAGATGATGAAATTAATGAATTCTTCCTTGTTCACATCTTTAAAAAAAATAAAATAAGATAATATTCTCTTCATCTTGGTCCCACTTTCTTTGATAAGTTCATATGCTCTGTTTCATTATTGTTTATTATAGCTCATTTGGTGGCAATGGCATCTCTTTTTCTTCACGTAGTATTTTTCTTATGAATAATCCTAGCTCACTTATGCTTTCCTTGATGACCAAACTAGCTGCTTCTAGGCAGAGTTCTTTCGTAAGGTCATTAGAGACCTCTACCACGAACTTTTAGAAACACTTCTAACTGATCATTTTTGTTATGAGTAATTATATACAACCAAAATTTTTATATACAATGTTGTGCTTGTTTGTGATTATTTCATTTTAAACTAAAATGCCCACTATTTTACTTTATAATTTTAATAATACTATTTTTTTAGCATTTTGGTAGATTTTCTACATAAAAATTTTGTAAGAACAGAATTTTCCATCGGTCAAACATGATACAAACAAATGGTATGCATGCACATTGCATAAACTCATGGCAAACTCATAGTTTTCTTGTTATGTATGTACATACAAATAAAAAAGGAGTGCATCTACTGATCAGAAATTTTATGTGTTAAGCTATACAAAGAGCATTTTTTATACACAATTTTTACATAAAATGTGTAGTATTTTTATTTCATACTAAAATACTTATCAATTTAAGCTTATTATTTCAAAAATATTATTATTGTACCATTATGGCGGAGTTTTCTATATTAACCTAGGGATCTACGTAGTAGCTTTACTTAAGTTTAAAGGAGTTCAAGCATTTGATGATTGAAAAGTTTATATGCACAATCACACCAAATTATGTTAAAGGAAAATATTATCTTTTTAAAAAAATACATCAAAATGATCTGGAAGTAGTATTTTTGCAATTTAAAGTCATCATAATAAATGTTTTATTTTGAAATGAATGACTTTTATTTAATTATATTTATTTGAGAATAAATATTGAATAAAATTTTTAGTTGTACAACATCACCCTTAATTGAAATATGAAACTTGAAATTTGGAGGAAGGGTATCACATAGGAGGAGATGGATTTTCATAAAAAGACTTTCTAAACCTTGATAATCTAAGAGTTCTAAACCTTTTCGGGGGAGACATCATAAAGAAGCATTTAGGGAATTCTCGATGATCAATAAGATAATAACGTGGTAGACTCATATTAGTACACTGGCCTCTTACGGACAATCCTCCATGTAAAGACGTGTGCGCATGCATGGCTTTATATGCGTCAATTAAAATAATAAACGAAACGGATACCTATGTTGGCAATTTTTATAGGACAAAACGCAATTGCCAAAACAGAAAGTAGAAGTAAAAAATGCAACAATAACATAAAAGAAAAATAGAAAATGAAAAACGTTTATGAATCAATTGAGAAACTTAGTAGAAATTTTAGTAAGAAATCTTTGTAAAATTAATGAAAACTTACCATAAGTAATTCAATAAATCATTAGTTGGAACCTAAAGAAAATAATGTATAAAAATTCATACTTTAAGTTACCAAATAGTTTCTTTAGAATTTTTTAAGAGTTTTCCAAATCTTTTTCAAGCGTACCTATCCAGTATTCCAAAAGCACCTTAAATGTTTCTTAAGAACTTTTGAAATGTGTTCTTAAAATTTTAGAACGAGTTTTTTTACCTGTATCAAAAGTGTGTTTCGATGAAAATGCGTTTCCTCTTTTTAAATGAATTTTTTTAGCTATTATGCTCATAGAGTTGTGGTGCACAAATCGGAGTGAAGTTTCCTTCCTTGGTTTGGCTAGCAAAATGGTGGAAAAAATTTCATGATATGCAGTTGTCGTTGCACATATGCATTACAATTAAAAGCGTATGTATCAACTGAGTTAGTTTAGTTGGGGAGGACTCTTGATTTTTTTTTAAGAGGTTAATAGTTTGACTTTTATTAATCGTAAGAGTTAGTTACAAAAAATTTATTTTTTTATAAATGTTTTAATTCTCTCATGAAATCAATAAAATAATTAGTAGAGATACACATAAACTCATTTATACACGCTGAATATGGAATTGGAAATGAAGGGGAAAAAAAAAAAAAAAACCGCCAGCATTTCATAGCTGTGCTTCACGGATGGTGGGCATAGAGGTACCCTTGTTGTAGGCATGGGATTACAAAAACAATAAAATGGTGACATGATGCTAATGTTCCCCAACTGTCTAATCTCAATTAGGGATGAAAGTGGACTTAAAAATAAGTGGATATTCGATTGAATCCGTTTCATATGAAGAGGGTATGGAGAATTTAAAACGAGAATAGAGGTGAGGATCGATGTATTAAACTAAATCTGTGCGGATATGGAGACGGAGATGGACTTAGGTTCTCCCCCGCCCCGCCATGTCATACTCGTTAGATATTAGTATAATCAGTAATTACATAGAGCTCAATTCTAAATATTTAGATTAAAAAAAAAAGTTTAACTATAAATTTTAAAACAAAAAATAAAGATTCACCTGTAAATAATAAAATCTAAATTTTGCTGATAGTATTTTTTATTTATTTTTGGAGAGTTTTTTTTAGTGTTATTAGGTTTGGCAGGTGTGGGGTAGGGACAGGTGCAAGTGCGGAGGAGAGGGTGAATGGAGATTTTTACCTCCGGAATGGGAATGAACGTCTAATAAAATATCCGTATAAGTATGGAGGTAAAAATAAAAATAAATTTTTTAGATAAATGCAAAGATGGAGATACCAACCCTGTCCCACCATCTCTAATCTCAATATCTCACGGAGATCAGTGTGCAGAAAACCGAAAGCCACATCACAAGACGATGAATTACATGGGCCTCTCTAATCACCTGCTACAAAGAGTTCAAAAAAAAAAAAAAAAAAAGAAAAAGCAAAGAAGAAGGAAAGTCAATCCACTGGCTAAAAACTTCCTGAGGTCAACCAGACATTTGAAAAAGGCTCTTTTACAGGTTGGTTAGTTAACTCTCACGTTTAAGTATGAAGTCTCACATTTCAGACACACTTATATTTTTATTTGAGTAGCAATCATTTAAAAACTTGTGTGAAAATATTTTATTTAGCTTTTGCATATATTAATTATTATTTTTAATTTAATAAAAAATAAAACAACTATATTAAAATTAGAGAATTCACTAACCATTCAGTCATGTAAATATAAACCGTAAAACTTATTTGATCCATATGTGCACGAATTTGAGTGTGTTGTCAATTGATACATTTCTAACGTGTTATGAGGGGCTGCCCCACGGCAACAGCTCTACCCCTAGATCCGCCACCGCGTCATCATTGAGAAGACAAATTAGGAAACTGGAGTTTGTTGGGAGGTGTAAGAGCAAACAAACTGGGTCAGACAAGACCGTTGAATCCGGCTCAGTTTTTGCAAAACTGTGGACCCCACAAGCCGGGGCTGCCCACGCCTGCGTCCTCTGCTGCCACGCTTTCTTCCATTTTCTTTGAAAACTCTTTTTCTTCCAACGGAAAAACTGCTACTACTGTACGGGGATTCTAGAACTCATCACTGAAGGCAAACGGCCACCTTTCAGATCTACATTTTTTTGAACGGTTAAGTTTTTAACATTGAGGGTAGTTTGGTATAATTGTTTTTGTCAATTATTTTTTAAGTTTATAAGTAAATTTTTAATTTTATTTTAATTAAAGATAAGTAAAAAAAATAAAAACAGAATAGTAAAAAAATAAAAAAATTTAACTTTTTTACTTATAAAATTAAAAAAATTAAGCAAAAGTTCAGTACCAAACAAGTCTTTAGTATCTAAATAACATCTGTGTCCTAAGTTTGAGTCATAGATAAAGACTATTTGAAAAGGAGTTACTATCCATTAAAACAAAAAAAAAGAATTTGTAGAGTCACTTAACTAAAAAAAATAAGTCATCATGAACATCAGTTGCAAAGCATGATATATTACCATTTTAGTAAGATTAACTTATGGTATGAAATATGAATTCAACTATTTTAAGATACAAAAATTAATTTCATGCATTCTACTTTAACGTATTAGTTAAATTCTTATGTACACTCATAAGACACGCGGCACACGTAAGACACGCGGCATTACAACTCATCTCCCGACGTTGTCCAATGTTTTTGCGTCCCCAGTTTGCTCTCGCCACGTGTGACCAAAGGCACCGAATAATTTCTCACACTTGCAGCTTCAGCC
>CM065392.1:39390000-39405000 GCA_033060915.1 Euryodendron excelsum | reverse complement strand
TGTTATGGAAGTTTTTAGCGAATGCGTGCCTCCCCATAACAAGAAAACTGTATAAGAATAAAACTACAAGTTTTTTTTAAAGTTTTTATTATTGTTAATTTTTTTTACAATGGAGGCCAATACCCTCTGTCTCAGGGACAAGAAAAAATGAGTTGAATCCATAATTTAAGCAGTTGAGGGTGTCACCATAATTATTAATACCGTACTGTACCGATCAGTACAGGGTACGTATCATATCAAACATAAAACGGTACCACCAATTGTATTAGGCGGTATTGACTAATACCGAATTTACTGGATGCGCGGTACTAGATTTTGTGTAATTTGTTTTATAATAATTTAATTTAATTATATTTTGATAATAAATGTCTATTAAAACTTGTGGTGGATATATACTAGACAATAATATTCTTTTAAGTATATATTTGGGTTGAATAATAATTTTTTTATGTTAAAATAATTTATTTTTTAAGAATATTTGGTATGGTAATGTCAAATTTTTCTACGTGAATATTGTGTAAAACAATATATATCCGTATAAATATACAAAATTTATAGTTATTACTCGAGACGATATCTTGTATTGCATTGGTAGTGTATATACCATACCACTAACAAAAACGATATACTAACCTGTACGATATTGCCACTGTCAATAGGCTAACCTGCTACTCGAATAAAAGTAATAGCACGAGGGGAGCTAAAGCATAGTTGTTGTCAAAGACAATGTACAATGTTTAATGCTTTTGACACGTAGTTGTACACCATGCTCTATATTGTCTTATGAAGGGGAAGAAAGAAATTAGTTCATGCTATATGTGTAATTATATGGTTGAATTGAAACTTATCATTTCAAATCAAAGTATCAACTAAAATGACTTTAATTATAAAATTACCACCAACACATTATTTTGATAAAAATATTCTACACAAAAATTTTATAAGAATGGAATTTATTTGTATGTATATCAATACAAGACTTCATTGGAACTAACTAAATGCCTTTATTTTAAGTGCAAGATAGGCTCAATGAAATATATATCAAAAAGTAAAGTTACAATGAAGTCTAATTTGCCGTGCCATGAAATACATGTATAGTCACTTATTACATATCTCATGGAGTATATATTTAGCAAAATAACTTCTCTTTATTAATTGAAGTTTACGAATAAATAGGGGAAATAGAATTTAAATGGGTATATATTTAAATTAAAATAGGTTAAAGGTAAAACAAGGTCAAAGCGAAAAGAGCTCGTTTGACTTTACATGGGGTTGAGAAGACATGGGGCATGTTGGTGATCATGTCTTGAATCTCTTGATGATATATGATGGAAACATCCGAGAGAGAGAGGAGAGAGAAACGACCCAACGAGGACAGCGCCGTTGGTTATTCTCCAAAATTTTTAAACATGTTTTTATCCAATTTCATGATGTAATCCTTCATTGGCCTATTTGTCTTTGTGGTTTGTTTCCATTTTCAAAACCATTGCCCCCTTGAATTCACCCTCCTTGGCCCACTCCTCCGTGCCATCTTCTCCCTCTGCCTCTGGGTCCCCAAGAAACTCCCCTTTTCTCCCTTAGATTCCCGCTTCATTTTCGGGGAAAATTGTTGGGTCTTGACCAAAATTTGGTGGGTTGGCTCTGGTTTTCTTGGAAATGGGCGCATGTTGCAGTAGCGATGGGAGGTTTGAAGGGTTCATGGTGGAGAAGGGGCACAATGAGAAAGCAAGTAGGGCTGGAAAGGAGGATGATGGTCACATGCCGAATGCAGATAATCTTGGGGCACGTGTGAGGTTCGAAGGATCATCCAGGTTTATATCAATGTATACCCAACAAGGAAGAAAAGGGGTTAATCAAGATGCCATGACCGTTTGGGAGGTATTAAAGAAATTTTTTTTGATCTTTCTTGATGTCTAACCTATTGAATTTTGGGGCAATATCCTATATATATGTGTATGTATATGTATATGTATATGTGTCTATATATGTCATTGTGTTGATGTTGTTTTAATTTCTTTACGCATTGTTCATTTGATTGTGCAGGGCTTATTTACAACATAATGGGATGATATTGTCTTATTATACATGTTCAGCCAAGAGATCTCATGTTTTTTTTAAAGATAAATTCTTTTATTTTGATCTTTTCTTTTTTGGTGATACACACACATATATAATTGAAAATAATTTTTTCGGCTTCTGCATGCATTTTCTTGTCTCCTCTTGTTATTGACCATTTTCAATTTTCTCTCTTTTGGATAACTTCAATTGTCTGTTTTTAGAAGTCAAAACCATGTCATCTTTAAGGTATCCATGCTCTCAAATTTTCTTAAACAAGTAAGAACATATAATCAAGAATGGATCAATGGTGAAGTTTTTTAGCATTTTTTTATATGCGGCTCAAGTCATGTTCATTGAAGCATCATCCGTACGAATTAATGACTAAAAACTAGAGAATCATTAAAAATCATGGATGTGGCTGAATTTTCAATTGCTTCCTTCAGAACTTCAATGGAGAAAAAGATATGTACTTCTGTGGGGTGTTCGATGGGCACGGCCCATCGGGTCACAAAGTGGCACAACAAGTACGGGACATGTTACCATCAAAGCTGTGCTCAACATTTAAACAATCACAGATTAATAAATCCGAAGCTGATGAGAAAATCAAAGACAGTGATGAGAGTGTTGGTGAAGATCTTGGTGACAATCCATTCTTTACGTCATGGAAGGCCAATTTACTCAAGTCCTTCGAAGAGGTGGATGAAGATCTTTTTGTTGATGCTACTCTTGATACCTATTGCAGTGGTACAACAACAGTAGCTGTACTCAGACAGGTATAGTTAACGCACAAATTTGCATTATTGAGGCTATTTGAAGATAATTCAAGCAGACCGTGAATATTTATTTTTGATTTTCAGGGTGAGCACTTGGTAATTGCAAACTTGGGGGATTCGCGTGCAGTTCTTTGCACTAGAGGTGACAAAAACCAACTTCTTTCCGTCCAACTCACAGTCGACTTGAAACCAAATCTTCCGAGTAAGTTACTTATAATTGGTACCTCTTCAAAGAAAAATTAAAATGTTCTGTGATTGAAACTATTTTTTTTTTTCCCTTTCTGATGTTACTCAGACGAAGCTGAAAGAATTAAGAATTGCGAAGGCAGAGTTTTTGCAATGGAGGAAGAACCAGAAGTGTTTCGAGTATGGATGCCTGAGGAAAATTGCCCTGGTCTCGCAATGGCAAGGGCATTTGGAGATTTTTGCTTGAAAGATTTTGGCCTAATCTCAACCCCTCAAGTTTTTTATAAGAAGCTTACTGACAAAGATGAATTTGTGGTCTTAGCCACTGATGGGGTAAGAATCGCAACCCAAGTAGGGTTTTTTTTTTTTTTACTTTCCCAAACCATGTTCAAACTCGATATATTCTTTCTTTTTGGGGTGAAAAAAATTCCATAATTTTCTTAAATTCATCAAATGAAGGTGTGGGTGCAAAAATTCTATATATGTGGTAGGTCCATTGTGATACTCAATTTTCTTAAATTAGTCCATTAAGGTAGGAGCATGGTCTTGAAAATATGTGAGTATATAGATACCTGATTGTAAGCAAGACTATCAATAAATAGCTCTACGCTGACATCGATCACTCAATAGAGGTGAACTATTAATTAATCTCCCCATTTTAACATTAGGATCAAGATATATCTCTGGTTAATTTTAACATTTTATTTCTCACATAAGATAGATCCTGAAGTTTAAGATCTGAACTCATAGCACTAGCAGTTAAGTAGTTCAAAAACCATGATGGTAGGAGATCCTTGTGGCATGAGACATTCAGCTGCCATTGTGTGAAAGATGCAAGAAAATTTTGCTTTCTCTTATATACTGAATATGTTTGTGTGGTGTTCATTTGGCCTCTTAGCTCTGTTATTTGTTTGCTCACCCATTATATCAATTTCTTCTCAAGATGAAGCTTCTGGTTTTCTTGTTTATAGATATGGGATGTGCTATCAAACAATGATGTCATAAAGATCGTCGCTTCAGCAAAGAAGCGATCTATAGCAGCTAGACTGTTGGTAGATTGTGCTGCACGAGCCTGGAGATACAAGTACCCAACTTCTAAGGTTGATGATTGTGCAGCCATCTGCTTGTTCCTTAAAAACCGACCTCTACTGACCAAATCTATGTCAGAAGCGAGCGGATTCAGTAAGAATTACCCGGAGCTTGCAGTTCCTCATAACCCCAAAAGCCTAAAAAGCGATGATGGCCTCGACACTGTAATTAACTGCGACATTGCACTGCGCCCCCGAGAGAATTCTCTAACAAAACTTTCTCGATCCATGAGTCACGGTCTTACTAGCCGCCGGAAACCATCCAAAGATCTCAAATAGTTGAAACCTTCATGTATTCTCCATTTTCTATTGAAAACCCAAAGTGGGGTTTTTACCAAACTGACTGGCATCTGTAAGGATTTATACATTCTTCAAAAGAGACATTTGAAGGAGGCCAACTTGTGAAGAGAGTGAAAACAGAAAGGTAGTAGTAGTTAGTAGCAGTAGAATCTAAAAGAGTACTGACTGAAAAAGAAAACATCAAACAAGAGATGTGAAACAACACTAAGATGTTTATGTCAGCTCCTCTACATGTTTGATATAATCTTTGTATCTTTTTTGAATGTTCATACTCTGGAGTTGAATGCTGCTCTTGTTTCGGTGCTTTACGGAGCTGATTGCAAGGAAGAAAATGTGAAAGACGGCTCTGAAACATCCTGGCTAAACACCTCTATAACTTGGGAATCATTGTGAGCTGATGTTGACAAGAAAAAAATTAAGACACAGGATTATCAGTGCTGCTGGGATGAACTGATTGGATTCATATGGACTTGAGAATCATCTGGGACATATGAAGAGCAATGCATCAGAGAGTTGGTGTTACAAAAAGAGGTGATATTAGAAGATAATAATTCGAAGATCAAAAATAAATACTTCATCCTTGGGACTTTATGCTGCCAATATTCAATCTTTAAATGTATTCATACAAATACTTCTTTTTTTTATATTTTTTAACTTGATTTCAGGGCTTAACAAACTATCGCCATATTGATTCAGCTTTCTTTAAGTCTCTAATTCAAAACCCGAACACGAGACTTGGGTTTCATTTGGCCAGTGCATGGAAGATGGTGAGCAGTAGTAAGTAACTGTGCCAGTGTATGGAAGATGGTGAGCGGTAGGAAGTAACTGTTAGTGCAGAAATCTGTAAAGAAGATGGTGAGCAGTAGGAAGTAACTGTTAGTGCAGAAATCTGTAAAAAAGAAGAAAATGAATAATTACATTCAAGGCACAATTAATATCGTTTTTTTTAAGACTATATTCGCACCCACCAATTCTCAGAATTTAGTGTGCACCGAATTAATGGCGAATTGCCTCTAGAATATAATGGAGCTCAAAAAATTTGTAATTATGACTGCATGCTGCATACACAAAATCTTACCAAATACCCTTTGATTATCAAATTTGTAAAGAATCTGAATATTTGTTTCTGCAGAAATAGATTTTAGAGATGATAAATAATAAAAACTAGAAATAATCAAGAACTGTAATGCCTTTTAATATATAGGTTAGTTGCAGGGAAAAAAAATGCATATTTTGTCTGCGAATTTGTCATGTTTTTTTATAGATATTTTGATTTCTTTTTGGATCAGACATACTGTTAGAATTCAAATAATAACTAATTTTTAACAGTCACTTGCAGGTTTAAACACAATTGTCAGATTGTCCCTTTTTAATCTAATGGTATAGATCGCACGTATTCATTGTTTGATCAGATCATTCATCACACCTTTATGATCAGGTGTGATATATTAGCCATCCGATTGTTGATTATTATGAGTGACAAAAATTAATGGTTTTGATCACACGCCAAGTGCCAAGTGCGCCACTAAAGCATTATATTGCACTACGCGACTCGCACGCGAAACATGCACGTGACGCATATGTGGCTTGGCACACATGCTCACATTTGAGTGCTACACTCAATCATTACTCTAAAGCAATGTATAAAAAGTTGTTGACATTTATAAATGTTTTACAAAACTTTTCACTTTTCAATGTGAGATTTATTTAATAAGGTAATAAAGATTTCCTTTAAAACTAGTGAAAATCATTTTGAAAAACTCCACAACTACTATATATATTATATATTTTGAAAATATTTTCAACAGTAACTGATGCTTAATTATGAAAAATCATGTCATAAGCTTCCAAAAAAGTATTGACTTACAATTCTAATCAAGCACTTTTTGCATCGAAATTTTGGTACTTTATTGCAAGATGAATGATCGCTAGATTCAGTGTTTCTTTTCTCCTGCTGACTTATTCTAACACGGTGCAAACTTGCTAAGTAAATTTGGTGAGATTAGGTGTGTTCAACACCACGGATCGCATGCGCGCGCGCATATATATATATATATATATATGTGTGTGTGTGTATATATCAGCCCGTAACATCGGCTTCATTTTTGCATGGGAGGTTGGAAACTATGGTATTCCCATCCAAGCCAGTGAGCCACATAATATTGGTCAAAGATCAAAATCTCAATAAGCTGAAAAAATGCATACATTGAAAGTTTTGCTGCCATACATTTCTGTAGCTAGCTCCTCCACTACGATCCGGATTACACAGAAGCAACTGTCAACTATGTAAACAGAGATCTATTTTTCTCATTCCCTCCATTCCGGCCGCCCTGCCCTTCTTCGGAAACATCCTCTCCGGCAAAACATGGCAAATCATTCAAACGCAACAACCCATGGACCTGTATTTTGCGAGCCTGACGATAGACCCATCTTCAGCAGGGGTATTTTTCTAGGAGAAAATCCCCTGGAGTACCCATTGCCACTTTTGCTATTGCAGCTTGGTTTAATTACTTACTTATCAGCAGCCTTCCGCTTCCTCCTCAAGCCCTTCAGGCAGCCTAATTATGTATCTGACATCCTGGTAAGCCTCACCTTTCATCTTTATCTATCTTCTTCTTCTAATGTATTCATATATACATATAGGAAAATATTACCATCAGTGACTGCAACGGGTAGGTCCTGGTTGATTTGGCCACCATCAGTCGCCAGTGATGGTAGCAGGGCTCATACATATATTACGTGATGATTATTTTATGTCAATTGTCCGGCCTGCAGGGTGGGATTGTCTTAGGCCCTTCATTTCTCGGACACTCGGAAAAGTTCTATAAAATGTTTTTCCAGGCGAAAAGTGTGATGGTGCTTGATGTGTGTGAATTGTTGGGTATCATATTCTTCACGTTCTTAGTGGGACTGCGGGCAGATGTGGCAGTGATGAAGAAAGGGGGAAGACTAGCACTTGTTATAGGCCTCACCTCATTCGTTCTCCCGATGATTCTGAACAAAATTCTGGCTGTGGTCCTAGTAAAGTCCCATGTTAAAATGGACGAGGTCTTTCAGGATTCCCTCTCATCACTTACCTATCTTGAATCCATGATGAACTTCCATGCCATGTATAGTATCCTAACAGACCTCAAGCTCCTTAACTCCGAACTAGGCCGCCTCGCCCTCTCTTCTTCAATGATCAGCACCATTTGCGGATTTCTTTATTGGGTAGTTATGAAATGCGTTGGTCATGCAAAAGAAGGTCTAACAATGGCAGTAATAGGTACCACATTGAGCAGATTGTTCATGGTGGCTGTCATCATGTGGGTTTGTCGTCCGATGATGTTTTGGATGATCAGAAGAACTCCCGAGGGAAAAACCTTGAAGGAATCGTATGTTTGTACAATCAATCTTATGCTTCTGGGGAGTGCTCTTTATTGTGAAGTGGCAGGAATTGGGCAACTATTTAGTTCTGTACTCTTGGGCATGGCTACGCCGGGCAGCTCATCGTTGGGTTCAGGCTTGGTAGACAAGCTCGAGAGCTTTGTTTCAGCAGTGCTCTTGCCATCTTTTATTGTCAACCTTGGCCGGAAGGTTAACTTCTACCAGATAACTCGGAGTAATTTCAGGAAGGTGGAGCTTTTCATCATCTTTGGTGACCTGGGAAAACTTGTTGGGACAATGGTGCCTTCACTCTATTGCAACATCCCAGTCATTGATGCTTTCTTGATTGGCCTCCTCTTGTGCTGCCAAGGCTTCGTTGATTTTCAAGTTTTCAGCCACGCGTTACATCTCCTGGTAGCTCTCTTATAATTACTCTCAACTCACGCCATTCACAGATAAATTGAATCTGTCATCATCTCCTCACTAATTTTATGCAGTTAATATATGAGGAGTCCTTCAGCATCATGGTAATCGTCGGGATTCTAAAGGCAGCTATCATAACACCCTTGGTGAGAGGCCTCTATGATCCTTCGAGAAGATACTTAGCCTACAAAAGACGAACTATCCAACACTCCAGGCGCAATGCCGAGCTTCAAATCCTTGCTTGTGTTCATCAGGAAGACGATGTCCCCACCGTGATCAACATCCTTCACGCCTCTAACCCCAACAGAGAAAGCCCCATTGGGGTTTATGTTCTGGAGCTGGTAGAGCTTGTAGGGGGTGCTATGCCTCTCCTCATCAACCACCGGCTTGACAAAATGACCTCTTCCAACACCAGAACCAACCGCATTCTCAGAGCCTTTCATCAGTATGAAATCCGGAACCAGGGCGTAGTCACTATGCATTGCTTCACCTCCATCGCCCCTTTCTCTACCATCCACGATGATATACGTTCGCTAGCACTTGAGAAGATTGCATCCCTGGTGATCATCCCATTTCACCGGGCGGATGGCCCTGCAGTGCGGACAATGCAAAGAGAAGTCCTGGAAAGGGCCCCCTGCTCAGTAGGGATCCTCGTGAACCAGGGGATGCTCAAGGCCTCTAGAACCATGTCCGAGTCCTGGTTCACCTTGCACGTCTGTGTCATCTTCCTAGGAGGGCCTGATGACCGGGAAGCGCTAGCCTACGGGTCCCGCATGGCCGAGCACCCGAACATTATGGTCACTGTCATTAGGATTATCGATGTTGAACACGAGCCTTACGATCTTTTAGAGGCGAAGCAGGATTTGAATGCTGTTAGCCATTTCAAGATCATTCACATGGACAATAACCGGGCCGTGTATAAGGAGGAAGGGGTGACGGAAGGATTAGGGACAGCCGAAGTTATTCAATCTCTAAACGAAGGTTTTGATCTTATGTTAGTGGGAAGAAGGCATGACGACAATTCGCCCATCTTTGTGGGACTGTCGGAGTGGTGTGAGATTAGGGAATTGGGTATCGTCGGAGACATGCTCATATCTTCTGATTTCAAGAGCAAAGCATCAGTCCTGGTGGTGCAGCAAAATGCCTCGGTAGAAGAAGATAGAACCCAAGTCTCCATTCAAATGTCCACGCAGAATTCACAGTCGAACAATTCAAGAATTGCTGATCGTAGACGCTAGATCTGCATGAAATTACAGTAGATTGGCAAGAAGTGTAATGACACGCACCCAACTCCCCATTTCTTCAACCATTGTAGTTCACAATTTTACATACATAGATACCTTTTATGTGCCCAACTCTTCCCACTAGATCTTTTTGTAAACCCAGAAATCATAATCAGTAATGTCTGATCAGAACCTTCCATTCATAAGCTAGAAACCCCCATGTCAAGGTTTTTCATTATGGAATTTCATGGTACAGATTTTGGATAAATTGCAACTCTATTGATAGATATAGCCATCCTCTGTGATCCAATACTCATTTGACTTGCCGTCTGTGGGACAGAGTTGCCCTTGTTGGCGGCTTTGATGGGATGGATGAGCTCCTGGAGCTTCAATCAATCCTTTCCATGTTCTTGTGAAAGAATTAGAACGAGAAGTCGAAAACGCAATGGTGTTTGATGTCGCGAAAAACATTAATTCATAGGAGAAGACAACGGAGGAACCTCGTGATGCATTGAGGCTATACTCATATTAGATAACGAGGCTAAGTTGCAATCGCAGACAAGCCCCTCTGATTGGATTTCTATCCTGTTTAGTTACCATCACAGTTCTTATTTTCTATTTTTGTTTTTGTTTTTTGAAATTATCAAAACCGGGTTTGAAAAGGCGTTTCTGGAAAACTGTTTTTGCTGGGTTTGGTTTCGCTTTTGTTTTTTGAACCGTTTTCGTTCATACCTGAAAATGATAGTATTATTTTTTATAATCCCAATTTGTATATTCTTATTAC
Source organism: Euryodendron excelsum (assembly GCA_033060915.1). Lineage (NCBI taxonomy): Eukaryota > Viridiplantae > Streptophyta > Magnoliopsida > Ericales > Pentaphylacaceae > Euryodendron > Euryodendron excelsum. Next base: position 39,394,799 of record CM065392.1, on the reverse strand, counting down.
CAATCACCTAATTACTCTTGTTTCTTATTCAAAACTACCTCATAGCAGCCAACACAAACTCTTATTAAGTGATAGTACGGCAATCTCGTGGTGTCTTGCTTCCAGACCTTTAACTAGCTCTTCTTCGGTAATTGGTGATCTCCCGTTCTAAACACACCGGTGTAGTGCCTGTCAAAAGCTCTTCAATGTTCAATTTAGATTCAAGAGAGATGATATTGCTAGAAAGTGTGTTTTTGTTTACTAGGGTTTTCTGTTATGCATACCCAGATAAGGGACTAAGTTTTTTCTTTGTATGCCTGCATGGGAGTGGTTAGTGGCTTCTCCACTAACGGTCTCTCGTTGAAAGGTCAGAACTGTGACAAGGCACTTAAGAGGGTCTTCTCTACACTCCATGGTGGCGTGTATCAGGACGGCGTCACGGGTAGGACGGTTGTCACTTGTACACTCCACACCCACACCCTAAGTGTGCGTCAGGGTGTCCGATGTCAGACGTGGGCCTTATTGACGTGGTCATGAGGCCGACCAGAGTAGGAGGTTATTGAACGTTTGGCCCCTCCGGGACCCGAGGGGGTGGTGAATCGAGGGTCGTGGACCGACCAGAAGATGTGGTGCAATGATCAGATCAAGGACTGACTAGGTGTCCATGGGTCTCTGACCTGGTCAGGAAAACGTCACTACCATTAAGAGTAAAAACAGTAAAAAAAAAAAAAAAAAAAAAGCCTATTTCATAACAAAAGAACATAATCAAGGAGCCATTACAGACTCTTCCACTATCACGGAGAAGAGAACAATTATCAGTCTTCGTGATCCCGCAGGTCTGCCGTGCACCTAAAAGGCCATCATCCTTGTTCACCGATAGATCTTCACCAACCAACACTCGTTTTTGTCAAAACATTTTCTAAAAGGTTAATTATACTTTACACCTTTGCCCATTATACTAAGTCTTATTTCAGAATCTTTATTTTCAATTGTAACAATTAAGCTCGTACATTTCTAATTTATTGCAATGTCAATCTTCTACTAACTTGTGTTTGAAAAATAAATATAAAATTCACATATGACAAGTGCAATGCCTTTTTAAAGGGCAAAGATGTAAAATCATTCTTAATAATTTATCATAAATATTTTGTGATGTATATAATATAATTAGACTTCATGTAAAAAATTTTAATTTAATTCACGTGTGATATATGTGAATATTTGGGATGAAAAAAAAGGTAAATTTTACATATTTATTTATTGAAAAAGGCCATGTGGTTATAACATGTGAATTTTTTTATCTATTTTTTAAACAAAAGGTTGACATTATAACAAATTAGAAGTGTAAGAGCTTAATTGTTACAAATGAAAGTAAAGGTTCTGAAGTGAAATTTAGTGTGTTGGAGAATTAGAAGTTTTCTATCTCACATTGGTTGAGATAGAGAACTAGACTGCTCTCTCATTCTATAAATAGAGGTTTATCTTATGTAACTTACCACACCACTTCACTTACTATCACATTATCTCTCTTGTAATTATTCTTTACTTTATAATGTTAAAGTATGTTCTGTGATTGCCCTTTAAGAGATTTTCCATATCAGAACTCCTAAAGTTCTCTTCCTCCTCTTCGACCGTCCGATATCTTTTAGGCCAACTTTAGACTGTCCTCCAACATCTTTTCGGCCAACATCCGGCCACCTTTCGGTGATTTCCGACCAATTTTTGGTTGACCTCCAGCCAACTTTCGGCCAATCTTCGATCAACTTTCGATAACTTTTCGACCAACTTCCGAAGAGTTCCGACCTCTGGCCATCCTCTAGCCACCCTCCGATATCTGTCCAACCATTCTCCGGCTGACCTAATCTAGCGTCCCTCTAGCCATCCTCCGGTAGACCTCTAGCGTCCTTCTGATCATCCTTCGGCTGACTTGATCTGGCGTCTCTCTGGCCATCTTTTGGTCGACCTCTAGCGCCCCTCTAGTCATCTTCTAGCGTCCCTCGTCCCTCTAGTCATCCTCTAGCCTCCCTCCGATCATTCTCCAGCTAACCTGATCTGGCATTCCTCTGGCCATCTTTCGGCCAACCTCTAGCGTCCCTTCGACATTTCTATCATATCTTCTTCAAACTCAAGTAACTCTCTATTTTTTCTACTTGAGTTTGAGAAGGGATGTTAGAGAAGTAGACTCCTCTCACATTCTATAAACAAAGGCTTAACTTATGTAACATACCACAGCACTTCACTTACTATCTCATTATTTCTCTTGTAATCCTTTTTTTGCTTTATAATAAATTGTGATTACACTAGCATTTGTAAGAATTTATACATTCTTCAAAGAGACATTTGAAGGAGGCCAACTTGTGAAGAGAGTGAAAAGAGAAAGTTAGTAGTAGTAGTAGTTAGTAGCATTAGAATCCAACCAAAAAAAAAAAACATCAAACAAGAGATGTGAAACAACACTTGATGTTTATGTCAGCTCCTCTAACTATTTGCTTTCATCTTTGTATCTGTTCTGGATGTTCATACTCCGGAGTTGAATGCTTCTCTTGCTTTGGTGCTTTTACGGAACTGATTGCAAGATTGAAATCGCGAAAGATGCTCTGAAACACCCTGGCTGATTACCTCTATAACTTTGAGGATCATTGTGAGCTGAAGTTGATAAGAAAAAAAAATTGTTAGACAGAGAGGAATCAGTGCTGCTGGGAAGAACTAATTGGATTTGTATGAAGGACTTGGGAGTCATCTAAGACATATGAAGAGCAATGCATCGGAGGGTTGACGTTTCAGAAAGAGGTGACATTAGAAGACAATAATTTGAAGATCAAAGTCAAATGCTTCATCGTTGAGACTGTACGCTGCCAACATTCAATCTTTAAATATATTCCCAACATTACTTTTTTTGTTTTAACTTGCTTTCACGGTTATTGTGTGTTGAATAAGATCTTTATTTGCATACTTAACCAACTATCACCATATCGATTCATCATTTTTAACGCCTCTAATTCAAGCCTGAACACGAGACTTTGGTTTCATTCGGCTAGTGTATGGAAGATGGTGAGCAGTTGGTAATAAATGATGCTTGATTATGAAAAATCATGTCAAAAACTTCCATATTAGGCAGTTTTTGCATCATAGTTGGCATGAAGAATCAAGCCAAATTAAAGCGCACAATGTTCCCGAAAAAAATCTTTAAGATTTCATTGTTTTTGGCAATAAAATTTATGACCCGTTTGGTACAGTTTTTTTAACTTATAAGCAAATAAAAAAAAAAAAACTATCTATTTAGAAGTGCTGTCAGTTTCTGTTTTTTATTGTATACCATAAGTGTGTTTTTGTTTTTTATTTTTTATAATCTGGTGATGATATTTGTAGGTTACCATTTTGGTAACAGTACTAGGCCAATATTTTGGAAACAGAGAGCATATTCATTTTAGTGTTTTTTTTATGTTTTTTATTTAAAAAAAATTAAAAACAAAAAATATTTACCAAATAGACCCTAAATTTTTCCGAGCTTTTTGACTTTTTGGCCTTTTTTTTTTTTTTTTTACCTTTTTACTTATCTTAATTTATAATAGCAAAAATGCTAAAAAAAAATCTAACTTTTTTTAACTTATAAACAACAACATCTAAATTTAAGCTCTATCAAATGCAGCCTTAGACTAATATTATCTGTATCTTCTGCTGACTTATTGTAACACGGTGCAACTTGCTCAGCAAATTTGGTGAGATTAGTGGGTTCTGTTCAAACTTCAACACCATGGATTGCATATATATATATATATATATATATATGTATGCATCCGCCTGTAACCTCAGTTTCATTTTTGCACGGGAGGTTGGAAATGCTGGGTTTTTGCGCTTTTGCAATCTCACATCGGCTGAGAAGAAAAAGTGAGGCAAGGCTTGAGACCTATGTAAGAAGAGTTATATTTCTTTGGTTAAGTGCACCAGTTAACAGTTTAGGTAGTAACTTTTGACTTTCCTAAAATTCCTCTTAAATAGGTAAAAGTTAAAGTTTAGCTAATGAGGAAGTTTAGTCGGTATCTTTGAGTAAAGAGGAAAAATTGTGTGATTGTAACAATTTTTCACGTAGTGTTATTTTTCTCTGGGATTGGTGATTTTTCTCCTGTTTTTAAAAAAATTTCACGTAAATCCTTGTATTATGTTTTTCTCTATTTATTTTGATATTCTTGTCAAATGGTAGATCCAAAAGAGAAGTGAATTTGGAAGGGTCAAATTCTCAACGAGTGGTATCAGAGCCTTCTCGGTTATAATTTTTTTTTTTGAATTCTGAGAATGCTCTGTAGTTGCAGTTTAGATTAATTTTCCACGTTAAAAAAGATTTTCTTGAGATTATTAAAGGTTCTTTTTTAGGGTGGAGTTTTGGTGTGGTAGTGTAGATACGTACAGTCTAAGAAAGTTTTGTCTAAGATATTGAGTTTTAAACAAAACCAGTGTGACCCTTCCAATATTTCTTGGGAATTTTGAAGTTCTATCGAGGAAAAATTTTAATATTTCCTAGGCACTTACTTAGTAAGTACTATTCATTTATACGGTAAAATTTCATCAAGGTAATGTCAAGAAGTAGGGCTTAAAATCCTATCAGAAATTTAATAGGCGAATCAATTTTGACTTGTGACAAGTACAAGTCAAGGATATTTTCATTCAATCAGCATTACACAAGGCATTGAAGGGCAAACTAATCCCTGAAATTAGCAGTGATACTAGCACAAGTAGATTTAGAATGAGCGATAAAGATTGGGAGGATCTGAATTTAAGAGTAGCAAGTGCGATACGTCTATGCCTGACCAAGAATGTTCTTG
>CM065392.1:39137500-39385000 GCA_033060915.1 Euryodendron excelsum | reverse complement strand
GTGATGTGACAGGAATTGGGCAACTATTTAGCTCTGTACTCTTGGGCATGGCTATGCCGGGCGGCTCATCGTTAGGTGTAGGCTTAGTGGACAAGCTCGAGAGCTTTGTTTCAGCAGTGCTCTTGCCACCTTTTATTGTCAACCTCGGCCGGAAGGTAAACATCTGCCGGATAACCCCGAGTAATTTCAAGAAGGTGGAGCTTTTCATCATCTTTGGTGTCATGGGAAAAATTGTTGGGACTGTGGTGCCTTCACTCTATTGCAACATCCCAGTCATTGATGCTTTCTTGATTGGCCTTCTCTTGTGCTGCCGAGGCTTCGTTGATTTTCAAGTTTTCGGCCACACGTTACATCTCCTGGTAGCACTCTTATAATTAATTTCAACACAGAGATAGAATTAAATCTATCATCATCTCCTTACTAATTTTATGCAGTTAATATATGAGGAGTCCTTCAGCATCATGGTCATCGTCGGGATTCTAAACACAGTTATCATAACACCCTTGGTGAGATGGGTCTATGATCCTTCAAGAAGATACGTAGCCTACAAAAGAAGAACAATCCAACACTCCAGGCGCATTGCCGAGCTTCAAATCCTCGCGTGTGTTCATCAAGAAGACGATGTCCCCACCATGATCAACATCTTGCACGCCTCTAACCCCACCAGAGAAAGTCCCATCAGGGTCTACGTCTTGGAGCTGGTAGAGTATCAAGTTATCAACCACCGGCTCGACAAAATGACCTCTTCCAACACCAGAGCCAACCGCATTCTCAGAGCCTTTCACCGGCAGTATGAAATCCGGAACCAGGGCGTAGTCATTATGCATTGCTTCACCTCCGAGTAGTAGTGTATGATCCAGAAAGGTCATTTTCAATGTAATCGTTTTGTTATATTTAAGTAGAAATTATTTTCTATTTTCAATTGATGTTGAAACTTCAATTGTCAATGAAATCTGGTAAAGATAAATTGATTAATTCTTAAATATGCAAAAAAAAAATATTCAAAATGAAAAGGTAGAGTAATAAAATTAAAAAAAAAAATTATTGATTCTATGTATTAAAATAATTTTACTATAAATAAATAATTAGTAAAATAAAAATAATTTATTAATTTCATATATAAATAATAGTGTCAAGATAAATAAAATCAATTAAAATATAAATAACTTATTTATTCCACATATAAAAAAATCTCAAATTAAATAAATATTTAATAAAGTAAAAAATTAACGAATTAATTGAAAATTAAATTAAATATTATTTAAATAGTAAATAATGCATTAAAAATGTATTATTTAGGCTTAAAATAATGATTAGTACAAGGATTCTACATAATTAGTGTTTTGAGCTCATGAATAGTAAAATAAAGTGACCCTTAAAATCTTTTGAAGACCTTCAAATTTGAAGGATCCAAATGAAGGCCACATTTATTTCTTTAAATTTGGATTAGAAGAGTAAATTTGCGACTCACCTTTAAATTTAAAGATTTGAAGGTGAGTTGAAGATACTTTAAAGGTTACACGTTCAGTTTTCTTTCTCTTCATTTGGTTACTTCTCTGGTTTAACTAACCCAACAAACTAACTACCTGCCTTCATCAACTACGCTTATTCATTGATGTTATTTTCTTAATTAGACCCTCATCATCATCTTATCTCCTTACTAATTTTACGCATTTGATCTCTGAGGAATCCTTTAGCATCATGGTCATCGTCGAGAGATGCTAAAGGCTCTCCTAGACTGTAGTCTAGGGTAATATAGTCCAATTCTTATTTTTTATGTCCAAATTTTTTTAATATTTAAGTTTAGCCTATCTTAATATTGTCTAGTCCATTTCGTTTTATTTTTCAGCCCAACACCTTTTATTGTAATCTAATTAACTAACACAGTTCACTTCAATTTTAATTCTTAAACTCAATAAAAATTAAATTAATTAATTAATTAATTATTAAAAAAATACCCTAGGCACTTTTCCTTGCATAGGTACTTTTTCTTAAATATTTATATATTTATATACACTTTTGTTACATTTTAATTGTGAAATTATTTGATCTATATAACTTTTATATATGCATGTTTTATAATTTATTTTTTGTAATTCATTAAATTTTAGCACAGTTAAAAGCAAATCAAAATCTGAACCCGTACTCGGTCGCGATTCTACACTCTGTCATAGCACCCTTGGTGAGAGGCCCCTATGATCCTTCAAGAAGATACGAAGCCTACAAAAGACGAACAATCCAACTCTCCTGGCGCAATGCCGAGTTTCAAATCCTCGCGTGTATACATCAAGAAGACGATGTCCCCACTATGATCAACATCCTGCATGCCTCTAACCCCACCCGAGAAAGCCCCATTGGGGTCTATGTCCTGGAGCTGGTGGTGCTTGTCTGTCGGCGCAGCCATGCCTTCGCTCATCAACCACCACCAGATGGATAAAATCACTTCTTCCAACACCCGAACCAACCGCATTCTCAGAGCCTTTCATCACTTCCAAGTGCGGAACCAGGGCCTAGTCACAATGCATTGCTTCACCGAAGTAATTCAATCTCTAAACGAAGGTTTTGATCTTATGTTGGTGGGAAGAAGGCACGAAGATGATCATTCGCCGCTCCTAAGGGGATTATCTGAGTGGTGTGAGATTCAGGAATTGGGGATTATTGGGGACATGCTCGTATCTTCTGATTTCAAGAGCAAGGCAGGCATCAGTCTTGGTGCTGCAGAAAAATTCCTCAGTAGTAGTAGAAGAAGAAGAACAAGATAGAGCCCAAAGCTCTATTCACTTGCCCACGCAGAACCCACAGTCAAACAATTCAGGGATTGTTCGTCGACGGTAGATCTGCCTGAAATTATAGTGAATTGCAAGAAGTGTAATGACAGTACTCACCTAACTCCCCATTTCATCAACTATTCAATTCACAATTTTCCATATATATATCTAAATCTATATATAGCAATACCTGTGATCCAATTCTCATTTGAGTTGCTATAAGCAAGGAGATGCCTTCCAACAGAGTCACCCTTGTTGACAGCTTTAAAATTTAACTATAACATAAAAAGCAAGATTACTATATAATAGTGTATCAAAATTACACATATTTGTGAAAAAAAAAATCCTACATTGTTAATGTATTAGAATTAAACTCATTTGTATGTGTTCAGAAAGAGAGAAATGTTGGTACATACACAAATATCGTGATTTGCATGGACTTGTTGTATTTCGACACTTTTAGGGCAATCAATGTGTTCGTGTTGCCACATGTTGTCTCTTTCCTTGTATTCGGATCCTGTCCATTTATTGGATGATGTTTAGTGTGATAAAATAAATTATGTTACTTAGAGTACAACTCGTGTTTAGTTTATTAAAATTTAATTTATTATGTAAATAAAAATAATTTAAACATATTTTGTAACTTTTTAATTTTTTTAAATTAGTTGAAATTTAATTCAATAAATTTATAAATTTATATACACTAAATGGAGAAATTATTAAATCTAAAAAATTTTTGGTAACTGTGGTCAAACTTGTCAAACGAGGCAGGTGATGGTCTAGTATTGATAGTGAAGTGAATAGTCACAGAGCAATGCTGAGCAAGCCATTGATCTTTGAAGTTGAAGGCTGAAGCCGCACTAAAAATAAAGGGGTTCCCCATCGTCCCCGTGTGCGACACTGCTGACCGTACTTTGAGGTAGGGGTCTGCTTGGTCGACCCGTGTTAAACTCAAACTCGACTCGATGTTGCTCGGTTCTAAAAGTTTGGACACAGAACCAAACTGAATTAGTACGAGTCGATTCGAATTGGTTCTGTTCAACTTCATACCTCGAGTAAGTTCAGGTCTAGCTCGAATTAAGTTGGATTGGGCCTACTTTTTTTTTATGTGAAACACAGTTTCTTTATTGAAAAAAAAATATAATAAGAACAATCGTGAATTCATCACACTATGTGAATACGTATTAGCAATAATAAAATACAAATAACAATGGTTTAAATATATATATACAATATATGCAAAACTTTTGTTGCATAAATAGCTCGGGTCTCAGCTCGGTTCTCGAATTGGATTGGGTCAGTTCGGTTCAAACTTATAACATGCAAACCCATGAATTGAACTGAATTTATCGATTTAATATTTTTTAGACTCAAAATTAAACCAAACCTTTGAGAGATCCGAACCAAATCAATCCATTGAGGTTGAATTAATTCGATACTCGAGTTTTTTCATTTTTTTGTGTGCCTCTACTTTGAGTTACAGCAACACAACACAACACATGCATTTTTATTTGAAGAAAAAAACTAGTACCCAGCTGCTATTCCAATCATAGAAAAGAGTCAAACGAGACACCACAACGATATGACATTACATACCAAATGATAATGCAGCAAACTTGTAAGGTCGGTCTCCAGGCCGGCGGTGGGCTGCTCCAGTGATCTAAGAGGAAGGGAGGGGTGAGGAGACACCGGTGTGATGCTTGCCAAAGACATTCCGATGCCAAAATTATATTTCTGGAGATACTTTAATAAAGTTTTGGCTAGTATTTATGTTTGTGTACCTTGTTAGAGAAGATAAGTTTTCCTTTTATATAGGTAGGCATCGTGGTAGCCTTAGGAGGGCTTTGCATGCATAGAGATTGTGGGAGATGGTTATCTCTCCACGTGGCAGTATGGCATTAGAGGGCTAGACTGATGGCATGATAGTGGGGGGGAGTGGTTGTCCAACCCCAAACATGGCGCTCCCTTAAGCGTGTGTCAAAGCAGAGAAGGTGACTACCTCCTGCTATACTCGAGGTCCTGGAGTTGAGAGCACGTTATCATGATTGGGTTGTTCGTGATGGTCCCCACTGGCGTGGCAAGTGAGGGGGAATGATTGGTACCGTCCTACAAGGTTTGCTCGGGCATGGCCTACTCGGTCATGCTCGGCATGGTCTGCTCGGTCATGCTCTGCTCGGTCTTGCTTAATATGTACTTTGGGCACTTTGTCCTCGATATAACCACCGGTCAGCCCATCGTTGGGGGTCTTAATCGATCCCTATTAGTTGCCTCCAATTCTTCTGAGTACCCTAAGCATGGTCAGGGAAATTTCTAAAATGACGAGTGTTTCTTCATAAAGGTGGAATGCATTGTAATCCAAATTTTATAAATGGAAAAGCCCTTTTGCCTCCAATGCTGTAATTTTTGCTTTAATCTGTAGATTTTGTTGTCTTCCATGAATAAACAAAATCTCATTAGTAAATAAACCCACAGATTAACAAACTTTTATCTGGTCTGTTTTGAAATTTGGCAAGTGTAGGTAATCAGCAAAAATGCAAGTGTACAAAATAAGCAAAAATGTAGGTGTAGATAATTAGCGTAGACACTCTAGTCGATAATTAGAGTGGATGTTCTGGTCAGGAATTTTTGTTGCTTGAGTTTGTAAATTGGGCATAAAGCCTCTGCCTGCACGGTCTGGGCGTGAGCAGGACTTTTGTCGCTTTCACATGTCGAATGGGCATAAAACCTCTGCCTGTTCGGCCTAGGCCTAAACAGGGCTTTTGTTGCTTTTACATGTCAAATGAGCATAAAGTCTCTACCTGCTTGGCCTAAGTCTGGGCAGGGCTTTTGTCACTTTCTTATATCAATTGGACATAAAGCCTCTGTCTGCTTGGCCTGACCAGGGCTTTTGTCGTTTTCACATGTCGAATGGGCATAAAGCCTCTGCCTACTCGACCTAGGCCTGAGTATGGCTTTTGTCGCTTTCTCATGTCAATTAGGCATAAAATCTCTGCCTAATCAGCCTGAGCCTGAGCCTGAGCAAGACTTTTGTCGCCTATGCCCGCTTGGCCTAGGCCTGAGCAGGACTTCTATTGCTTCATTATTATTTTGGTTGATGCCCTTGCAAGGAAGATGTTAGGGAGTTTGCAAACAAAGAGAGTTATAGGCAAACTCAGAAAGTTGTAGATGAACTCGCCATTGTAGAGACAAGTTAGGATAAATGAAGACAAACTTTTGCATGGTGTTAGCTGCTCACTTTTTACAATTGATGTACGTTCAAATAGAAAGAAATCACTTACACATAGTGCCCTCATCACGCTCCCATCGCATGTTCATCGTATCTTCTGCGTTCATATGTTTTTAGGCTCTAATCATAAGGTCTGCCATGGTATTCGGGGGCTCCTTAGCCAACGAGAACGTGAACTTGTGGGTCCTGATCCAGCTCATAAAGGCAATGACGGCGACCCTGTCGTTAACATCATCCACTTTAAAGGTTTCCAAGTTAAACCTGGTGACAAACTCCCGAAGGGTTTCTTCCTTTTTTTGCTTCACATAAAGCAGACTAGTTGCTGGTTTCCTCTACCAATGAGCTCCAATGTAATATCCAATGAATAGTTTGCTAAGCTAAATGAAGGAGTTAACAGTGGAGGGTTGGATCTGATTGAACCACACTCTAGCTGTTCCTTTGAGAGTGATTGGGAAGGCTCTGCACATGATCTCGGACAACCTATAACTGTATCAAGGCTTTGTAGGTTTCCAGATGATCCAACGGGTCCGTAGTCCCATCAAATATCTCTACAGTTAGCATCTTGAACTTGGGTGGTAAGGGGACTCGTATCACTGCCTGAGTGGACGGGGAGTCAATTTTGTTCACCAATTCTTCAACAGTGTTGGGAGTCCTGGTCTTCACTACCTCCATGACTCCGATCATCTGGGCCTAGAAGGCTCTGAAATGCTTATCTCAGGCTAGGGGGGTTGTCCATTCTTTCTTCTACAACCTTGGTGTGTTCGAGGTGATGCTGCAGGTGCGAACTTGGGGCTTGACTCTGTGCTTCCTCCGGTTGGGCTCCACCGTTTCAGGATGGAAGCACGTCGTTAAGGGGTAACACGCCATCGCCTAGAAAAACGGGGTCTTCATTCACTATCCTACTTGCATTACCTCTTCCTCCATCTTCTGGTTGAACTCGAGGTGGTTGGCCTCCTCTTGAGGCAACAGGGAGTCGTTGAAGCAACTCCTTGTTCTGGGTGATCAGCATTTGCATATTGGCCATCACATCGGCCATCGAGGTTTCAAGGGCTGTAACTCTGTTGGTATTTTGGTCATCCATTGGTGAGGGTAGGTATGAAGTGTTGAATTTTGTTACAACCATGAAAATAGAAACAATCGTTCCCACAGATAGCGCTAATTGATGATGTAGTAAACTTGTAAGGTCGGTCTCCAAGCCGGCGGTTGAAAAGAGGGGTGAGGAGACACCGGTGTGGTGCCTAACAAGGACACTCTGATGCCAAAGTCAAGTTTCTGGAGATACTTCAACAGAGTTTTGATTAGGATTTATGTTTGCATACCTTGTTGGAGAAGATGAGTTTTCCTTTTATATGGGTAGGCGTCGTGGTAGCCCTAGGAGGGTTTTGCGTGTATGGAGATAGTGGGAGATAGTTGTCTCTCTACATGGCAGCGTGGCATTGGAGGGCCAGACTGGTGGTAGGATAGTGGGGGAGTGGTTGTCCAACCCCACATGTAGCGCTCTCTTAGGCGTGTGTCAGAGCGGGGAAGGTGACTACCTCCTGCTACACGCGAGGTACTAGAGTTGGAAGCACGTTATTATGATTGGGTTGTCAGTGATGGCCCCCACTGACGTGGCAAGTGGGGGGAGGAATGATCAGTACTATCTCACAATGTTTGTTCGGACATGGTGTACTCAGTCATGCTTGACATGATCGTGCTCGGCATGGTTTGCTCATTCATGCTATGCTCGATCTTGCTTGACATGTACTTTGAACGTTTTATCTTCAATACAACCGTCGATCAGTCCATCGTTGGGGGTTATGATTGGTCCTCTTTACCAAACCTTCCATGTTAAAAGCCTGACAGTCGAGAAATTGTTGAGCGTTTTAAAAGAGATATATTATCCTTACTCTTTAACTCTTATAAATGCAGTCCGCTCTCTTATTAGGTGAGTACTGAGTGGATCCAACAAGTATGTTTAGACCCATTTAATAGGGGATCCAATGCATTGTTAGAAGTAGAATAAAAATAATAATTTTTTTTTCTTCGGCCAGACTTTGCGAAAACCAGATATGGCCTATAAATGCATTCATTATATTTTAGCAGACTAGAGCCTAGAGGTTGAAAGTCCAAAAAAAAAAAAAAAAAACCTAGAGGTTGGTGACTGCAATTCAAATCATCAAAGCAGAGCAATACCCCAAACCCCTATGTCACGGTAGTTTAAAAAAAGAGGCACGGGGCTAATATGAAAAAAAGTAAGTGAACAAAAGAAGAGGAAGTGCTTAAATTTTTTTTTTTTTTTCAAAAGGATAAGTATAGTTAGTAAGAGGAAAAAGTTAGTAGGAATGAAAGAATTAGTAAATTATTACACTAAATTTTATAAAATTAAAGTAACAAGAGAAATAAATATTATTTATTTTAAGCACTGTACTCGGCCACAAGTTGAACCCTTCATCTCACTTAAGTCAAGCCAGTAACATGACCACTGGGGCCAAAGGCCTGGCCAAGTGCTTAATTTGTGTACCCAAGAAACTGAGAGAGAGGATACAAGGACAGAGGATAGATACCCAAATCAAATGTATGATCAGATCAACATTTGACAACACCCACTCTCACACACTCAGTCTCTCTCTCTGTGTCACTCTCTCACTTTCATTTAAAAACTGAGGTGCTCGCTATCCCCCGTGACCCCACGTCTGGAACTATCATCCAAAATCAATTGCAAGATCAGATCAACACTTGACAACACCCCCTCACACACACTCTCTCTCTCTCTCTCTTTCTCTCTCACTCTCACTTTCATTTGAAAACTGAGGTGCACGCTATTCCCCGTGACCCCACCTCTGGAACTATCATCCAAAATCATCTTCCAGCAACTCCAGAGACCAGTCTATGTCGCCCACCAACCGCTCTACCCTTTCCCTTTCCCATACCCCAAAAAAGTAGGCAAAAATAGAGCAAGCAAAACCCCTTCCTTTCAACACCCAGATACTCATACCAAAGATAAAGCAAACACACCTCCCTTTTTTTTTTTTTTTAAAGCTAGTGTTTCGATTACCTTACACGCCTTGACTGAGCTTCTTTCTAATCAGATCAAAGCCAAGAATACATTGATCAATCTTCTTTTCAATTCAATCAAAGTCATGTCATTCCTGCCGTAATTAGAGTATTCACCAAAAATAAGTTTGTTATGATTAATTTTTACACTTTGCAAAAGTTAAAATCTTCACCTTTTAAAAGAAAAAAGAAAATCTTAAATTCTGGCCAACTGACCTAATTCGGATCACGTTTCACTCAAATAAGATAAATTTCATATCTTGCTTAAATGATGCATGTCCGATCACAAGTGGCGTAAAAAATCAAATTGAAGACTTCTTACGAATTTTATACCTCGCATAAATGATGCATAGTAAATCATAATTGCATAAGAAAAAGTGAAATTTGAGACCTTATACGGATCAATTTACAACCATCCACCAGAATTAAGTAAATTCTATATATTACATAAATGATTCATCTACTCAAATTAAGTAAATTCTATACATTACATAAACAATGCATGAATTTTTATATATTGCATAAATGATGCATGATTTTGAGACCGGTGTACCAGTCAATCGACAATTGATCCACCCGTGACCGTGTGATTAACATATTAAATTCAATACTCAGAAATTGATCTAATTGATTTGAATATTTTCAGGGTCTAAAATGTGGTGGTAGCTTGGTCGGTCTTGATCAATCTCATTAACATAAGTTCCAAGTAATTAATTTAAGAGGGAAGCCAAAACCCTTTGGGGTCGATTGATTTTCAGTCTAACATGAGACTAAATAAAGAGTTCAGACTTATTCAGCATTTAGTTGTACAATAAGACCGAAACTAGCTATTTGACTTAGACTAATAGAACTTCATATTAGTTCTTATTCTGTTCCAAGGACGAAGTGGATCTCACGGTTTCAGACTAAAGAGAAATGAGATAAGACTAAAGAGAAATGAGATAAGAGTTAAAATCACTAAAATACCCTTTCTCAACATACATTATTACTATATATTGTATATGATATATTGTACTCTTATATTCAATTATAATAATATAATATTGTATAATATATTATTACATATTAGTATTTTATATGTATAAATTTGTATGATATACTATTATACATTATTTTGCATTACAATATGTTATAAATATGTACTATAATATAATATTAATAATAATATAATATACTCGTACTTAGACTTTAATATACTATTATACATTATTTTGCATTACAATATGTTATAAATATGTACAATAATATAATATTAATACTAATATAATATACTTGTACTTAGACTTTAATATTATATTATTATTTTTCTAGCCTATAATATTATATTATACGTATTGGATTATAGCTAAATTATTTAATATTACTTAATGTACTTGACTTACTTATAATATTATATCATTTGATATGTATATAATTATATTATTTATATTATAAACTAATAATATATAATGAACGGTAATATAATCATTTCTTAATTGTAAAATTAGTCCATCTCATATGCAAAGAAAGACTGGACGTTTGGTACTACTAATAATCCTAACACTTACTTGTTACTACTAATAATCCTAATACTTTTAGTCGCGGGACTCATTGGCTGGCGACCCCTCTGTGACTGCACAGCCTTGCTGTCACATGGGTGAGCCCCAACTTGTACAGGGGCTGTCATCCCATCAAAATGAGCTGTGAATTAGCATATATTTATCTAATTCAAAAGTTTAAAGATCACAACCAACAAAGGCTTCCAGGGTATAAACAAAGTATCAAGCAAAGTTAAGCTGCTTTTCTTCTATATTAAGCAATATAATACCCACCATTTATACATCATTGATCACACTACTAGTGCTGTCATGTAGATATATATAAAGTTCACAAGCATTGATTTTAAACCCATCAGAAGCAAGAACAAAGCAAAAGTAAAACAAAACAACCCCCAAAACTTCTTTAGTAAGCTAGATGGCTGTGGATTTACGGACTACATATCGGTAGGCAGCAACTTTCCTTTTCCTGGAAGCAGTGTTGTCTACTGAAAGCACCATTTTGCCGGCTTCTCTGGCGGTGAATGAGTTGTGAATTGCCTCTTCAGTGGCGGCGATCTTCCTTGGCTTTCCGACGGCAATGGTGTAGCTCCCTTCAGCAACCGGGACGAACTCGGCACTGTAGTCCAAATCCCATCCTCCCACCACAATGTCCCATGTTATTGTTGCACCAGCCTGATCCAAATTTTACCAAAATGCTTGAGCTATACATATGAAAATTAGTGAAAAACAAAGAGATGGTGACAATAGTAATAGTAATAAATGAACCTCAATGCCCTCAATCTGAATGTTAACTCTCTCTCCTCCTTTCACAGTGAACTCGGACGCTGGTTTTGGTGGACCATTCTGCAGATCACTGGGTCGACTGAGTCCACCGTATTGAACAGGAACGTCCTCTGGCCTAATAAACCTGATCACAGAACAGAACCCACTTCAATTAACTGAACTAAACGGCAAGCTGATGAAGAAAACGAATCCCATTAACAAAAACAAAAATAACTTAAGCCACAGAAAACAGCAGACGAGAAAACAAAAGGCCCCATGAAGGGCAAAAGAAAAACAGCCGCTAAGATTGTTGACAATATATCAAGTTGTCAAGAAAGACAAAGACGAATTGCACAGAGGAACCCATAAAAATTATTAATAAAAAAAAACCTGCAAAAAATGGGACAAATAGTCAACAGGCAAGATCTCCTGTAAAAAAACAATAGAAGCATTCAAAATTCGATCGTATCCTACACAGAAAATTTAAAGAAAAAAAAACCTGCAAAAAATGGGACAACAGCATTTATGGTTATTGATAAAATTAACCCAAATCAGCATCTATCCAGAAAGACACAGAAAAGGAGCTGAGTTGCACTCACTTGTAGAGGGTCTCTGCAACATTCCCTTCCTTAGAGATCACGAACTTGCTCTTAGTTCGTTGGGTTAGGAATGGACTGAACATTGAATACAACATACTAAAGTACCATGGTACATTGATAAATATCTGCACAATCCCCCCAAAAAATAAAAGAATTACAACCCCAAACCATGAAGACGAAGCTTACTTTCAGCAAATATACATACATACATAAATATATATGTGAATACCTTGCGGGCGACCATTTCAGGGTAATTATCTTGGAAGAGAGAGAGGATGTGATTAGAGGCGACCCTAAGCTCTCGCTTGGGCATGTCTTTGAGATCAGTGACTTGAATGATGGAGTTAATTCCACCAGGCTTGAAATGCAGGAGCTTAATCCCTCTCTCAAGGAGTTGAACCCTCCACCGGAGAAACTTCTGGAGCTTCTCATCGTCCCCAAAGATCCTCTCGTACATTTCCTTGTCTTTGAAAAGGCCATAAGCGTTGTAGCAAACTGGGTGACCCTCTCTGTCGTAGCCGTGCATGTAAGCCACCACTCCTTCGAGCTCTTTGAACCCCAAATCTTCGTCCAGAATGTTCTCGGCTTCGAAATCCTTCCGCCATGACAGGCACTTTTCCAGCATTTGAAGGGAGTCCGAGACTCTGAAGTCTCGGGCTCGGAGGAACTTGAGGAGGATCACATCTGCTTTGTCGTCTCCGCCGAGGAGAGGAATGCCCCACATGGAGTCAGGCCCGTGAGACGCCATGAGCTTGTCCTTGAGCTCCTGGAGGGCTTTTCTCTCGGAGGACTTGAGGTGAGAGACGAGGTAGGTGTCTTCTCTGAAAGATGGAGAGCGAAGCGTGGCGGCCTCCATTAGAGTGGTGACGAAGCTTTTCTTGTAGTGGGGTGGCTTTGGGGACGACTGTGGAAGTGGGTTTTGCTCGAGGGTTTGCTGAATTGAGATGGGTGATGAGGCCTCCATTTCCATTTGTGGGTTTGAGGGACACCCAAATGGAAACTTGACGATCGAAGGACAAAATGCAGGTTGTAGAAGAGAGAGATGTTCGGGAGATGGAAAAATGATGATTAATTGTACGTGCCTTCAAAGGAAAGAGGCACTGGTGTCAATCCTCTGAAGCAAATCTACACAGATCGCTCCAAGGATAGTTGCAGAGAAAAAGAAAGTGACTAGACCAGAGAGAGAGTGTAGAGAGAGAGAGAAAGAAAAGAGTATTATGTTGTGTTTGCTTTGCTACACCATAAATTATTGTGATTGAGGTGACATGATTAATGCGGGTGTGTGTACACTGTGGAGCCGCGAGGTAAGTTTGAATGAACATTCAGAAGCTGCTTGAAACAGGCATTTTACACTGAGAGAGGAAATTTTGAAAAGTGAGAGTTGTTTCACGCTCTCAGGAAGCGCGTGTTGGTGAACTTTGAGGTGAGCCGAGGGGAGTAGGAAGTCTAGGGACGATAATTTGAACAAAAAAACCCGACCCGCTTCACCATTTCTTCTTGAACAATATAAATAAACGGGTTATTAAATTTTACGTTTTTAGAGTCTTTTTAGAACTTATGAAAAAGAAAGAAAAAGGAGGTGAGAGAGAAAAAAATATAGAGAAAGTGATTATTTTTCTTATGATTTTTGTGAAGAATATGAAAGAAAAACGAAAGGTAAATAATTTTTTTTATTTAAAATTCAAAGAGAAGAGAAAAGACAGTGGACTCATTAAAAAGGAAAAGGAAAAAAAATGGGAAGGAAGATAACTTCTTTTTTTTTTTGTTTTCTTTGCACTTTCTTTCTCTTCCCTCTTAAAGTAGAAAGCAAATATAGGAAGAAAGAAAAATTGTCATATATCCTTCCCAAAAAAAAAAAAAGCTTATTCTCATATCATTGTGTTTTCATAAAAAAATGGGTTTAGAAAATTCAAAAAATAACTTTTTATTTTTTAAAAAATTAGGTGTTTTTAGAAAAAAAATATTAAAAATAGTTTTCGAAACCAATTTATCAAATGCAATTTCAAGTAATTTTAAAAAATAAAACCAAAAAACAGAAATTAAGACCAGAACCAAGCAGGAGTTTTTGGGATTTGAAAATTTTAAAAAGGGGTAAGTGTGACGTATGGGATGACGGCGGCTATAAGCCGCCATCCCTTCCGCAGCCCCCTCCCCCCTTATTCTCTCTCTTCTTCTTGTATCTATAAATAGAGAGGCTTAGAGAGCCTCTCAGCAGAGAGAAAAAAGAGAGGAGAAATAGAAGAGAGGAAGGAGAAGAAATAGCTGTCTAGGTGAGTTGTAAATTCTGTTGTATTATTATTGGCAATAATATTTTGGGTGGTCCAGAAGATCAACCCTAAATATTCCTGAAGAATAACTATGATAAATATTTGATAGTTCCTGAAGAACTATTCACGATACATATTTTGTGTTTATTTATTTTTCTGTCTTATTTACTTATATAATACGTTATCAGCACGATACTCTAACTACTTTATGGTTTTCTTTACATCATGATACTACTTTTTCTGTGTAATTTATCTTCATTTTGAATTCTTTCCTGTGCACTCAATTCGCGTGAATAGTATGAACAGTAATTCACTATTGTAATGAATAGTATTTCTTTTAAAACTTTGTTGCTTTATTTCTCTCATATCTTGCATTATTTGCCTATGATAGTTAGAGATCTGGAATCCATATTTCGATACCTTTCCATAGACATGTGACTTGACTATTTTTTGATGTATGGATTGAAAGTTAGAATAAAGACAAAAATAATAAAATAATATATATATCGATGCATGTTACTATTCATGAATAGTGATGAATAGTAATGCAATGAATAGTGCATTGATTTTCGTTTAATTATTTATACATCATATTGTCACTATACCTGATTTACGCTTATTGTTTTGTATGGTATAGCATTGTAAAAAATGTCAAATCTTGCCAAATTGGAATTTGCCGCCCTTGATATTTCTAGCGATAATTATTTATCGTGGATCCTTGATACCGAGATCCATCTTGCTGCAAAAGCACTTGAACAAACAATAGTGGAGGAAAATGACGCATCCCAGCAGGATCGCGCAAAAGCTATGATTTTCCTTCGCCATCATCTTCATGAGGAACTGAAATCGGAATACCTCACGATAAAAGATCCATTGCTCTTGTGAAAAATTTAAAGGAGAGATACGAGCACCAGAAGACCGTAATCCTCCCAAGAGCCAGATCTGAATGGATGCACCTGAGGTTGCAAGATTATAAAACTGTCAGTGAGTACAACTCTGCATTATTTAAAATCAGCTCACGATTAAAATTATGTGGAGACAAGATTACGGATGAAGACATGTTAGAAAAAACATTTTCTACATTCCATGCCTCGAATGTGCTCCTGCAGCAGCAATATCGAGAGCGTAGATTTAAGAAATATTCTGAATTAATATCCTGTCTTCTTGTGGCTGAGCAAAATAATGAGTTGTTACTGAAAAACCATCAGTCCCGACCTACTGGTTCAGCTCCATTCCCTGAAGTGAATGCAAGCTCAATTAGCAGACGTGGTCGCGGACGTGGTCGTGATAATGGCAGAAATAACAGTCGCACTCGTGGACATTATCGTGGAGGTTATCATATGAGATTTAAAAATACCACACACATACCACCAGCAGTGGAATAAATATGAAAAGGGGAAAGGGTTACAGAATCAACCTCCTTCTAAGAACTCTGAAGATACTTGTTATAGGTGTGGGATGAGAGGCCATTGGTCACGTACCTGTCGTACGCCCAAACATTTGAGAGAGCTTTACCAAGCCTCAATTAAAGATAAAGAAAAAAAAAATGCAGAATTGCATTTTACAGATTTTGATGGCCAAGTTGATATTTCTCATCTTGATGTTTCAGATTTCTTTGAAGATGCAAGTGGAAGAATAGACCATTTAATTGGTGATGGAGATGTCCACACTACTTAATTTTCTTGTCTATTTGTTCTAGTTTATGTTGTTTCTTATCAGCTTGTGTAATGTTTCCTTTATCTGCTTGTCTTTGTAATAAATGATCATGTTTTAATTAAGTACATTTAATATGTTATATAGATACATGGATCATATCAACGCGTTGAATATATCTAAAATGAATGGTGAAGCCATATGTCTGGTAGACAGTGGAACAACACACACAATTCTTCGCGAGAAAAAATATTTCTCACACTTGACATTACTTGAAGCTAATGTCAAGACAATCTCTGGCACAACAAAATTAATTGAAGGCTCCGGAAGGGCCAATATAATATTGCCAAGAGGAACAAAGTTATGCATTGATGATGCATTGTATTCTACAAAATCTACACGAAATTTGATTAGTTTTAAAGATATACGTCGTAATGGATATCATATTGAGACGACGAATGCAGATAATGTAGAACAACTCTACATTATTGCTTATATCTCAGGAAAGAAATATATATCAGAAAAACTTGCTGCATTGTCTTCTGGATTATATTATACTTCTATAAGAGCAGAAGAATCACCTGTAGTGATGCACCAGAAGTGCTTTGACCCAAAGAATTTTATACTATGGCATGATCGTTTGGGTCATCCAGGGTCAACCATGATGCGTCGAATTATTGACAATTCACATGGACATCCGTTAAAGAACCTGAAGATTCTGTTGTCACATGATTATACATGTGCTGCCTGTTCACAAGGGAAATTAATTGTCAGACCATCTCCTTCCAAGGTAATTCTTGAGTCCCCATCATTCTTACACAGAATTCACGGGGATATCTGTGGGCCAATACATCCTCCATGTGGACCATTTTTCGTTATTTCATGGTTTTAATAGATGCATCTACACGGTGGTCACATGTTTGTTTGCTTTCTACCCGTAATATTGCTTTTGCTAGACTGCTTACTCAAATTATTCGCTTACGGGCACAGTTTTCAGATTACCCAATCAAGTCGATACGACTAGATAATGCTGGAGAATTTACATCTCAAAACCTTTGATGATTATTGTATGTCAATAGGGATTGATGTTGAACACCCAGTTGCCCACACACATACACAAAATGGTCTTGCTGAAGCGTTTATAAAACGGCTCCAATTAATTGCTCGACCTTTACTTATGAAAACAAAATTACCTGTTTCTGCTTGGGGACATGCCATATTGCATGCTGCATCTTTGGTTAGAGTCCGACCAACTGCTTACCATCAGTACTCACCATTACAACTTGTTATTGGTCAGCAACCAAATATTTCTCACTTACGAGTTTTTGGTTGTGCTGTATATGTCCCTATCTCACCCCCACAGCGTACTAAAATGGGTCCCCAACGTAGACTTGGAATTTATGTTGGTTTTGATTCTCCATCTATTATTAGATATTTGGAACCCTTAACAGGTGATGTCTTCAAGGCACGTTTCGCGGATTGTCATTTTGATGAGTCAGTCTTCCCACCATTAGGGGGAGAAAGGACGCAATTAGAAAAACAACGAGAGATCAGTTGGAATATTGCAACAATGTCTCACCTTGATCCTCGAACAAGTCAATGTGAATCAGAAATTCACAGAATTATTCATTTACAGACAATTGCAAATCAATTGCCTGATGCCTTCACCGACACAAAGAATGTGACAAAATCACATATACCAGCTGCTAATACTCCAGCACGTATTAATGTCCCTGTAGGACAATCTATTAGTACAGCAGCAAATGAATCTAAAACACGCTTGAAGCGTGGGAGGCCTGTCGGTGCAAAAGACACGGTTCCTAGAAAAAGGAAGACACAAGAAACAATGCATAAGCAAGTTGGTGCTCCTGAAGAGAACACAATATCTAAACTTCCTGAAGAAGAGAATCCTGAAGAAGAATTCCCAGAAGAGAAACCTCCTGCAGAGATATCTCCTGTAAATGATATGGTACCTGAAAATAATGAGATCTCAATAAGTTATATGAATACAGGAGAAAGCTGGAAATGAAAAGAAATAAGATTGTTGTCGACAACATATTTTCATTTAAAGTAGCTCTTGGCATTACCAGAAGTAATGAAGAGACTGAACCACAGACAGTCGACAAATGTCGACGTAGAATTGATTGGCCAAAATGGAAAGAAGCTATTGAGGCAGAATTACACTCATTAGCACAACGTAAAGTATTTGGACCTGTAGTCCACACACCTGAAGATGTGAAACCTGTTGGATATAAATGGGTATTCGTACGAAAACGAAATGAGAAAAATGAGATAGTACGATATAAAGCCCGACTCGTAGCACAAGGTTTCTCGCAGAGACCTGGTATTGATTATGATGAGACATACTCTCCTGTAAATGGATGCCATTACGTTCAGATTCTTAATTAGTTTATCAGTCTCAGAAGGACTGGATATGCGTCTGATGGACGTCGTGACAGCCTACTTGTATGGTGAATTAGATAATGATATATATATGAAAATTCCTGAAGGATTTAAAATGCCTGAAGCACATATTTCATCTAGAAGCTTATATTCTATCAAGCTTCAACGATCGCTGTATGGGTTAAAACAATCTGGACGCATGTGGTACAATCGTCTTAGTGAATATCTATTGCAAAATGGATATGTGAATAATACAATTTGTCCATGCGTTTTTTTTATTAAGAAATCAGAATCTGGATTTGCTATTATTGCAGTCTATGTCGATGATTTGACTCTTGTTGGAACTTCTGAAGAACTGACAACATCTGCTCGTGATTTAAAGAAGGAGTTTGAAATGAAAGATCTTGGAAAAACCAAGTATTGTCTTGGATTACAGATTGAGCACTTATCCAATGGAATTCTTGTCCATCAATCCGCATATACTGAAAAGGTTTTAACGCGGTTTTACATGGACAAAGCTCATCCATTAAGTTCTCCAATGGTTGTCCGTTCACTCGACGTACATAAAGATATTTTCCGTCCTCAAGATGACGGTGAAGAACTTCTTGGTTCTGAAGTACCATATCTTAGTGCAATTGGTGCCCTTATGTATCTTGCCAATTGTACAAGACCTGATATAGCATTCTCCGTCAACTTATTGGCACGATACAGTTCTGCACCAACACAAAGACATTGGAAAGGAGTGAAACATATACTGCGTTACCTACGAGGGACAACTGATATGGGATTATTTTATTCCAAAGAGTCACAACATGAATTGATTGGCTATGCAGATGCTGGCTACTTTTCTGATCCTCATAAAGCTAGATCTCAAACTGGGTATGTGTTTACTTATGGTAACACTGCTATATCCTGGCGATCAGTGAAGCAAACATTAACTGCAACTTCTTCAAATCATTCTGAGATCATTGCAATTCATGAAGCAAGCCGAGAGTGTATCTGGCTAAGATCCATGATTCAACATATTCAAGAAAGTTGCGGATTATCTACAATCAAAGATACATCGACAATATTATACGAGGATAATGCAGCTTGTATTGCACAGATTAAGGGAGGCTACATTAAAGGTGACAGAACGAAGCATATTTCTCCAAAGTTCTTCCATACACATGAACTCCAGAAAAGTGGTGATCTTGATGTTCAGCAAATACGGTCTAGTGATAATTTGGCCGACTTATTTACTAAGGCATTACCAACTGCAACATTTGAAAAGCTTGTGCATGGTATTGGTATGCGCCGTCTCAGAAATCTTTCATGAAGCAGATAATTTTCTTATTCTTCAGGGGGAGTTAAGTACTGTACTCTTTTTCCTTCGCTATGGTTTTTTTCCCACTGGGTTTTTCCTAGCAAGGTTTTAATGAGGCAGTTTTAACATACCCAATAGGTCATCCCAGGGGGAGTGTGACGTATGGGATGACGGCGGCTATAAGCCGCCATCCCTTCCGCAGCCCCCTCCCCCCTTATTCTCTCTCTTCTTCTTGTATCTATAAATAGAGAGGCTTAGAGAGCCTCTCAGCAGAGAGAAAAAAGAGAGGAGAAATAGAAGAGAGGAAGGAGAAGAAATAGCTGTCTAGGTGAGTTGTAAATTCTGTTGTATTATTATTGGCAATAATATTTTGGGTGGTCCAGAAGATCAACCCTAAATATTCCTGAAGAATAACTATGATAAATATTTGATAGTTCCTGAAGAACTATTCACGATACATATTTTGTGTTTATTTATTTTTCTGTCTTATTTACTTATATAATAGTAAGTACTTGTTAGGGTGCTAATGTTTGCTTAGGACCCATTAATCATTTTAGCCACAAAGCCACTGTAGCCTTTTCACTCCCTGTAATCCGCATCAAAGTGAGGTAACACTGAAGGAAACTAAAAAATGTGGGTACATTTCTTCAATACCTTCCAAAAACATAAGAAGAAAAAAATAGGCCGAGACAAGTGAAAGAGATCACTCCTTAAAAGACCCATCAAGAAAGATAAAAGTAGACTGATCAGATAAATATAAAGTCCGCATGAGCATGGAAAACAGTGAAAAATTACTTGTTTATAATTGGAAAAAATGAAAATTAAATCTTTCATCCTCTACTTTTTCAAGTTGGGAATCAATTATACTTTTTGACTTATTTACAACCCTGAATTAATTTAGTCCCCTTTAATCATCCAGGCCCATAAAAGGTGGAAGGTGTCCTAATCATGTTCTCCATCCATGCCTGAAAAATTCTATCCATGGCCTTGGTCCTATATCTCTCCCTCTTCTTCTGTTAAAACTTTGAAATCATTTTATTTTGAATTAAATTTAAATTACCATAAAAAATGATTAACAAAAATAAATAAGTAATCAACAACAATTTAACAAAAGCCTCTTGCACATTGCCAAAGAAGAAGAACCCAAAAGAGACAGATAAACAAGTATTAATTAAATTACTAAACAGTTTTCCAAATGGTATAAAAAAAAATGTCAAAAAAGTGCTTTAGAAATGAAGGATTCTACTAACCTTAAAAGAATAAAAATATCATCTTTTTCTGACCAGTGAAGGGATACCATGGTATGAGATTCTTCTTCTAGGAATATGATATAAACCTTTTCCACTTTTTGGCCCAAGCTGTTCCATGAGGATTACAACTCATCCATGTTATAGATTTGGGAAATATCATTAAGCAGACCAAAAAAATCATAATCTCACCACCAAATCTTGTGCTACTATTCCACAGTAGCTTGGACAGTGAAGAGAATCACCATATTTAGGGGGCCATAGGTGGAACCAGAGCATGTGCAATGCAACTCAAATTTCAAACTACCAGGGCTGGCAAAAGGGGTACAATTATTGGCATTGTCCAGAAGAAGTATGAGTTAAAACTTAAGAAGAACGGTAACGTCAAATGCTTGTAAAAACACTTTGTCGCCTTATGCTACTACATTAGCTGAGCTCGTCACTTTTAAGTGTGTTGTGTGTGTTTATATTTCTCAAATTCACTTTCTAATTTTTAACTGATTAGTATTGTTTGAGCTTTCAAACAAACTAAAGTTGTAATGTTCTTTTAAAACCTATCAGGCTTGAGTTCAACATTTGTTGAAGTAAGATTGTATCATTTCCACATAACGCTTCTATCATATTAAATGGAGCTAATCATCGAATTTCCGTAGACCATTGGGCTTGAAGTTTTAGTCTTAAGGACTAATGCAAACACCAACATTGACAAATAAGTGGTAAGCAATGAGCTTAGCAACAAGGAGACACAAATAGGAAGATGAAAAATCAGCAGAACCTATTTTCCTCCTGACAGTAGAAAGGTCTATTGAAAAGTGTTATCTACAAACGGGACAAATTTAAGTAAGGAGACATTTATTACATTCCCGCACTATGGTGACCTCTCTCCAACTCTAACCCCAACCCCAACCCCAACCTCTGCCCCACGCCTGTCTACTTTATTTTAATAATTTTTTTGAATAGGTAAGACAAAGATTAAACTCACTTAATTTAAACAAGAAAAAAAAAAACCATACTATCTATATTTTAATATACCATTTATTTATAAAAGTAGATAAATATATTTACGTATAATTACGATGGGTTCAGAATGAGGCAAGTTATTGTTCCTTGTATTCATTCGATCCGACCTCAATTAATATTATTTCAAATCCGTCCAATTAAAAAAGGGACGGAGTTTACCATCCATATTGATGATCATCCGTCACAGCTGTGGCTACTAGTGTCCTGTCTGTATACATATATATAGACGTCGTATAGGGATTGCCTTACTTTCGTGTGAATGGGTAAGTTAGATTTGACCTTCAATACTGAAAATTTTGAAAATAGCCGTGTTGTTCTATCGGCTCTGAAAACAGCAGACACCCACGTGTTCATGGACGACGAAATATCAA
Source organism: Euryodendron excelsum (assembly GCA_033060915.1). Lineage (NCBI taxonomy): Eukaryota > Viridiplantae > Streptophyta > Magnoliopsida > Ericales > Pentaphylacaceae > Euryodendron > Euryodendron excelsum. The sequence continues at coordinate 39,362,804 of CM065392.1, read as the reverse complement.
TTCGTACCCTGTGTACCAAACCAATATCACCTGCTATAAAATAGGACAGGTTTAAACTTTGTCAGTTGTGTGAAAAACCATTGCTAATATGGTAAGGCAAATTAGAACTGAAAATTACTACAATGAAACACCATGACAGGTTAAAGAAAGAAATGAAAATAGAAACACTATAAATAATGTTTCAGACATGGCCTCGGTCGGCCCTTGGATTGGGAAGGGACCCATCTGTGTTTTGTAACTTTTGTTTGTCATAGAAACACTAACCAGAGAATAAAGAAAGGCAAAGGGTTTTGTTTGGGTGTGCCACTAATCAAAGCTACAGATTTTCCCTATTGGGGGTACAAAAAAAATGTAGAGCGAGATTAATTGACTGATTTAAGGCTAGGACATCTATGCCCTCACCGCCCACCTACTTCATTCCAATTCCACATGCACATCTGCAACTAAACAACCAAGCTCTCAAGTCTCAGCCCCACCTGCGAGCCCAAGGACCAAGAGGAGGACCCATGACACTCACGATAGAGAAATGTTACTTGAAATGGAAATAACTTTAGCAGCTACTCTTTTTCACTTCCTCTGTCAAAAAGCTGTTTTCTTACAAAACAACCATCCAAAGCATTACAAGATTGTCTCACAAGTTTGAATATAGTTTGGAGTAAATCTATATTGAGATAACAGTTACTAGCAGATAAATCTCCTCCTGTTTTGTGTAGAAATTTTCCTTTTTTTTTTAAACTTCATTGTAGAGAAATTTTCAACTCTTCAAAAAGTTCGTGTCTTACATGTTATATCACAGTCGATAGAACATAATGATGAAAAAAGGATCCATATAGTCAGGGACGGAACTATCTTATGACCATGGGAGGCCATGACCCCCTTACTTCGACAAAATTATGTATAAGTCTATGAATTTTGAATATTTATGATAATAAATAGTGTATTGGCTACTCTCAAAATTCAAAAAAAAATTATTCTAGCTCTTCAAAATACAATTTCTTTTTACTTTGGTCCCTCACAAAATTCAAAAATTTTTACCTTTACCTATCAAAATTCAAAGAAAATTTACGTTAACCCTCTCTCAACAAGATTCCTAGTTCAGTCCCTGCATATAGCTGATCCCAAGTAACTGGAAAGAACAAATAGTTAAGAGTTGAGAATTAAAGTGAAACAAGGTCTTGTAATGTATTACCAAATTTGAAAGTCTAGGTTGCTAGCCTTTTGGTCCGAGTCTTTGTTGGTCTGTATTTGAGTCGGAGAATTTCTCCTTCATCCGTTACCATAGTGGGCCGAAAATCAAGTTACTTATCCCTTACATAGTGTTGGTCTACACATTGTCGAAAGCCCATCAGCCACATCTCTGGGACTTTTAAAAGAGCCAAACTTTAGTTTAAAATTTTAACTAAAATGTGTGTAGATCATAGTAACAGAATGATATCAACAAAAAAAAAAGAAGAAGAAAACATCATAGTACGAGATAACTTAAATTGAATGGAAAAAAAAAAAAAAAAAAAGACTTGAGGAAGCACATTTTTAGGACGGGTATAAAATGCCTCCGAAATTTTGAGGAAACGTTAATGATATTTTTAGCATTCTATAAGGAAACTCTAAAGAAATTGAGGAAATAATGCCAAGAAACTAAGTAGAAAATTTTTGAAAACTTTGAAAGACTAATTTTCAAATATTGTTTTTCTAAAGTTGGGGATTCATTTTTTTTTTTTATCCTTTTGAAAAAAAAAAGTTTGGGATTCATTATACTTTATAAAATATTCATTGAAAGATTCATACAGATTTTCATTAAGTTTTATATTTGCTTTACAAAGGTTTCTTATTAAGATTTGTATTAAGTTTCTCATCTAATTTATAATTCTTATCGTGTTTCACTCTTTCGTTTCTCCTTTTACTTCTTTTTAGTCATAGTTATTATATAAATTTAATTTATTTTAACCTTCAAGTCGATTTCAAACCAAAATTTACCTTGTTAATCAAGAGTTGAGGTCAAAATAACTTGATTCTTTTATATAATTTTGAAATACTTACAAAAGTTGAGTGAATATCGAGTTTAAAAAATTAATGAAGATAAAAATGGGCTCAAATTTTAAAAAATCAGTCCCAAATAAGTAGGGTTATAAGACGAATCAAGTTAGTTTGTTTCGCGATCGGCTAATTAAAAATTCATTTGAGATCAGCTCATTATATGAATAAGCCAAACTTATACACATTTTAAAATTAATTAATTTTTCGAGCTTCACTAAAATTAAGCCCATTAAGCATATATAGACAAAAAAATTTAATTTACTGAAACTCAGTTAGTGATTGGCCCGACTGAAACTCATTTAAGATTAACCTAAAAATTAAACTTAAACTCAGTTAAAATTTTCAAACAAAATTTAAACAATCCACTGGGCTCATTTAAACAACGTATTACTCAGCTAACCTCGTTTAAAGCCCACCGCTTTCGAATTAAGCCCAACGTTTTCCTGTGAATGTACACAAAAGTATGTACATATATATCACGTACCATTTTCTGGTAAAATCCTCGCAAGGGGTTTTGAATCGCAAGGGGTTTTGAATGCAAATCGTTGACGCTTCACGGCGCCAACAAGACGAAGCAGAAGTGACGAACGAACGGAGGACCAAACAGGTACCCGGCACTATCCCTCTCTCTATTTTCTTCTCTTCTTCGTTTGCCTTTGCTGGTGAAGTGGTGATTGATGATGAGACTTTTCGCCATATACCATCGGCTATAGTTTGTTGCCGAGAAAATGCATGAAAAGAAAACAAAAACATTGGAATTTAAGGGTTTTATATTGCTTATACTATTTTGTTGCTTGAATTGAGTTCAGCCCTTTTGATCTTTTTGCCAATAAAAAAGTCAGAAGAAATCACACCTCCTCCTCCTTTTATCCGTGGTCACATCTCTTTGTTGAGAAATATAAGGTTCAAGATATCAAATTGGTTATGCCTGTTGCGGAAAAGTGTGGCATTAGATATATCACTTTTCTTCCTTTAATAGCGTATGCTTCCGGTGGAAGAAAAGTTTGATTGTACTGGGTTTTGTAGAAGTTGGAGTAGATATACAATTACCTGTTTGATGATAGTTCTATTAGGAATTTTCTGTTCTGGGTTTGATTTTTAAATGTGACTCTGTTCAGGTTTGGTTATATTCGAGTATAATAACGAAGACAGCAAGAAAGTACATTTATGCATGGATCAAATTTGATGAACCAAGCAATTTTCATGTCTATTTACCCAACTAAAATGTTTGTATGGATGGTACAAGCTTCGGCAAGTTAATATTCAGAAACTATGAATGGAGCAGTCAACAACTATTAAGAAACTTGCTTCAACATTGAGTCTTGTCCTCGTATACTTTCTGTTTCTCTAGAAAATTCACTTTCAACTCCTTAACAGTAGAACATAGTATGCCTTGTGACAACAAATGATTTGAAGTGTATATTGTTTAAGAAAGGTCTAACTCCTTACCACCCCCAATGTTAGTGGGAGCCTCCTTGTTTTTAAAATGAGCAGGGACCTCCCCAATGGTCAATAGGTGTTGACTGGCATTAACACAATAGGGGTTGAACAGCATTTGAGCTGAATAAAAATATCGAGGAGAAAAACAAGATAAAATATGAATTGTATACACTTCTTCCAGCATTACTTTTGATTTGACCAACCTGGAAGCTGATGCTTATGTCTATTTCAGACTTCCATTAATCATGGGTATATACTTCAATTTGTCCTTGTTTAGAATAAATAATTTTTTGTACTAAAGCATATACAAGAAGACTTAAAAGCCATATACAAAAAGACCCAAAGCCAAAAAAGAGTCATCACAAAGAGCTATACACTCCATACACCTCCAAAATTTCTACAAAGTACAAAAATTGACCTAGGTTGGGACTAACCCTATCCGAGAGCCAACTATACAATAAAGACAAGAAGTTACTCTTCAAACTACATATAAGTTGTTCTATGCCCTGAAAAGTTTTCTACTCATTTCTCTCCAAATCAATCCAAACAAGCACAAAGGTGCTAAACGTCATGCTTTCCTTCTTTTCTTCCCCAATCCAGCTCCCCACTGGCTAAACACAGCCTTGGCCACTCCCAATGGGGAAAACCAATGCATTCCAAAGACGGTCAAATCAATGCTCAAAATTCTGTTACAATAGCATAATGGAGGAGAATATGAGGTACAAACTCCCCAATGACTTGATCTGTCCTGGTTAACTTGTAATATTATTGAGATAACATTTTTAAAGCAACACAAGGTTCAAGAAAATTTTCTCATTCTTCATGGGGGCCTTTTGAATAATTAGTAGGAGTTTTTGTGTGTATTCGTGCTGTGGGTTGGCAATATCAAGAGCATGACTTGTTGATTTTCCTAGAAAAGCTAGAAGCCTGATATAGTTGGTCTCTTTTTCTTAACCTTGGAAGTTATAAGTTAAATGTCGAAATATTACTGTTAATATCACTCCCTCCCTTTTCCCCTGTTTTGATTTAAAAAATCGTTTAGGTTGAGGCTGCTTCATGGTAAAATAGTACTATTGGCAGAATTTTTCCTAAAAGAGATATAGGGAAAATATATGAATATTTTACCAATTTACTAGTCTTTTGTAACTAGACAATTTTGCAGTAAATATGCTTTCTCCCCTGTGGTTGTTAGGAAGTATGTGGGATAAAGTACTCTTTGATAATTTAGTCCTTCATCACATTGTTGGTTGATCAGCAGTGAGAGAGAGAAGCTGCTATAGTAGTTAACAACATTGAAAACCACTAACGAAACAGAAGAGAAAGAAAAGATATGGCAGTGTTAAAAGCAGTAGAATCGTTTTTGAGAGGGCAGGGTGATGGGGAAAAGTCTGGGATAGGGGGCTATTCACCATGTGGATACCCTCCAAGAAAAGCACAAATAAGAAAATATAGATGTCTGTCCTTAAAGAGTAAGTTAAAAAGCCAAAAGGAGAACTTAATTAAGAGAAAAAAACTATGCAAGGCTGTTGTGAGGCTATCTCATTTATGTAAACCCTCCCTGAGGGTGGAGATGCAACTCTTTGACATTTCCCAATTTTACATTCTTCTGAAAACCTTTTTGAAATATTCCCAAGCTTTAAGCAATTGTATGCATTGAGCTTTAGTATTTTTCCTGGAATTCATAGTTTCTACTTTTTCTGTGAAATATGGGGAATCAAATTAAGCATAAAATTTGGAATTCAATGGTTGTTAACTTGTTATAACTGTCCTTTTTTATTTTTATTTTTCCCTTTCTTTCTTTCTGGATTCTGGTCTATTGTTGTTGGTTGCTAACTTGATGTAGTATGGTTTCATCATTGAATATGTTTTTGTTTAACTATCATTGTCTTTTTAGATTTCTCACCTCTTTGGATTATAAGAGATAGAAGGCATCTCGGGAGTTGGGAAGAGATGCCTTCAAAATCAAAGAAGCATTCAAAGGCAGTTTCAAAGGTCTTGCATTTTGACCAGTCTGCATCTCCTCAGAGTTCATCATCTTTGACACCACTTAAAGAATCAGAATTTAGTGAAGAAGATCTCCTGTGCTCTCTTGAAGAAGCTACAAGCAAATATCCTTCTTTGATTGGCAGATCTGCCTTGATTGGACGGGTTGTAGATGTTGAGGCCCAGTCCAAAGGCTGTAAGATATGGCTTTCAGAGTCTTCTATGGTTGCTTTCTCTCTTGTGCCTGGTTCCACTGTATCGGTGATTCACTGTTGCTCATGTTTTCTGCTTGATGGTCAATTGTTGTAGAATTTCATCTGGACATCATGCTTGGATTTGTTTCATAATATAGCCTTTTCGCAATTTTGGACACCCTATTTGTTTCCTGATAAAACCTGGTTAAGTAGTTACTTTGAGCTAGCACACTGCTTGCCATAGTCGAATCAGATACTTCAGCAGAAATTGGTTTAGATTTAAACCATTATAGTACCTAAACAGTCAATTTCTGACATTCGGATTCTTCAGCAGAAAGTGGTTAGCTTTAAGCCATTAAATAATCTAAATAGTCAATTTCTTCAACCGTTAATTAGTGGATCACTTCGTTCAAATAATGCTAGCAATCAGGGAGTAATTCTTTCAAATACTGTTCTCTTTATTCTTTTTTGACCATTTTTAGAGTTATTCTTATGGTTTTATTTATTGCATAAATGTTATGTTTTATTTTTGTGGTTGATGATGATCATACTAATTCATTGACAGGTGTCCCTTGCTCCAAGAAAATTTTCACGTAGCTTCCCTCTCTGCTCACTATCTGATGAATGTGCAAAACATTTTGGGATTGGTTGCAATGATAGAATGGTTAATGATGTGGGGAACTACTTTGCTCTAGCAACAGTTCTTCCTTCTTGTAAGGTTTGAATGACAATTATTCTACTTTCTTACCTCTGTTTCTGTGATTCAGTACCATTTACCATGTAGAAACTTAAAAAGACAAACTGTCAGCATGGATGAAGTAACCAGTAACTCAAAACAATCTGCAATTTAGTCAACCGGTAACTCGAAGAAAATTTGGAATTTAATATCTTTACCCGGGTACCCCATTTCTAAGATTAATATGGATTTTTGTTATTAAAAGATTTACCTCTTGGAAAGATCAAATATGTCTTAGATTAGGTAGTGATATTACTCTTGATCAACTTGATTGACATATTGATCAATTTGTGGTGTGGCACCTTTTGTTTAGCATAGGATTGTGGTTGTAGGATCTGTATTGCTGATTGCTTCAGTCCAAACAAATTATATAGCTTTGTTTATTTGTTGCTAAAACTCTGAAGCTAAGAGCTCTAGGGTTAGAAAACTTAGGTGATCTGGTTGATGAGGTTAATGGTATTGGAAACCACGGGATTTGTATAGCACACCACATGTGGTTTGGTTTAGCACATCATTCTGCCCCTTCTCACTTGTACTTGCTTCTTGTTGTCAGTCTTAGGCTGTATGGTGCGGATCTTCCATATGCCCCTCCCTTGTGCATCTTTGTTTTAGTACATATTTTTAGGGAAAACGTCACTTTTGCCTTCTTAGTTTACTGTATATTCAATATTCCCCTCCCACTTTTGAGATACTTCAAAAATGCCCACATCTCTCATTTTTGTCCTCCCTTTTCTATAAACCTTATAAACACACTTCCAAAAGTACCCTCTGCAATTCTCCGTTGTCATTTTTTTCTTCTACATAGGAAAAAATTATAATAATAGCTTCTCTAATTTATTCCCTAATCATTTGTATTTTTTTAGTTATTAGTAAATAAAAAAGAAAGGTAAACATCATTTTTTTCTAATATTTAATTTTAAACTTGCTACTTTTTAACTTACAACTTTCCTGTATAAGTAGCTATGGATATTTTTTCTTTATTTTTTTAAAATTCAATTACAGTAATTAACTTAATCCGAAATATGTATAAACTAAAAAGGCCATCAATTTAGTTTCTATAACTTTAATTTGCAAATAATATTAAGTTAAATACTAAAAATGCTCTGCTTGAGTACTAAATTTTTTGTTATTTTTTTTCAATAATTAGTGGAGTTTGAACCTTAACATCGGTTCCACAATATTTGACAAGTTATCATTACATAAGACACTAATCACTTGAGTGATATTGTTTTAACTTCACACAAGAATTCATAAAAAAATACTAGATTTTTTTTAATAAATGTTATAGTTTAATAGTTGTTTAGAGGAAGTACATAATTAAATGGATATAATCGTCTTTAAAAATAAATAGCTTAACTCATTGTCAATGTTAAGATTAGAGTGGCTTAACTCATTGTTACCAATAAAACATATTAGGGGTGAACTAGGAAAAACATATGTATAGTGCCACTATGAAAGTAGGGCAAAAATTATAATAGAAGGGCATTAATGAGGAACTGTAAACCCAAGGGGCAAAACTGAATATACAGTAAACTAAGAGGGCAAAAAATGAGGTTTTCCCTATTTTTTATTAATTATATCCATGTGTGTGGGTGTGTGCACGTGCGCGTGCGCATGCCTCACAATTACCAGGCCTGTTGATGAGAAAAGGTTTTGCCTTTTTTCATGTATTATATTTTAGGCAACTAATTTTCATATTTCTTCATAATTTTAGGAATCTTTATCTTGCTTTTTAATTGTGAAATTGGGGCCGATTTTTTAATTATCCAAAAACAAATAGTACAGATTTTTGGCAGTTACTGTTTTGGCTAATTTTGAAAACAGGGCATGTATTTGAACATATCTTGTATTTTTTTAATTTTTATTTTTATTTTTGCAGGTTTTAAAGGATGGAGTGCGATTGTCTTCGAACCTTTCATGTACATTGGGTTGCCCTGCTTCAGGCAGGGTTGTGTTTGTTTATCATATTCGAAGTCAATCCACAATAGGTGTCACTGGAAATGACAAGTTGCATGGCATCTCAGTGAATTCTCTACGGTTATCCAACTGCAAGGAATTATATTTGGAGCTGGTTTCTTCAAAGAGTGGATTTGCAGAGAATGGTAATAAGCTTTGTGGCGTAAATTTTCCTGGAGAAAGAACCCATGATCGATTTGAAAATGGAAAGATTTCATCACCTATAACGCCATCGTACTCTGACTCAAAACTTGGAATTCCTATTACTAGTCAGTTGACTTCACCAATATCTGAAGAGTCAATATCAAGTTTACCCAACTCATATGATACATTTGATTTAACAGAAGTATTAGGAGATGAAACTGTGAGAAAACTTCTCCAGTCCTGCGCTACTTCATGGTTACTTTCTCGTAGTTTACTCTGTGCTAATTTTGTGACCATTCCGATACTTTCGAAGATTTGCACCTTTCAGGTCGTTAGTGCTAGTGGAGTGTCAGATAATAGTACCAATCAGGATTTGAAAGTTAAATTCAACCAGCACTTGATCTCTTATTCTTCCAATCTGATAGACCATGCAGATGATGCTTTTTTAGTAAACCATAAAACAGAAGTACATTTATTTTCACCTGTAAATTCTGAATTGGAAACTCCACAGAGAACAGGTTTACCATGTCTAGAACTCATATGTGAAGATGTCAAAGCTGATGGAGGAGATGATTTTTTAAAATTGGGTGGTCTGTCGAAAGAATATGCAGTTTTGAGGGATATAATAATTTCCTCATCAGTGAAGGACACTTTATCCGGGTACGTATATAACATCTTTTTGCTAATTCATTGGTCAATTTTGATTTTGATTTTGTGAATGCTATAATGAGTTAAATCTCCATTCTTCAGATAAGTGACTTTTACAATGCCAGGTTTGCCTTAACTATTATAAGTTTCTTTACTAATTTAATCTAAAGGGAGATCCTAGTGGAAGGCTTTTGTTAGTTTACTGATCAGCTTCTTAGTGGCAAATTGGAGCTAGGAACTCACCTTTTTCGCTCAACAACTAATTAAAAGGGGCAGTCCACTAAACCTAGTTTGAGAACAGGAAACAAAACAGTGAGAGAAAAGAGGAAAAGACCAAAAGAGTGGCTGAGAAATAGTTTGAAATGATGCTTGTATTGCTTCAAATGTGAGATACAAAAAGCTGCCCTAAAAAGCTCATCTTGGTTCATACAGGCTGCTGCAAGAGCACAATGAAATCTTACTCTTAGAACCTTGTAAACCCTCTTCTTTGGTCAAATTTTTTAATCTCAGCCCTACAACAGCTTATGTAAAGGACACTGACTTTATTTGACCATCGTAAACCTAGATGAGAAACAACTTAAAACAAGATGCTACTTGTTCCAGCACTCCATAAAATCTTAGTTGAGACCCAGCTATTTTCAGTTTAGTGCGTGAGGCATTTTTATTGTGTTTTGGATGTGCTTCAGAGGGTCCAAGATTTTGTTAGCTATTGAACGCTTGTAGTTGAGGTACCCACACTGCAGCTAATATGTAATTCAGAATTTGTATTAAAAAAGAATGGAGTGGACTGAATAGCACTTTGTTGGGAGCAAAGGGGCGTCACCATAGAGCAATAAACTGAAGATAAGAGATTGGCAGTGCTCTGGACTGTAGAAGTTTTCCATATACCACTCCAGCCATATGTTCATTGGATAGCTTTATGTGTGGTACAAAATCACATTTGTTTTAGCATGACCTGTTAAAGAATAATTCATATAGGCCAGGAAGGACAGGAGGTTAAAGAAGATGAATTGCTGAATTTACTGATTCCATCTTACTCGAAATCATCTCCACATATCAAATCTGTTGGTCACCTCTTTTAACATTGCATTAATAAGTTCATTAACTTCCAGAACACTATCTACGCTATACCCATAATAAGAGGGCATCGAGTTTTCGAATTAGTAAATTTCTTCTTATAAAGAGCTACATAGAGGGAGAAATAGGGAAGAAAAAAATTTTGGTTTGCTAAATTTACAGTATTTTGATGAAAATATATGATGTTTCTGACTTTATGCTCCAAACTGCAAATTGCTAGGCTATTAGGGTTTTCCGGTAACTCTGCTGCCACTGGCAGTAGGATTGTTGTAGTCAAAATAACTGTTTCATTGTGGGCAACTGAGTATCATTCAATTCTGATAACTCCATTTATAGAATAAAGAGTGCCAATTGCATTCATATAAAAAATAAAAATAGGAAGCTAGAGCAGAATGCATTTGATCTTTGTGTAGGTGATGATTTTGATGTTGCTAAACTTTTTTAAAGAATGTTTAGGATGCAATTGATGCTAGCTTTTGTACACTTGTAATTTTGCTTGCCTAAACTGTCCATTCTTATTCCGCTGATTAACGACCAACTTTCATGTCAGTTCTTATGTAAATTTGTTTAATTACAGCCACCCTCCAATTAATGTAACATCTATCCATCTTCACCTCTTTTTGTCTATCATATTATTTGTTAGTTTCTCTTCTCCTTTTTCCCCCTTTCTTTTGTTGTGTGGGGGCACCGGGGACATACAGAGCCTTGGGTTTAACTGCAGCTTCTCAATCTCTATCATTGCTCTGCCCTTGATAATCCTTTAGCGATAAATTTGTTTTGTACATGGGTCACTTCAGAGGTAATTTGGCAAATTGAATGGTGAATTAACACTCTTCAAGGTGATATGTAATTGGTCAGCCTGTACTGTTGTCTCTTTGGTTTTGATTTCCTTTCGAAATTTTGTTGTCGGTTTTTCTTCACATTTTAATCTAGAGGTCAAATATGCTTTCAACTTCAATACATTGGATGTCATGCAATCTTAACTTGGTCAGTTTAATCATCTCAAGTTTGTAATGTTCTATGGTAATTTGGGTAAATAGTTTACATAGATAACACTAGATATTTCCCAGGCATGAGCACTAAATTGTTGGACAAGTTGGAGACAGATTAGATTGTTCTTTCTTCATTTTTCCTTTCTCACTGTGGAATACATCTGTTTCTAATCCTGTGGGTGCTAGCTGATCGATTGTCCTGCTCTGAGCTTCTTATCATCTAGTTATTACATACATTTAAACATAACATGCATATAAGATCTTTCTTACTCACCCATATATATTGACTGTTGATGTTATTTTTTTAGTCTGGGCTTACGGCCTACAAAAGGAGTGCTCCTTCATGGCCCCCCTGGCACAGGAAAGACTTCTTTGACTCAAAAATGTGCTCGTGATACTGGTGTCAACCTTTTCACTGTCAACGGACCTGAAATTGTTAGTCAATATTATGGAGAAAGTGAGCAAGCATTGCATGAAGTCTTTGATTCAGCTAGCCGAGCTGCACCTGCAGTGGTTAGATTTCTATTAACACCCCCTCCTCCCCCCCCCCCCCCCCCCCCCCCCCCCCCCCCCCCCCCCCCCCCCCCCACGCACACACGCACCAAAAAAAAAACATAGAAAGAAAGGAAGACAAAATAGTCCAAATTGGAGTATCTCTTCAAACACTCTGTTTTTTGTACATTAGTTTTAAATTTTTTGATATATTCATTTTGTGGTATATTAACTAATCCATACAGTGGGAAAAGTCTGGTTACTTGTTAGAATATGACGATCCTATTAAGTTCTTGGTTGTCATTTTTTTTTTTGGTGACTAGTAAAGTAAATTATAAGAAAGACGCTAAAAAAACGGGTGCTACCAGACATACACAAATGCACTATACAGCCATAGCCTCCTTATATATCTACATGGGTATCCAAATCTCTGAAAAAATCTGCATAAGAGGATAACGAGAAAGGACAATCCTCCTTAAGCCCAAATAATAAAGAGATAAGCACTACTCCTTTCAAGCTGTATACAGAACTCTCCAATCCTTCAAAATATCTCCTATTCCTCTTCCTCCACAAACACCGTATTAAGTATAAGAGAGTGGTCTCCCAAGCCTTTGTGTCTCTACACCATAGTATAAGAGAGTAGTCTCCCAAGCCTTTGTGTCTCTACCCTTTGGGTGGCCCCTACTCCAAGGGACAGGGAGATCCCTAACTGATGGAGACATCACTACTCCAATTCAAACACTGAAAATATCGGACTCCAATCCTCTCTAATCACAAAGCAATGAAGGAGATGATTCACACTCTCTGCATTCCTCTTGCATATACAACACCAATCTAGCTCCACCTTCTGCCTCTTCCTCAAGTTATTTGTCGTCGTAATAGCTTCGCAAGTCGCCGTCCAGGCAAAGAATGTCACCTTTAAAGGAATCTTTGACAGCCAAACCTCTTTCCACTGGAAGGCCACATCACTGCAGCTTGCCAAAAAGCATCTTGACATTTTCAACCTCCCAATCTTGTGAAACTCTCCTAAATAAAAGAGACCATGCCCTTCTCACAGGAGAAATGAACCAACAATCCGCCAGTGATGCATTATGATACAATACAATTCTAACAAATCCAGGAAACCCTCCCTCAAAAGGTATCTGCCCTCCCCCAGAGTCAAGCCAGAAAAACACCCTGTGTTCACTACCCTCTCCAAAGCCACACTTCCAACCACCACTCTTCTTATGTTGCTATTTTTATGTTGCTATTTTTAAGGTTCTTAATAAATGTTCTTATAAAAATATCTTATTTACTTTTATATCATCTAGCATTTCCCGTTTCTCATAATATTTGTAGTCCACAATTCATGTTTCCATTTCTCATATCATTTTGCGCTTTTGGTTCCCATATTGGCAACTATAATATAAACCTTAACTTAATGTATTGACCCCAAGTTGACCTACATATCCATTTAACTTTGCTATTTCTATTGAAAAAATTTACTTTTAGGCATAACTTTTGAAATGAATTATTAATGACTATTACTGAAAAGATTTTACAGGTCTTGTCAATTTCGTAGGTGACTAATTTGTTTAACTAGATTTGCAAATTAGTAAGATGGCTAATGATGGAGAAAAACCACTCTTGTATGCATATGAATGTGGGTAGTATTTTAAGTTCCATCAATCGTTGCTGTAGAAAACTTATAAGTCATACATGACACTTTGGAAGACACTAATTGGATGAAGATTACGACGTAAGACAACAATAGTGGGAAATGAAGTTTGTGGAATGTGCAATACATCGACGATAGAACCATATAATTCCTATTAGGGCAATTGATGCTAATTTATGGAGAAAACAAGAAAGACTTGCGTATGGAATATAAAACTAAAAAAAAAAGGCATATGATAGGGATCCTAGGAAGATACTGTACGGGGTTTAGAAAAGGAGAAAAAAGAGAGCATCAAATACATATATTTTATGGGTCAAGAACATGTTTGGTGGATTTGAAACTACTGTAAGAGAAGTCAGAGGATAGACAAGTGAATTTATGACTACAATTATATTTTAGAACATAATTTGAACAAATTTTCAAGTCGGATTTAATGTATAGGCAAATGTAATTGGCAAGAGCTGCTGCTTGGTATCTTGGATCAATTGTCTGCACGGAAGGGGAATTCGGGAAGGATGTTGCCTATAAAATTAGAGCAGGATTTGCAAAATCAAGAAGTGCACCAAGAGTATTATGTGATAGTAGAAATCTTACAATTCTATAACATTGCCATGCAGCCAACTATTCGTAATGGTATAGAATTGTTATAGGTAAAGGGAAAGTCTAAAAAGTAATTAATATATTGAGATGAATGAGTGACATGACATGAAACGAGAGAATGAGATATGTATTCATTTTTTGGGAAGCTATAGTTGTTACCATGTTACTGGTTGAAGATGGAATGACAGAAATTTTCTTAGATGGTTTGGCTAGTGCAATGTAGACCTCGTAACATATTGGTGTGGACTAAGTTAATCTAAGTTGAAGGTGCCTACAGAATGAGAGGAAGTTCACAAAAGACGTTGGATGAGACCATAATGGACACAATTGCCTCGTGTTTGCTTGAGGATATGACTTTATTGTAGACAACTCCCTGTAATGGAACCTAAGCAGGTGGGGTTAAGTTTATCAGTCTTCTGTAGTATGCTACAAAAATATTACTTATCAAAAGAAAGTTATAATTATAGGTTACAATTATATCATCAAGGTATGGTAATATCTTTGATTATTTTAGAAGTACTGAATGATCAATATATGAATACAAATTTGTCCAAATTTTTTTGTAATATATTTTTTCATAGAAAGCTAGATAACCTGTGGAGTTCATGATAAACTTGACTTGTTTTTGGATTGTTTGGAGGAGAAACCAACTTAGTTTTTTAAATGTGTCACAATAATACAATATCTTACCGAGCTTGAGAAATAATGTAAAGGAAAAAAGGGGTGAGCCGCCTTATCAGGTAAAACTTAGCCACCCCCATGGAAGGGGATGTAGGTTTTAGACTAAAATATTTTTTTTCCACTTATTATAAGGTAAACTAATACAAAAAATTGCCTAGAGGGGTGCATCCCATGTACAGTAGACCAATACCAAACAAGACAGGCACCCTATACAATTCAAGTAATTAACTCTCCATATTGTCTTCAAAATCCAAAAATGAAAATCATGAATGGAAAGATTAAACTTCTCTGTTATTGAACCATAAAATAAATCCCAAAACTTGCTACGATAAGTTGGATCCTCCACTCCATTCCTTCCAAATATATCACATCAAGCCAAACGAGGTAATAAGCCAAGCATTTTTGCTCCTCTTTGGTTTGAATTATGGATTTTCCAGTTCTTAGATTGGTTTTCAGATTTTCTTCTTGGAGCCATATACAAACAAATGTTGATTCCTTTAGTCATCATATTTAGTTTCATATAGACCTCTGCCTTTAAACAATACAAGAAGATCATGTTTTTGAAGTTGATCACCTTAATCAAGAGTTTCAAGATTCTTTGTTTGATGGATTGATAATGTTACTCGTGTTATAATCAGCCAACTTAACTATGCATTTTGTTTTGGAAGGCTAACTACTGGTTGGCAGGTATTCATTGATGAGTTGGATGCCATTGCTCCTGCACGTAGGGACGGAGGTGAAGAGCTGTCTCAGAGAATGGTTGCAACTTTGTTGAATTTGATGGATGGGATAAGTAGAACTGATGGCCTACTAGTCATTGCTGCAACCAACAGGCCCGACAGTATTGAGCCTGCACTTAGACGACCTGGAAGACTTGACAGGGAGATTGAAATAGGTGATTTATGTACTTGATTATTTTAAATCCCTCAACCTGTAATGAATGTTTTCCGCCCTGAGCCATCACATGATAGTTCCCTCTGTATGGTATGTCTGAGTTGCTTAATTCTTTAATTTAAATGTACTTTTCAGTCCTTGCTACTACCACTTGTGATTTCTTAGTTGGATTTTCAACTTGTTTTTCTGATTATGTTAATCCAATTATCGACAGGCTAAAGTATGAGCTTGATAAAGTAGGATGTTAATGCACCATAGCTTTCAAAATTGTTGTCCATTGTGGACTATAGAGGGGAAAGTTGGCTAGTTATGGATTCCTCTACAAATTATGGTCGGCATTAATATGGTGAAGGGCTGAGGTGCCTAGAGGGGGAAGTTGGCTAGTTGTGTAGTATTAGTATTTTCGTTTCTCATAATTTCTCTTAATTATGTTAACGTCTAGGAAGCATTCTTAGAAGTTTCCCTTAAAATTTTATGAGAGTTTCGCCTCCGTTCTAGAAGCGTGTTTTCCCTTCCCAATAGTGTTTCATGGTAACTATGATCCTAGGAGGAGAAAGAGAGGGGTGGTGAAGGAGAACTAGAGTCTCAAGCTAAGTCACATAATCTGTCCACCTAAGGTGGCGGACTGCGAGTTATCACGCAAATTCTTGAAACGGGAGCGAATTCGCGGTCAATCCACGAGTTAGCAATGCATTTCAATTTTAACTAATTAATGAGCACCATGTGTCATGATTTATGACGAGCAGCTCACGTGGGATATATTTTCAAGGCACAAGATGACAAGACCTCACAACAGCTCACGTGGGATCCTTTCCCAAGGCACCCCAAGACTGATTTAAACTTGGGGAAAATGTTAATTGCTGATAGTAAAGTTTGAAATGGTGCCAAGAAGACTTTAGGAAAGAGTTTTACCACTGGACTACCTTGGTAATCTGTTTAATAATGGTCAAATAAATAATAAATATAGAAATACTTTGGTACAAAAATCATACAATACAAATAATTAAAGCATAAATTTTTTAATAATATTAAATAAAACAAATTTTAATTATATTAAAATATAAAATATAATATAATATAGCCGCACTCAAGACACTCCCAACCCTACGAATTTTGGGAATTGACGCTCTTACGCTCGCGCACCCGCCTTGTGAACTTATGACTTAGGTCTCAAGGCTTGTCGTGGAGAATGAATGCACGAAGGTGTCAAAGGAAAGCTAACAATCAAAGTTGTCCAACTATTAGCTGGCCATTTACAACCAGCAGATTCTATGCCTTGTACAGCTTTGACAGCTAAATTTTTTACGCTTTAGCTGACCATTTACAGCCAGCAGATTCTATATTTTGTATAGCTTTGACAGCTATCATTAGACAGATTTATATATAGTTTTTTAGCTACTTTAAGGGCTGTAGATCAGCTTGTATTCTGGCTATATAATGGGAATTCTCTATTGAGAGAAATCACTTCGTTTGGCTCAAAGCTCTGTTAGTTTGTCATGGTATCAGAGCCACAACTCTGAATTCTCACATGTCTCTTGTTCTCTAGTCTTCTTGTCCAACTTAGTCCTAGTTTTTTTTTGTTCTTGGTTATTCTCCATCAGTTCTCTCAGCCTTATGTCTTCAGATAAGTTTGATGCCTTCTTGATTCGTTTTAATGGCAAAAATTACTCAGCCTGGGAGTTTCACTTCAAGGTTTTTGTCAAAGGCAAGGATCTATGGGGCCATGTTGATGGCAACAACCCTGCTCTTGACAACAAGGAAGACAAGGTTCTACATGCCAAATAGGAGGTTAAGGATGCCCAAGTCATGGTGTGGATTCTAAGGTCTATCAAATCTAACATCATCTTGAATCTTCGACCGTTCAGGACTGCAGCCGAGATATGGATTTACTTGAAGAAGCTCTACTGTTAGCATAACACTGCTCGTCAGTTCCAGCTTGAATATGAATTGGTCACTCTCCAACAAGACAATCTCTCTATCTCTGATTTTTACTCTAGCTTCATGAATCTTTGGGCTAAATATACTGACATAGTTTATGCTACTTTACCTCCCAAAGGTCTTAGTTCTGTTCAATTTGTCCATGAAACTACTAAAAGGGATCAATTTCTTATGAAATTGAGATTTGAATTTGAAGGCACCCAGTCTAATCTTATGAATCGAGAATCTGTCCCCTCCCTGGATGCATGCCTCAATGATTTGTTTTGTGAGGAGCAGCGCCTACTCACTCAAACCACTATGGAACAACGTAGATCTACCTTTGTTCCCATGGCTTATGCAACACTAGGCAAGCCAAGTGGTAGGGATATGAGCACTATTCAGTGCTTTTGTTGCAAAAGATTTGGCCATTTTGCTTTGAATTGTCCTAAGAAATTTTGCAACTAATGCAAAAAGGATGGCCATATTATCAAGGAATGTCCTACCCGACCCCCTAAGAAATTTGAAGTAGCATATATTGCCTCAGTTGGTTCTTCTAGTACTGTTGGTTTTGTGCATACCACACCTCTGGCACAAAGTGTTCCTACCCCTGTTCAACCAGTGACCCCTAAAATGATCCAACAAATGATCATTTCTACATTCTCCGCATTAGGACGCTCAGGTAAATCCTTCACTACATCTCATCCTTGGTACTTTGATTCTGGGGCTTCCCATCATATGACAAGCAATGTTAATTCTCTTACCAATGTGAAAAAATATATTGGAAATCTCAAGATTCATACTGTCGATGGCAGCCATTTACCTATCACGGCCACTGGTGATGTTTCTCCTTCTCTCACCAATGTTTTTGTCTCTCCTAGCCTTTCCACTAATCTTGTTTCTGTCAATTAGTTGAAAATGATTGTAAAGTGGAATTCTCTAAATCTGGTTGTATTGTACAAGATCAGCAATTAGGCAAGATGATCACAGGGGGCCTAAAGAAGGACGTCTTTTTTCTCTCCAATTCTTTTTGTCTCCGTGTTTCACTTTTCCCTTTGTCACTTGTAACTCTGCTCATGTTGATTACCGAGCATAGTATAAACATGTCGGACATTCAAACTTTAAGGTCCTTCATAATTTGCTCAATTCTGGTTTACTTGAGAATAGCGAGTCACCATCTCTTAGTGCTATTCAATTTGATTGCAATTCTTATAAGATTGGCAAAAGTAAAACCCTGCCATTTCCCACTCACACACCAAATGTAGTCCAGCCCTTTGATTTGATACATAGTGATTTGTGGGGTTTGGCATCGGTTACTTCTCATGCTAATTACGAGTACTTTATCACTTTTATTGACGACTATAGTCGTTTCACATGGATTTATTTCTTGCATTCTAAAGATGAAGTATTTTCTGTTTTTAAGCTTTTTCATGCACATTCAAACTCAATTTTCTGCCAAAATAAAAATCCTTCACTCTGACAATGGGGGTGAGTACATATATCAATTGTTTCAGAAATTTCTACAAACTCATGGCATAATCTCCCAACGGTCTTGTCCTTCAACCCCTTAACAAAATAGGGTGGTTGAAAGAAAGAACGGTCACCTTCTCGATGTTGTCCGCACCTTCTTATTAGAGTCATTTGTGCCCTCATGGTTCTAGTGTGAAGCTTTATCCACTGCTGACCTCATCAACGGATTGCCTTCTCCCTCCTTGAACCATGTCTCTCCTTTCACTTGGTTATTTGGTCACACTCCAAATTATTATAACCTTCGTACCTTTGGTTGTGTGTGCTATGTTCATCTTCCTGCACACGAACGCACAAAGCTCACAGCTCAGTCCGTCCAATGTGCTTTTCTAGGATATTCTGGACACCAGAAAGGTTTTTTTTGCTATAATCCCCATCTGTGTCGTATTCGGATTTCTAGAAATGTGATCTTTCTAGAAAACAAGTATTTTTTTTCCGTTAACCCTGATCCCTATTCTCCTTCATTTTCTGTTCTACTTTGTTTGCTAACTTTTCTATTGATCCCATTCCTTCTAAGCCTCTCTTAATGCACCAGAGACGCTCCTCTTCCACATCAAATCCACCTTCAGAAATTCCCATGTCCCCTCAAGCTCACTTTCCGACTGCATATCCTATTCCAGCAACTGCACCTGCTCTTCTCAGACATAGTACTCGGGTTCATAGACCCCTAAATAGGTTTGGTTTCACCCCTCCTTTATCCTTCACAACCACCTTGTCTTCTATTCCTGTTCCCTCGTCTTATAAACAGGTAATGCAGCATGAGTGTTGGCGGAAAGCTATTGACATAGAACTTCTCACACTTGAAGAAAACCAAACCCGAGATGTTGTTCAATGTCCCCCATCCGTGAAACCCCTTGGCAGTAAGTTTGTGTTTTCTATCAAGCTTCGTTCGATGGATCTATAGAGCATCACAAGGCTCAATTGGTGGTTCTTGGCAACAAGCAAGAGTATGGCCTAGACTACGATGAGACATTTGTACCGGTAGCCAAGATGACCACAGTGCGAACCATACTAGCCCTTGCTGCATCTCAATCTTGGCCTTTACATTAAATGGATGTCAAGAACACTTTCCTACACGGTAATATCAACGAGGAAGTTTACATGAAACTTTCCTGTGGTATGCCTACTTCCTCACCTCTTGATGTTTGCAAACTAAAACTTTCTCTGTATGGTTTAAAGCAGACCCCAAGAGTATGGTATGAAAAGTTTCAATCCACTCTCCTTGGCTTTTCATTCACTCCAGATCAGTATGATTCCTCCCTTTTTCTTCAGAGGACATCTAAGGGCATAGTTGTCCTCCTTGTTTATGTGGACGACATCATTGTCACTGGTTCAGCTATGAAGGCCATCTCTAAGATTAAAAAATTATTGCATTCTACTTTCCACATGACAGATCTTGGCTAGCTCACTTATTTCTTGGGGTTAGAGGTGCATTGTCGGCCTCAAGGTATCTTCTTGAATCAGCACAAGTATATTCAAGATTTGGTTCAGTTAGCTAGCCTTACAGACGCTACTTCTGTTGACACCTTCATGGAGCTTAATACGAAATATCGTCGTGACGAAGGGGAGCTTCTGGAGGATCCTACTTTCTATCGGAAGCTGGTTGGTGGTCTTATCTATCTAACCATCATCCGGCCGGACGTCTCTTATGCTGTCCACACAGTCAGTAAGTTCATGCGAGCCCCACGGCATCTCCACCTATCCGCAATCCGACGCATTATTCGATACATCCTTGGCACACCTAGCCGTGGCTTATTCTTCCTTACTGATTCTTCCCTCCAACTACAAGCCTATAGTGACACGGATTGGGCTGGCTGCCCAGACACCAGGAAATCTACTACCGGATAGTGTATATTTCTTGGTGATGCTCTTATCTCTTGGAAATGTAAGAAGCAAGACTACGTCTCCAAGTCCTCTACTGAGGCTGAGTATCGCGCAATATTTGTTGCATGCTCCGAGATCATATGGTTGTGTGATCTCCTCACAGAGCTTAGTTTCTCGACGGTCACCCTACTCCATTACTTACATGCTGACAATACAAGCCCCATCCAAATTGCTGCCAACCCTCTATACCAAGAACGCACAAAGCACATAGAGGTTGACTGCAACTCCATTCGGGAGGCCTATGACCGCAAGGTTATAACCCTTCCACACATCTCCACTACTCTACAAATTGCAGATATCTTTATCAAATTCATGACACGTTAGCGCCATAATTTTCTTGTTAGCAAATTGATGCTTGTAGATTTACTAGCATCAATTTGAGGGGGGATGTCAAAAGAAAGCTAACAGCCAAAGCTGTCCAACTATTAGCTGGCAACTGGCAAATTCTATGTCTTGTACAGCTTTGACAGTTAAGTTTTTCATTCATTAGCTGGTCATTTACAGCCAGCAGATTTTATACTTTGTATAGCTTTGACAGCTATCATTAGAGAGATTTGTATATAGTTTTTTAGCTACTTTAAGGGTTGTAGATCAGCTTGTATTCTGACTATATAATGGGAATTCTCCATTGAGAGAAATCACTTCTTTTTGGCTCAAACCTCTCTAAGTTTGTCAGAAGATATAGACCTCCAATTAGTAGGAGGTTAAGCCTCGGAGGCCACATCACTTGTGTGTATAATGTTACTTGCTCTAGTGGTGACAAGGGAACTGGTGGCTCACCCTCGAGGTGGTCAGGCTTGTTCCTCAAGTGTAGGGAGTTAAGGAGCGCGTTGCATGTTTTTCTTCCTCTGGAAGATGTCTTCTAGTGGAGATCTCTCTCTCTCTCTCTCTGTCTAAGGCTAATCAAAGTTCAAGTCCCTCAAAGGAAAAGGATGAGCATAGAACTAAATTGCGGCCATGGTGTAACGGACGCATGTGTCACGGATGTTACATAACGGGATGCGGTCAGTGTTATCGTGAATTTTTTTTTTCAGTAGTAAAATTTTACAGAATTTATTGTTACGCATATTTTAAGCCAAACTAATTCATACTATTATATTTTTATGGTTTTGGCTTCAAATTACATGCTAATATTTTATATGATATAATGAGTTATTATATAATATATAAGTTTTTACATTGGATTATTTTTACATGATATAGTAATAAAATGTAATATGATCTACAACACAATGGGTTATTTGTGGCATCAATTGAAATATGTGAGTGGTGAGAGTTTGAGACAACGCAACAGTGGAGGGGAAAAGAAGAGTGGGTCGTGGGAGCAGTCCCAACCCAAGCAAAGAAGCAGGCATGTCTCATACTCAAGAGATGAAGAAATGAAAAGCAAAGAGGCTTGAGGACAGAGAGTAAGGTACCGAGTTTAGATTTGAACAAGGCGACCCAAGAATGCCATGGATCGAATCGATCTTTCATTTCTGAGAAGGGTTCCTCTCCCTTTTTTTTTTTTTAGCCCTCTATTTCCTCTCTCTTCCTCAACCCAGATTCTTCTCTTTCTCTCTTTAATTGAGTTGCAGAGCCGTAATGGTGCATAACGTCCGTTACAGCTGTCGTAACCCCGTTACGGACGCATTACGGCCTCGTAACGCTCCGCTACGATGTGTTTCATATTTCTCTGTTACAAAATCTGTGTATCGGTCTCGGGCCTTGGCGTTACCGTTACGTAACGGCCGTTACATACCGATTTTTCATTCTATGGGGATGAGCGCCTTGACAAACTATTAACTCTAGCTATCCAGTTACATATCCCAGAGGTCTTGTGCAAGGTTCATAGGGTTGTTCGGGCACTCAATGACAGTGACACCAACTTGAGGGGATCCCAAGGCCCATCTCCTGGCCTAGGTTGGCGTGAGGGCATCTGGGTGCCTTTCAGAGATAGCATTAGAGGTAAGGGATTAAGGCATAGGAGTTACATGCTGGGGCGGAAAATTGGTAAATTCAGTTGAGGGGGAGTGTCAAGCACGTCAATAATAGGTGCCTCAAAGATTACGTTATAGGTAGGGACTAAGAGGTAAGGTACTGAGGCATAATAGGGATGCGCCCAAATGCAACTCATAGAGAAACATTCTTCGCTATTTTCACATGCATAAAACAAAAAAAATTCTCCTTTGCTATTAGTAAATTAAGGTTATAATAACCTCTACAAAATACGGACATGTTCATGTATGCATATTTGTTCTAATAACTAATATTTTTAGTGGAATGTTTTTGCTCATAAATATAAGGAATAAATAGAAATTACTATATTTGGGGATATTAATGATTAGGGCATTGATTGACTTAAAAAAAATGATTAAGAGCGTTGAATCACAGCATTGATTGTCGGACCCTATATACGTGTGGGTATATATATGTATTTTTGGATACTATTCTTTGTGTATCCAAACATTAAAAATTTTAGAAAAGACTCACAAAACAACTGGTTTTCTTTGAATGGTGATTTAGTTATCTCTTGATATTTTTCTTTTCCCCTATGTTTCCTTTGCTTTCCTCTCTCTCTCTCATGATTGTAAGAGGTGTATCTAAAGGCCTATGGGTTGGCTTAAAAATTTCGACTTGTTTCTGTATGGAATTTTTAAGATTCAATGTGTTTTCATTTGTGGTGTTTTCTCCTCATATAAAATTTTATCCAGGTCTTGACTAGAAGTAGGACAGTTAAAATGTTAAATTTTAGTATTATAGTTGCTAATTTGTTTTCGTTGTGATTATTGCTTTTGTTTGGATTACGCACAAAATTTATTGACATAAATGGAGAAGGTTGCTTAATTCATGAAAGAATGAAAAGGAATTGGATACAACTACAGAGGTGAATCATCCCCTGAGAAAATGAGCATAGTGTCCATAGTTCGTATCATATAGCATTCTAGTTAATATATATTTAGACTGGTGTTTTTGTTATACAGGCACTAGGTAAATGGAACTGTATGAGGCCATATTTAGACTTATAGACATTATATTAGTTGTGTGTTATTATTATTGCTGCTCATATGAATTGTAATGTTGCATGAACATGCTTGTATCTTGCTTGGTATGTAATCTTCGTTTTGCTGAAAACTTATATATACAGGTGTGCCATCTCCAAAACAAAGGTATGATATACTGCTCGCACTTTTCAGTGAGATGGAACACTCTCTTTTAGACATGCAAATTCAACACCTTGCTATGGCTACACATGGTTTTGTGGGTGCTGATCTGGCTGCCCTCTGCAATGAAGCAGCCTTGGTCTGTCTTAGACGCCATGTTGACTTCAAGAAATCATGTAATGATTTAGATTCCAACCGAACATCTACTATTTTTGATGGTTGCTATAATGCTACAAGAGATAGCTTTTATTGTTCAAAAGATACAAAGGATATGCTTTCATGGGATACTATAGATTCTGCATCTTCTTCCACCACAGATTTGTCTGTCACATCAAAGATACAGAATGGAGTTGATATTAGGGCGAATGGGGCTTGTGTAGCAGAAGAACAGATTTTGAAAGTGGCTTTTGAAGATTTTGAAAAGGCAAAAATGAAAGTGAGGCCAAGTGCCATGCGAGAGGTATGTTTACAGATCCATACACTGTTTAGCAACAACTGTTTATAGATATATAGTATTTTATGTGGACCTGTTGGCTTATGACTCCACATGGGTCATCAGTGTGGCGAACAAGTGTTAGACAAGGGTTCCGGGTTTCAAGGGGAAGTTCATAATTTTAAACTCGATTTCAGACATTTATGTTCTAAGGTACATTTTACTCTGTTAAAATTGAGATTTTCCAACTTTCAACACTGGGAGTTCATTTCGCATTCAGTGACTGATCCATCAAAGCCATTCCATATTGAATATTAGATTATGTTGGCGACATGTAGGAGTTGTGGGCTTGGATGCTCTATAGTATTGGACCTTGGCTTAGGTTAGCCTTTCTCTATGTTAAAATTGAAAGTTCTCTGCCTTCCAACTCTACGAGAACATTTCTCATTGTGGCTGATCCATCAAAGTGACTACATAAAATCAATATTTTTTGGGCTTATGTAGGCGTTGTGGGTTTGGAAGCATTATTGGACCTTGGATTAAGTTAAGCTCCTTCGCATTTGCAATTACAGCTTCTGAGTTCTGTTTGCTGCTACCAATCAAAGAACACTAATGTCACAATAGATTGGCGCCTCACTTCATCAATACCAGGATGCTGGTACACAGGTTTTGCCAGTTAAGGGACGGAAATGGTTGTAAAGGATCCAAACTCCTCTAATGATTTTATTACTCCCTTCTTTGGCAGCCTTTAGTGCATTGTGCAGAATGAGTACCATAGTCTTTTTTATTGCCAGTTCAGAGGGTTATTCTATCAATAGGTACGGAAAAGAAGGTCTGGTGGGTCTTATTTATCACATTCTTGACTTGTTTACTGCTAGGTAATCCTTGAGGTCCCGAAGGTTAAGTGGGAAGATGTTGGTGGCCAAAAGGAGGTCAAGATGCAGTTAATGGAAGCTGTAGAATGGCCTCAAAAGCACCAGGATGCTTTCAAGCGTATTGGAACCCGTCCACCAACTGGTGTTTTGATGTTTGGTCCTCCAGGATGCAGCAAAACCCTTTTGGCACGTGCAGTGGCTTCTGAAGCAGGGCTGAATTTCCTGGCAGTAAAGGGCCCGGAGCTTTTTAGCAAATGGGTTGGTGAGTCTGAAAAGGCTGTGAGGTCTCTGTTTGCAAAGGCAAGGGCAAATGCCCCGTCAATCATATTTTTTGATGAAATAGACAGCCTTGCTGTCATTCGTGGGAAGGAAAGTGACGGGATTTCAGTTGCTGATAGAGTTATTAGTCAACTTCTTGTTGAATTAGATGGTAAGTAGTCAAGAATAATGCAGCATCTCTGAAGAGAAGCTTTGCCTTGTTTCTTATTTTAACATGATATTGTCATCCTTCAGCAAATCTTGAAATGGAAGTTATCTATATCAAGTTTTTCTTGAGATTTTCTCATACATTGGTAAAGTTTTAACTAATTTTCTAAGTTTTCTTGTTGGGACCTGTCCCCAGCAAAACAGGCGAAAACGAATTTAAAGAATCTCCTAGATTTTCTATGCCTGGAAACTGGTTCAAGAAGAGTAGGGGGAAAGGAAAGGAAAAAGAATAGAAAACAAATTTCCTGCATATGTTCTACCCTAAGAAGAATTTGAAATAAAAATGTGAGAAATGTACAGAAATCAAGAAAGGAAATGGAAATTGACACTCAAAAATGAGAATTTCTCCCCTTTTCTGACACAAGTTCTCCTCCCCCCTCCCCAGGCCCCAGGGAACTTTCCATTGTAATTAAACCAAGTGAAAATGATTTTCTTCATATTTCCTTCACCAAAATCTCAAGTCAAGCAAAGCCTTAGGGTATTACAAATGAAACTCATGCTATATGTTTCCACTTATTATCTGCATAATGAACAGTGTCTTTCTTAATTTAGGTTTGCAACAAAGAGCTAATGTTACTGTTATTGCTGCTACAAATCGGCCAGATAAGATTGACCCTGCGCTTTTAAGACCAGGTGGCACCCCTCTCTCTTTCTTATGCAAGACTTTGCATTTCTTCTTTCACAATTTTTGCTGAACCTTCAGATATTTATTTAAAATTTGGTAGGACGCTTTGACCGGCTACTATATGTGGGACTACCAAGTGAAACTGATCGGGAAGATATTTTCTGCATCCACTTGCGCAAAATGCCATGCAGTCCTGATATCTGCATTAAGGAACTCGCTCTTCTTACTGAAGGCTGTACAGGGGCTGATATATCACTGATCTGCCGTGAAGCAGCTCTTGCAGCTATTGAAGTTTGTGGAGTTCCTATTGTGATTATGTATTTTTCTTTTTTGAAATATTTTTTTAGTAATTACTAAGTTCTTATGATCTCAGGAGAGCCTTGATGCGTCAGAGATAAGTATGGGACACCTGAAAACAGCAATTAAGCAAGTACAGCCATCTGAAATCCAATCTTATCAAGAATTATCAGTAAAGTTTCAGCGGCTCGTCCACTCTAGTGCTAAAAGAGATGGGTTAGGTGATCAACCATGTTCAAGAAGATCAAATAGGAGGCATCTTTGGTAAACATTTCCCCTTTCTATGACATTTTTTCTCTTGCATTGTTTGACTGGCATTGTAACCCTTGTGGGAGTCAAAAACCCCCAAAAAAAAAAAAAAAAAAAAAAAGGAAGAAGAAGAAATATGAGAGTGAGAGAGAGAGAGAGAGAGAGAGGAACAACTTCCCTGCTCATGTGGAAGATTTCATAATGCTCCATTACTCAGGCACCAGGAGTCAAGCAATTTGCAAGTAGTCCATTTTCTTTCGTATTAAAGTATTGTAGGTATCATCCAATATATTTTTAGGATACTGGAGTAGGGATCTAAGAAACACAGACACACCTCACCTCCTAGCATGCTGTGTATGTGTCCGGCACATGTCCATTAACACTTGTCAGGCATGCGTTAGCACCTGTTGGCCATGCCCACTAAAAAAAAAAAAATTTAATTTTTTTAAGAATATACATACCTTTGGCACACATGGGACGTGTGTTTTGTGACCTGTACTCACATGATACACTTCTAGGGTCTTAGCACAATCTTGAAGATACTAGAAAGGAATAAAGTTTAATATTGAATGAAGTCTAATCTTAGCACAACATGGTTTCACAAATACTAATACCTCTTTTACACTTTTTAATATTGAGCAATAACATTTCCAATTTTCAATGTGTATGTGAATAATCAAGAGTTCTAAAAGTGAGACATCAGGACTTCTATTTTGACTTCTTTCCAACGTATAAACATACAAATTTAATTATTTGTATTGTTTCCTGAAATAAATAAAGTTTAATTTGTTATTTAAAAACTGTACAATTTGTTTTTATCTCATAAATCCAGACGTATAGTTAATGTTTTTTTCTTGTTGTTTTCCTGATGTGTGTCTTGATTTTTTTAAAAATTTCCATGTCAGTATCTTGTATCGTATCATATTCTTGTCCTATGTTCATGTTGATACCTCTTAAACATAAAGAGTCGGAAGTTTTGTTACGACTCCCTTTGTACTTTTCAACCAATTTATGATTATGGGATGTTAAGTATTGCAGTCTCCATTCCGTGAAAGTGTGGTTAAGTACCAGTAAAATGGTTCCATTCGTTGTATCATAACCGATTGTTTTGCCTATCAAGGGCATCTCAATGAAGCTGGGATTTTTTGTTGGATCTAGCTCAATAAGCATCTACAGAAACGCCAATTTTGTTCAAAATGCCTGGGAGCACACCCAAGACCAGGAAGGGGAATATCTTAGATGAGCTATGTAAATGTATTATGTAGGGAGAGAGACTATTTATA
This sequence comes from Euryodendron excelsum, assembly GCA_033060915.1. Classification (NCBI taxonomy): domain Eukaryota; kingdom Viridiplantae; phylum Streptophyta; class Magnoliopsida; order Ericales; family Pentaphylacaceae; genus Euryodendron; species Euryodendron excelsum. The sequence continues at coordinate 39,334,560 of CM065392.1, read as the reverse complement.
CCCCTAACCTTAGATTTAACATGGTAGGTAGGAGCAGGGTCATGTGACCCTACAGAAACTTCAAAAGGAAATGAGGTCTAACGGGTATTATTGAAAAATTTGGAAATTCTTTCATGATTGACCCTCTTGAACTCCTTGGAAAAGTTAAGGGTGGGGGTGAGCGTCTCAATCAAAATGTGATAGGGAAAGTTTCATTAACAAGAAACTGAAGTTGGAATCAAGACAAACATACTCCTTTCATTGCATGTCTAATCCTCCTTTCTATTTTCAGACGCCCTAAAATGGTCATATATTTTTAAAATCACCACATAAAATCTTATGATTTTCCGATATTAACCTTTTTAAATGAGGGTGAATGCATCTCATTATGTGTAATAGTGGGATAGTTTTGGGAAAAAAACACTCTGAGTTAAATGCAATTAATATTTTTCTCCTTAAAAACTTGGGTTTTCAAAGATGCACAGAAGGTTAAAAAGTTTACCATGTCTCTCTCTCTCTGTCTCTCTCTATATATATATATATATTTTAGCCTTGTGGATGCAATATTTTCCTGTTTTGGAGCACCATTTATTATCTAGTTTCTATGAGGATGGTGACCTCTTCCAGTAATCCAAGTGATGATACTTAACTTTGGTGATGCAGGACACTGATGAAATCTGTTGCACTATTCTTTTATCAGTTCCCGGCTGCACTTACGCAGTGGAAACCATCTTCAACAGGGTAGTCAGATTTCTACTGCAAATTGCCCTCAGGTTTCTCGAGGCCGAAACTTAGAAGTAACTCGATCACAAAAGGGGCATTGTGTGCTTTGAATGGGATTCTTGGGAAGTTGAAGTTGCTGTTCCACTATTGGCTGGTGGAAGTATCAGAGAGTTCACTTTTCAAGAAATACAGACACATTGACAAAAATATAGCCAAAACCTCTCAGGCCGATGCTCTTTTTGTGTGTCACAAGTTGAAATGCACTTTTCGAATTTAGTACTTCAATGCCTGAAGCATTACAAGTTTAGAGGGTGCTTTTTTTTCCCCTTTTGAAAGAGCTATGAGCTCAATGTTCCAACAGTGATGAAGCACAATGAGCCTTTTAAGTGGGACTAAGACATTGGTCTAACGATTTTCCAATAAATCTGGATTTTGCCTGCATTGAGAAGCTACACATTTGGACATGGGGCTGGTATTTCTTGCTCATCTTTGGAAGGTTCTCTTTAATCTCGTATAGGCATTTCTACTTCTGCTTTGGATAAATGAGAAATCTGGTTCACAAGCCGGTATGAAAATTCTGTGAGCCAGCTTCAACAAGGTCCTTTATACAAGCAGTGGGAAAGGAGTAGCTGGGATAGGGAGCTTTACACTTCACAGCCATACGTCGGGGTGTTGAGGAAAAAGTAAAGGCTCTGGTCAGAGCTGTGGCATTGCTGGAACCTGCATTTTTGGCCACAGCCTCTTTCTGGATGTAATGCTGTGACCTGGTTTTTTTAATTTACACACTTTCTTTTGTTCATGTGAGAGAGCAAGAGAGAGATGATGTAGCTACCATTGCCAATGGACTTGAGTAAACAGCCTCTTTCAAAAGGAAGAATGTAAACCACCTTTGTAAGCAACTAAGACCTTTGTTAGACAATGAAAGCAGAGTTATTAATAAAAGATAACTTCAAACTAATAGAAACATAGAAAAATATGTGAGAAGGCTGTTCTCTTATGGGAGTTTTGAAGTGTGTTCCACAAGTTATGGATAGCTTTTCAAAGTTTTTCTTTCTAGTGCTTTCAATATTTGTCTAACTTGGTTGTCTCAATGACTTCCCCCTATTAAACGTAGGAAAATGTTATATATAAAGTAATTTTTCAATTAGTATTTAAAATTTTAGATACAAGTGAATGGGTTGTATCTGTATTTATTAATTTATGTATAACATCACTCTCAAACGTGTTGTGATTAGTGCTAATCATGTTTAGGGACTAGTAAAATCAAAATTGTGGTTTTTGTGGAATGAAATACATCAATAATTGCAGAAAGCATTACAACAATCCCATAATAACTGAAGAATGTTAAGAATGTGAAGGTTTCCTATCATTTTTAGCCCCACCCCATAAGAAAATTTTTTTATTTTGGGTTAAGCTATCTAGTTTTAATATGATTATCACATGCATAAGACGTGTTATACAAATTTGCACTCTCTCTCTCTCTCTCTCTCTCTCTCTCTCTCTCTCTCTCTCTCTATATATATATATATATATATCTATATCTATATATTCATATAAAAGTATCTATATGTACGTGGCATATATTAACATGCCAACTGTGCCATAGGAAAAAATATATATTGTACATGCCAAAATATTCTAAATGCTTCACGCTTCCTACATTTTCCTCATATTTCTACTACAATTGCTGCTTAATAAATCCGAATCCTCCATAAGAATTGATTAAGTAGATAAAAATATTTTACTCTCCAATAGCTACCCTTCATTCTAAATTAGGCCTCTATTGACGATGTATTTAAGTGCCGTTTGCTACACTGCGCCGGTGGTGCTCTCTTTCACTCTGCTGATTCGCTTCCCTCATTAGTCCCCCCAACCCATTTCGCGCTTCGGCTGACAGGTTCTTTCACTCGAAGCTTGCTTCCTTTCACTCCCCATTCAGGTTAACAATCGCAATCTCTCTCTCTCTCTCTCTCTCTACACAGACATGTAAACACACTCGATCATTATATATGTATCTATATGCATGTAGTTGTATATATTGAATTTGTATTATCATACTATCATAGAATCAATCGATTGTTGTGTAGGGGCAACAAACTAGTTCTTATTTTTCTTTCGATTGATGAGCTTTTAGTTTTTTTGAGGTTTTAGTTCTCTTTTGCATTCACTGTTGGTGTATGAGAATTGGATTGTGGCAACTGGCATGAACTTTACCCTTTTCATTCTCAGTTCACCGAGTCGTATGATGGGACTATGCGCAGTTTTATTTTTGGACTATGAATTCTAATTTGATGGCTTTCGATGGCTAAGGTTTATTTCAATGTGGGTGAAGTTATTAAGTGCCGTTAGCTTGGGATTGCGTTTTGCTATGTTTAGCTGTTTGTGTTGGTATGCTTGAGATCAACCTTGTTTCTTAATATCAACAACCACAATAAAGTGAACCAAGTTTTTGGTGACTGGATTTTCCATGAAAAGAAGGGCAACCGGCATTTGGTTATTACTTGAACAAAAAAAGTAAAAAGAAAATGGAGAGGAGAGAAGAATGAAAAGGATGGGTTAACAAGTTTTATCAGTCTGTTTATAGGTGGAAGTCGCATGGTTTGTTGGAATGCCCTTCTGTTAGTTCAAAGTGAGCTGCAAAAGATTGACTAAGAGAACTTTAGAAACACTCTTGTGGGTGTTAAAGTTTGGCCAAATTAATTTAATATCAGTCGACCAAAAATCCTGTAGTTCACGAAACTAATGACAGTTTTCTCTATAACATCTCCTTTTATTGAAGTTCTCAAAGTTGTATCGAAAAAGTTACTCCTTGGTTGGAAGTTCTGAAGGTTCCAATATATTAAAACCATCTCATGGATCTTGAAATCATTTTTCATTAATATCATTGGGATTTCTTTTTAGAACCAAAAAGTTTGCATTATGACTTCTGTCAGGGGTATGAACATAAAGGTTACATATTAAAATGCTTTATTTCCTCCTTTAAACACATTATATTCATGAGTAGGCACTGCAAATGCTTCATATATCAGAAAATGATGAAAAGGCGCAAGAGTAATGGTTGAAATTTAATCATAATAAGAAGGTGTTGAATGGTTTTTCGTTGTGAACTCCATGTTTCCATTAATATGATTATATCGAGGAGTTGCTTCATACACACGTGCAGCGATTAACTTATTCCTGTTGTTTGAAATCATCAATTCATATCTTACTATGCTACTCTAGCCTTCTTTGCAAGTTAAAATTTTGTCAAATCCATTATTTAATTTACCTAGATTGGGATTTATCGATATAGGAATTGATTCTAAGGCCTTAAATCTCATGCATTGTGCTTTTAAAAATATGTTGTTATCTGTTTTACTTGACCCTCATGTTTACATTCCTTGCATTTTACTTGTATGATGTTTTACATATTTAGCTGCAATAGCATGAGAGTACTTTATTCAAGTGCAGGGTTGTAATAGTTTCTTCTGGTTGGATTACAGGATGGTGGCAGGGAGGAGAACACAGACCTTCATACCAAATGAAAGTGCACCTTCCACTCCAAATCGGGCAACCAGCCCTGAAAACAATAGAAATTTGGGAAAGAATCACCTTGGTGGTGTTATATTTGGCTGCAAGTACAGCACAATAAAAGAATGTCTTTTCAAACAACTTTTTGGTCAGTTATTTACAACCCAGTAGCAAATTATATTTTTTGTTTGCCTTTTGCTCATAAATCTTCTAAACTGATGCTGGAGAAGCATTTCCATTTTTAATCATGCTACCTTTTTGGTTAGGTTCAAGGATGTGCAAATTTAACATGTTCAGATCATATCATTCTAACTTTTATGAATTTGTATTTCTATTGAGAATTTTACAATCACTGCTCTTTTGTTTAATTCTTATTTTTCCTCCAAAAAACTGATGATGTTTGAAACTTTGACAGGCTTACCAGCTCAACACTTAGCATACGTAAAGAATATTGATCCAGGTCTGCCATTGTTTCTATTCAATTACAGTGATAGGAAACTTCATGGCATCTTTGAGGCTGCTAGCTCAGGCCAAATGAATATTAATCCATATGCATGGACCATGGATGGTTCAGAGAGAACACTATATCCTGCTCAGGTATTTCTACAAGATTTTCTCTTCCGTGGTTTAGTTGTTTATTGAGTTTTATGGTAATGTTTCAGACATGCTGGATTATGATCAAATAAAGGTTTAGTACTAATAAATTGTTGTTTCTACGACAAGGTTCAAATTCGTGTCCGGTTGCAATGCCATCCACTGCCTGAAGAACAATTTAAGCCAATAATTATCGACAACTACTACAGTCAGAACCACTTTTGGTTTGAGCTAGACCATGCTCAAGCAAGTAAGTTGATGTCCTTACTATCATCTCTAGCTGTTGCCCCAAGTACTTTTGTTCCTCAGAATACAACAAAGTGGAAAACTCTATTCCGAGCTCTACCCTCACGTGATAGGAGAGAGGAAGTTGAAGGTTTTAAGCCGCCAGCACTAGGGGTTGATTTTCCTCATTCCTTTAAGTCCAATGAGTTGGGTTCTTCAGATGTTGCCATGTGTTTAGATGCCAATAACCATCCATTGAAAGATTACTTAGATAAGCAGGTGTTGGAGAAAGAGAAGGACCTTATACACATGAAACTAAAAGAATTGGCTCTTAATCGGGAGCGATCAGAACAGCCTTTAATGGGTGTGGAAGATACTGCTGCTGTAAATGATGTGCATTCGGGGCACAATGGTTTTTTGGAGGCACAGATGAATTCAGAAGAAAGGAATGAGGAAAGTCTAGTCAACTCATTTGATTATCCATCTGTAATAGCTCAGGTACTTGGATATGTCAGTTCTCCACCCATCCCTTAGCTTTCCGTCATGGGCATTTCTGTTATATTTTGCTTTATTTACTAATGTTCTGTTATTATTTTTATGCACATGTGCAGTTGATTCAAGGAATGGAAGAGCTGAAGGCTTTTAAAATAGAACAAATTCATAAGATGGGTTGTCTGGAGCAGAAACTGGTATGTCTTGTGATTCAGGGATTTTGAATTTCACTATTCTCAAGTGTTTACTACTCAAGTTAGCAAGATTAATTGCGTTTTGCACCAAAAACCTGATTCCTTTTCCCTGGCCTCTCAGTAGTTGGCAACATTTTAAAAACAGAAAAAAAGAAAGAAAAACTTCAGATTCAAGTAGGGTAAAGCTAGAGATGAAGAATTTGTTAGAATCAAGGAAATTTAACCTGCCGTTACATGTGGAAAGAAATCAAGATACGTGGAGTAAGAAGCTGTTATGACGAGAATTGGAGGAAAGGCAGTAGGCCAGTAAGATACATAAAAGTCGGAAACAGATGGGAAAGATTCAATAGGATTGTTTTCTGAAGTAGCTGACTTTGATGCCTAGAAGCCCACTGATCCAATATAGCAGCGATCCTTATCCTTTGTTCCTAAACTTTGTAATGTATGTTGGACTTAATTTTGTCAGTTTGTTATTGTTCATCATCTGTAACTTCCTTGTACTTCATATTTATTATTGTATCCCACATTACCTTAAATTTCTGACACTTTTGCCATAGGTATCAATCTTAGGCTTTCCCTCTATAAGGGACAAGAAGCTTTGTCTCTGCTGTCCACCCTAAAAGGGATAATTCTGATCTTGGACACAGTACAATGGAATCCTGAAGCACCACCACGAACGCTACCACAAACAATTTGTCTTTGAATACTCTAGGGGATACAGAAAGCAGCTTCCCACACTACTTGAACTTCAGGCGTGACGCCCTGGTTGAGAGGGGGGTCGCAGTCCTGCTATATATGGAATAATTAACAGCTAACGGCCATATGGCATCTATATATGTACCATGTTCCTAATGATTGTCGAGTGCTGCTGCACATCTATTACATTCTTCCTTTTCAAATGTTGAATGAAGACCTTTGTGCTGGCTTTTCAGGTTGAGGCAGAAACAGAAATTCAACAGCTAAAACATAGGTGTATGATTTTGGAATCTATGTCACATCCTTCTGTGGAACATGTTGATGAAAAAACTATGGAGTCATTTAATGATGTTGAACTGGATCTTGCTGAGGTGATATTTCTTGTGGGAGGGTATGATGGTGTGTCGTGGTTATCAGCATTGGATTCCTACTCAACTACGCTGGATGTGATAAAATCTCTAAAGCCAATGAACTCTGTCCGTTCTTATGCCTCTGTTGCAAGGTTGAATGGTGAGCTTTATGTATTTGGTGGTGGAAACGGTTGTTTGTGGTATGACACAGGTATATTAGCTCTCTCTCTCTCTCTCTCTCTCTGTGTGGTGGACTGAAGCATGTATATCACTAATTTTGCCAATCTCTTTATGTGAAGTTGAATCATATGATCCAGCCAGCAACCAATGGACCCTGCGTCCATCTTTAAATGTCAAAAAGGGAAGCTTAGCTGGTGCTACTCTAAATAACAAAATTTTTGCAATTGGTGGTGGAAATGGGGTTGAATGCTTTGCGGATGTTGAAATGTTTGATTTAGATATTGGACGCTGGATTTCTACACGGTCAATGCTACAAAAGGTAAATCCTATAAATCTTGGGCTGCATAATACTTCTGAGGCTTCTCACTTGCCTCATTTCTTGGAAGTTAATCCATGCTACTATGCTAGAGCATGTAATCTTTTAAACTAAATAGAGAAGGGATACAATCTTTATGTCGCATATGATATATTTAGGTAATGTATCAATTGGTAATATAAGAATAGCAATTGATGCATTTGATGGTAAGCTAACATGAAATTTGTGGGTAGAAGAACCAAAATATTAGGATATCTTTTGTTTCTGTTCGATAAGGACAGAGCATTAAAAAAATGTTTTCCACCATTCATATGATATTCTTATAAAAGCATTTTCTCCATAAGTTTCCAGCCCAGGAGATTTTAGAGGCTTTTCTTCACATTGATTTTTCAGATTCTATAGTGAGCCCCTTATGAGCATTATTTCTTTCTAAATGTGTCTATTTTGTATGTATTTAGACTATGCCTGAGTTTTGTACTAAGGTGTTATGCTTGGAATAACAATTTAACATGCATACCGGCGGTATGCTTCTTTTGTTTTTCCAGAGATTCGCTCTTGCTGCAGCAGAACTTAATGGTGCACTCTATGCTGTTGGTGGATACGATGGAAAAGATTATTTAACGTAAGATATCAAACCCCTTATTTTTACTTCCTGTTAAACTGTTAGAACTTCCCTCTTACTGAAGTGAGAAGAGTTTTTCTTGTTTATGGTCTCATCTACGTCATTTATGATAGAGATTAGGAAAGGTGGGAGTTTTCATGATCCGTATAATTTCTCTTGTTGCAGATAAGAAAGGAAATATGTTTTTCTTGAACTTGAATCCAGTCTCCTTATAGATAAAATTCAGTACCAGCTAGCCCTATTTTCATCTTCGGAGGCCTTACCAGTGGCCCCTGATGCGTAGAGAGAGCAGAGATGAATCTTTAAATATGTATTTCATCACGTGAAAGACCATAATATCTCTGCATTTGCATCTTTGTCACCAACTGCCTGAAAATTTTATACCATTTCAGGTCTGCCGAAAGGTTTGACCCCAGAGAACATTCGTGGACCAGAATTGAGAGTATGAGCACAAAGAGGGGCTGTCATTCAATGGCGGTTCTGAATGAAAAGTTGTAAGTCCATTTCTTTAATGTTTTTCAATTATTTCACTCAGCTGTTGATTTACGCTCAAAATGACCTTGCACATGGGCTCCCAGGAATTGTGTGCGACTGTGCACTGAATTATATATGAAGTCCTTTCTAAGCTTTTAGTGTCTTTAACTATTGTTAAGATATTAACAACTTTTGTATGCTGATTATCTGGTGCACATCTTGAGAATGTTCTGTGCAGAAAGTTTGCTGTTCATTATTAGTTATAATATCAAACCCATTTCAAATTCTTATTCTTTTTCCATAAAAAAACAAAGGACTGCAACCTATATTGCTGCCCACCACCCAAAGAACACCCTCCAAATTAGAGATGAAAATCTCTCCCTAGACTCATACAAAGACACTCAAGTGGGAATGTTATATTTTCATGGAGTATGAATATATTGCATAAATTGTATCCAAAAGAAGCTGGTATCAAGGTTCAATGCATGAATTTATGATGGTCACATCTTTTGCAGGTATGCTATTGGTGGTTATGATGGAAGTGCAATGGTTCCGAGTGTTGAGATTTTTGATCCTCGTCTTGGGTCATGGATGATTGGGGAGCCACTGCACCAATCCCGGGGATATTCTGCTGCTGCTGTTTTTAAGGAATCTATATATGTAATTGGAGGGGTGAAAACAGGCGATACCATTGTAGACACAGTATGTTATTTTTTCCATCGTTTACTCTGTTAAGCAGGTATCTGGATATCATCAACTGATTTTTGGTCCCTAATATAATGGCAGGTTGAACGTTATGAGGAGGGTCAGAAGTGGGAAGTAACCAACCTGAGGGCCATTGGGCAAAGGTGCTTTTTCTCAGCTATAACACTATGAAGTAACGAAAGGCTAGACATTGAAAGAACCAGCTCTAAATTCATCAATTGGAGGAATTGGAAGTAGGTATTTCATCTCAGCCACTGTTTTCATAAGGGTAAAGGATGGAGAGCTAGATACAGTCAGCAATATAAGAGGAATCATGCCAGGGTGATCTCATAATCAGTGTGTTGGCTGCTAGTTTTGCTATCTTGCTGTGTGAGATAGATAATCCTCAAATCCTTCTCCTTTAAAATCTGCAAAGTTTTGCAGAAGTATACTATAGTTTTGGTCTGGTGCACGAAAATATGCAATTACCATAATTTGTATGGAAAGCAAGGCAAATGTCATCTTTAATAGTTTGCTTTGACAATATGGAAAGAACATCGAGCCAGGATACTAATGGGTTTTACTTGATTCCTGCCTGGTTTTAAAACAGCCCCTTGTTAATGAAAGTTGGGGAGAGATTGTCGCTCAATGAGAAAAGGCAATATTGTGCTACGTACCATGCCAAATTATGTGCTATTCACTTCAATTTCATTAATTCACATAGTGCTAGGAACACAGGATTGTAGGTGGTCGTGAGGTACCATCATGATCAAAAATGGACTTTGGGGTTTCTTTGACATTAAATTAAAACACTTATAAAGGATTTTTCATTCGAGATTAAAAGAAAACATAAAGAAACATTAACTTTTAGTACAGGGCAATTGGGGCGATAGACCAGAAATTTAGGCAACGGTCCTGCTCTTGTTTTAATCACCACCCGGTTAGCAGCGTCACTGGTTTATCTCTGCATCACAGAGAACACATGCCAGAAGTAAAATTTCTGGAAGACTATTGACCGCCAGGGCAGATGAGAACTACTTCCCAGGGGCACCTTAGGCTAGTGGAGGAAATATCTGAGAGGGGGGTGGCTGAATTCCTCTCGAACATGAGAAACACAATTCAAATCTAAAGCCAGAATACATCCCACACAAAGGATCTTCATCTACAGCAGAAATGCAAGAGAGGCTGCATGTCATGAGATGATGTCTATAGGAGTTATATGCATCGCAAGCTTCATGCCCCTCTAGCAGGGACTTCTTCATGTCCTTGCTAGACACAAACACAGCAGTATGACATCAACTCAGACATATAATGGAAAATGTGAGTAGCATGAACTGCTAGTGTAGTCAAGTATACACAGAATAAGAGTTAATGACTTAAGAGGCACCTTTAACCTTTAAGAGAAGCTACCTTCTAGACTGCTCCAAAATGCATGGCACATGTATCTCATCAGATACCCTAATTTACTTAAGATAATTTAAGTTATAATGAAAGTTAAGCATTAAGAAGGCAATTTGTATTATGTCCATGTAACCTTGCACAGTGCAACCTCAAGGGAATTGAGCACTTCGGATGAATGGATCATATCAATTGTCGTTGTCTCTTCACAAGGCTGTTGCTTCCGCTGTCTTCTCCTAGAAATGAGCCAACCTACCAATAAATATGCAGAAACCACAAATATTAGATTACTTTCAAAACCCAGAGTAGAAGGAATAACTTGTGGGTCCAGAACATACCATGGGAAGAAGACAGATAAGCATTTTGATCCAGAAGCTATTTGCAGGTGCTTGTGATTTGCATCACATCAGACAGCAGCACATGGTTCATCTTCAACTTCTTATAGAATAGCATCAGTCATCAACCTACCTCTTATGCTTAAGAAAGATTAGCCCTCTGTTGTCCATGACAAATACAAGGATATTCATTGTCCAATAATGTAGCGATTAGCTGACATTATCCCCTTCTCTCAAGCATAATTTACTTGAATGTCTGTAGGAATGTAAATGAAAAGTAATCAGTAATCATTTTCTCAATAGATTAACCACCTGGTCCACAGGTTTTTAACATAAAAACAAGTGGTCTATCTTCTCACTGCAACACTGTTTACCCAAGCTTCATAAAATATTACCACTCATTTTTTTACGCCCTTTAAAAGAAACACTTCCTTTTCCTTGCACAGATAAACTAACTCCTGTTTTGGGCCCCCACAACTTTTGAACGAATGAACATCCTCAGACAAGCATTCCATACTGAGATAAACCCTCATTGTGAAAGAATTTGCTTTTGGGGTTTTGTAGAAGGGTGCAACAAATGTGAATTTCCTGATTTGATTGTTGCCTCGGTATCGGTCCAAATCCAGGAAAACAAATTCAGTTAAAGACTCATCCACAGCCAGTCGCAGCCACAACCTATTCTCCCTTGAGATATTATACAAAGTCATCTCTAATGGGATACCAACGGGAAGCCCTGAAATAAAGTGAAAAGGATGTTCGAAGTCATTATCATGAACATCCAATTCTGCTTTTATGTGCTTGAGTTTTCCACAGAAGACAAACTGCTTCAAAGAGAAACATTCAACTAACTTCTTAAGCAGAATTGGACTGTAGAAAGGCCCATCAGAAGAGAAACCAATTTCATGCAATGATTTCTTGAGTTCAGTCACGAACTCAGAAGGTTCAGTGGATACATCCTCAAGGAGAAATTCTACCTGTGACAATATAGAATACAGCTTCTCCAATGTAGTGCAATCACAGTAGGCTTCGACACTAGACAACCTTAGTATACAATTCAGAAGTATCAGCTCCAAGACATGCAACTCCTCTTGTTTACTCAGTCCTATGAACCTGTATCTCATCTCCCTAAGGGTTCTGTCTAGTTTTCCCAATAAAAGACCCAACTCACCCATTCCATAAGAGCAGAGCTTTCTTGGGGAGATAAAATGCAACCATATCTTTGCCAGCAGTTTCACAACCCTTAAATATTGCAACATAAAAGCTAATGCACTGGCAGATGAGCCAGGAGTGAATGTTACCAACTCTTCCTTCCAACTCCTGCATGCACCAAAAAAAGTCAGAAACAGTAATTAATACACGAATATGTAAGCAAATCTGCAATAAGAAACATGCAAACACCTAGATGGGGCACAAACAGCATGTACCTAAAAAAAAGCAGCTCCATGAGGAAGAAAGAGGACAGAAGATGATTATACTATCATAACATGTCTCTTCAATTTGTTTTAAAAAAAAAACAAGGAAAAACCAAAAAAAAAGTTCATAAAAATACACAAACTCACGCATTTGACAGTTATAGAAAGTTCATATAATTGATAAATTCATGCATTTGATACTTGTGATAATTGAACATGGTTTATCTTTATCCGTGTTGGTCTCTTCCATCACAGATGTTGTTAATCTCCAAAACCAGCCACAATTTTCACTTTCCATGAGCACCATACTGTGTTACACAAATGCATAAGTACATTTTCAAACAGTTATGAGTGTCCATGGGGTTCTTCAAAATAATAATTCTTCAGTTGAGACAACTATTTGAAAGCTAATACCCTAAACAAGCAAGCAAAAATAAATTTTTGATTGAGGACGTTTCAAGACCTATTTGCTGGAGAAAGGTGCACAAAAAGTTAGCTTTAATCCTTTCTAGAGCCAATAAGTCTGTTAAGAGAACAAATAATATATCAAACCTCAATGTCTTTAGTACTTCACCAGTGCATCCGAGTTGTATGAAGTGCCAAATATCTTTGACCTTCCCAAGTATAAGCTCCACAGACTTGGTTACTTCATTATGATCCTTCATCTGGTAATCTGTTAGTGCTGTTGCTACCTTCCTTGGGCCCTGTATTTTCTGAGAATGAATTCCGGAAGTCCCATCATTTAATTGCTGGAATTGCATCTCAGCAGGACTAAGTATCTCACTGCTGGCTTTATTTGGCATACCATCTTCAATAGGTAAGTAGGGCCCTTCCTTTTTGAAGCAAAACTCTGCAGCAGATATAACTGTGGATCTACTGCAATGAGACAAATAAGCCAACAAAGTATTCTGGTCCATGACATCACTCAATGCATGAGATATCCTCCCTAGCAGTGTGACAGCATAAGAAAATATTCTGGGTGGAATACTGCACGTGCGCTTTTCATACGAGAGTGGAGCTGAGATGGCCAGCACCAGCAGTGCAGCTACTCTCCCACTACCGAAGCCCAACTTAACATCAGAAGAAGGCTCAATCTGAAGCATATACAAAGGTAGATCAGAAAAAACCATGTCAGTTGATCGAGAAATCATTCAGTGCTCTTGGAGCGCCACATGCCCTTGCTCCTTCACTCACATGGGGGTAGGTCCCCCACCTGTCAGGGTAGGTATTTGACCCCCCCTAACAGGGGAAACTTGACCACCATGTGAGTGGTGGAGCAAGGATGACATGGTGCTCCAGGAGCATTGAATAATTTTTCCAGTTGATCAGATAAGCACTAGTGTCATAACCTAATACAAAAGAGGACAAAAGACTACATCAATGAGGAATTGAACTTGTTGGAGGCTGCTACCAACCCCTAAAAGACAGACAAGCAACAGAAAAGAGAGGTGGAGAGATATATAAACCCAATGTGATTCAATATACAGTTCAAGATTTTCTGCACATACTGCTAAGTCCAGTCCCCTTCTGGAAGGAGGCTCGGACTCCAAACCTCAACTTGCATAATGCAGAGGCATGGTTCCAAGCCACTCATTCCGCCTCTCAGATTTTAATTGCTGGATAAACTTGAAGGTCTATGCAAACTCACTGCCTCCACAGCGAGTGTTGTAGCTGCAGCAATGTAAGCTCTGATATCGAGTTCCACAGATATAAACACAAATAAAACCTAACTCCTATAACCATGTGCACACAAATTATTTGGACTAGTATAAGTTGAATACATCTGTTTACAGCTTACACCAACCTCATCTCTAAGAAACCAACATCAATACCATTCAAATCTTTCGTCTGATTAAGCATGTAATTAGGCGTTAACTCGAATCACTATCAAGAAGCAATTATACCTACAAATAATAAAGCTTTCATATTTGGTGATGACTCATGGATGACAGCCTTTTGAAAATTTAGTTGGATCACTACTAGTTGGATGTAATTAGATGGCCACTGGACAAATACATCCATTAACGAATCGAACCTCATTGTTGTGAACAACATTGGCACTATTAGCAAAACATAGAGTTCATGTTCATTTTCAGCCAAAAATAAAAATAAAAAATATAATCAGCATTCATTTAAGTATCAAACAAGTAGATCAAGCTACAACATATCGCCATACTAACCTCATCAGAAACCCCCTCAATAATGTCAACTGCAAAATGCCCATGATGTTGACCAATATTAAATAGAATGGAAAATACATCAGCTTCATCCTGACAAGACCAAAGAAAAGAACCAAACTTACAAAATACGAGAAGGCAATACAATAAAAATAGTAAAAACAAAATGGACAAACTGTACTCCATCTTACGAAAAAAAAAGGCATTGAATTTCAAAAGAAGGCATGCATATGACAGTGAACTTTTCAAAAAAAGACTCCAAGTATCACCAAGTAGACATCCTGTGATTTTGTATAGTGAGGAAAAATCAAGGTAACAGACCTGTGGATACATTTCCAAATTTTCTAGAAGGCCATCCACAGATAATTTAAATATCTTCATATCATTCAGCTTTGTTACTTGAAGTACTTTCCTCGCTGCAGATCTTACCAAGGCACTAATGTCAACTAGAGTGCTAAGAAACTGCAAAAAAAAATGAGGATACCTTAGAAAAGCACAATTCTATGTGTATGTTTCAAAATTTATGCAGATAAATACTATTAAGAGAACAGTAGCTAAAGGATAAGCATACACTTGGAGTCAGGTGGCCTCAAATCATTATGACCACAGGTCGCGGAAGGAAACTAATTGTACAAAACTAAAACTAAGAGATCTATATTAGATGAAACAATTGAATGGCTTGACTCCATTGGGTAGTGGGAGACACATGTTGCATTCAAACATCATACGTAAAGTGGACCCATTAGACATTTGCAGTGAATTTGATATCTAATTCGTTGGTTTAAAGAAAGATCAGATATTTACCATGTGCATGTGTGTTTCTTGCACCTTTAGATGGTCAAATAGTGCCATACAACGCATTGTTTCCAAAGCTTGTAACCGGACAACCATTGAATCATCATTCAGCACGTCCATCAATAAATTTAAGGCTTCACCAGCAAAATCAGTGGAAAGTATGCTGAGTGTATGCAAGGAATGGCAGGCTGCCCTTCGTACCTACAGATTAAACAGAAAAAACCTCTCTTAAAATTTGAAAACATAGACCAAGTTGCGTCTGAATGGCAGAAAGACAAAAGCAAGTAATCAAACAAGAACTCTATGCATGGGCGTAATTCTTATCTGTTAATAGTGTTATACAACTATTCAAAAACAGATCTAAATGTCAGATTTTTTATGGTGATCATGGGGGACGATATATATAACCAAAGCCCCAACCAGCCTGGAGTGCACATTTGAATAATTGGATTGTCCTTCAATTTAAATCACAACATGAAGCTCAGAGACCAGAGACCGCCACCTCACAATGAAATAAGATTCATAAACAACAAAATTATGAAACTCACCTCACAGAATTCATCCTCCAGCCCATGCACAAAAGCTCCAGCAGCACTTGATGCTGGTATTTCAAAAAGTTTTGCAGAGCACAGTGCAGGATAGGTCTTTTCTTTAATGACAGAAAGGACCTTCTTTGATAAGGTTTGTAACAGAATATCCTCAGATACCCTACCTATCTCCCCAAGGGCATCAAAAGCTTCAACCCTGACCTTCACACTCATGTCTCTTACCATAGAACAAAGCTGCAAACACGCAAGAGATATCAGGGTAATGATGTTACAAAATGTCCAGAAATTATTATCTAATGACTAATGATGCTACATTGCAACAAGATGACAGGAAGAGGATGTCCTACCATGTGCTTGATAAAAGACTAAAATTGGTGATTTCCTAGACGATTTCCCAGACAAGATTTGGCCAAATAAATTGGAGAAACCATCCAATATTTCAAAATCTGAATGGCATATGACAAAAAATGGGGG
This sequence comes from Euryodendron excelsum, assembly GCA_033060915.1. NCBI lineage: Eukaryota > Viridiplantae > Streptophyta > Magnoliopsida > Ericales > Pentaphylacaceae > Euryodendron > Euryodendron excelsum. Next base: position 39,318,382 of record CM065392.1, on the reverse strand, counting down.
GAAGATACATGCAGAGAGAGAGAGAGAGAGAGGGGTACATGAGGAGGTTAAAATCAGATCCACAGGATATTTGGGCCCAGATGCTAAGAGTGGATCCCCCCTACAGGGTATAGTGTAGAGAAAACTTAGTTAACACCAGAATCATGGACAGTTCCTTCCTGTCACCCTGTCATGAAATAAAATACGCATCCAATTTTAGCATAGGCCAATTGTGCATAGAACAGATGATATCAATGTCAATGTAATCTATCTAATAATATCTGCACCAATATGTTTACAGATAAATTTAACCACAAAAGCCTCATAAATCAGCAGTAATGTCATCAATATTTCCATGAAAACTATTTTCAAAAATTGATTTGACAACATCAAACTCCACATACATTCTCAGTATTATAAGGAAGGTAGTAATTTAAATGATACCTGGACAAATAACGCATCTGAATAATCTTTCTTATTATTGTCACCGTTCATTGCCACAAGCAATTGTCCCCACTGAGTAAGCTGTATCCACAATGTGAATAAAGCCCATTAGCAATCCTTTTGTCACATTGAGTGAAGTTAAAGCCGCCATCTTAAACTTTAGGTTTCTCCAGAAATTAAAAGGGAAATGGGTGAATTTACCAGCTGCGCATAGAAAAGTAATATAAATGCACAGATGCTAACCACTTTACCACAGAATTTCTCGGTGAACTAAATATGTCACTTGGAGGAAAAAAAGTCTAGTGGTTAGGTAGTACTTAGTTCTCGGTAGTAATTCCTATCAAATGATGACACTTGGTGCATGAATGCATCACTAATGTGAATTTGTGTTGTAGTAGAGAGAATTTTAAGAAAAAATACCACATGGCAAAATCTAATAGGATGTTATCTTAAAAGTCTTTTCACTACACCATAAATTTAGATTACTGATGTATTCACACACCACGTGTCATCCTCTCAAAGATTACTAATGTATTCACACACCATGTGTCATTATTTGAGAGGGATAACTATCGAGTATGTCCAGACCCCTGATGTTTATAGCTTAAATGAGAAGCTTAGGAAAAAAAATATTCAAAAGTAAATTTTTTAAGGTAAAATAACACTCGTGAACTAAGATTTGAAGCAGTACGTGGTTGCAAGTAGAATACAAAAGTTACAAAGAGGTGTTGGGATTTCTGGGAATACCAAGACTATATTGTACTTCACTAGGAACCCCAATTGAGTTCATATGCATCTTATAAGATATATTACACCAAATATTTGTTCGGAACGAGACTTTATTATAGCTGAGGCATATCACAGTTCCAAACTATGCCTTAGAAGTTAAAACCTTGAACCCAATGGGTTAATTTTAACACCCCAGAACTCAGAAAAGACGCTATAAACAGAATTGACCAGCAAAAATGGAGATTTCAAGCAAATAATGGCAACATTACACTTACAGGAAAAGCACAAAAATATAAACTAAGTTGATCAGTATCATACCGCACGCACTGCTGCAGATCTTACGCAATCCTCCAAATCACTTAGAAGCTCAATGGCGCGGCAATAGCAACTCTCGACCAGAGCACGATCCTCAACAACAATGGACTTGCACAAACCAACCAGTCCATCCAAAGAAACCTTCCTCACATACGGATAAGGATCTTTCGTAAACCCTAAGAACACCGTCAGCAATAAATGCGGCGGAACGCGGAACCTCTCCGCATTCAGTAGTAGCCAATGCCGAAGAGAAACACTCGGCCGAAAGCAAAGGGTAAGAAATAGACCCTCGCTGAACTCGCTGAGGGCAGAAATCAAAGTTTGGTCGGACTCGGCGATTGAGAGGAGAACGGAGAGACCAGCGGCGAGGGTACGAGTTGAGCTGTGGTCGCAGAGGAGAGAGAATGAGCGGACGGCGTGAAATATGGGATGAGAGAGGTGGGGGCGGTGGGCGGCGAGGTCGGAGAGGAGAGAGAAAGTGTGGTGGAGAGAGAGAGGGTCGCGGTCTGGTTGGAGAGAGCGAGATAGGGTTTCGAAGAGTGAAGAGATCGTGGCTTCGGAGGTCGAAGGGTTGATGATGAGAGATCGAGCTAGAGATAGGGCTTTCAGAGAAGTGGAGGTGTTGGAGGCGGTTGTGGGTTGGTTGAGAATTTGCTCGCACTTGGCGCGAACTTGTTGCTCCATTGCGGTCGGTCGTTACTGTGTACCGTGCAGTTCTCTGCAGCAACTGGAGACGACAGGTTGGGTTTTGGGGGAAATAAAGAAATTTTTCAAACATTTTCAGCCTGTTTGGAAATTCCGGAAGGGAAAGGGAAAGTGGAGGGAAAATAATTTAAATTTTTTTTCTTTTAATTTTCTCTCTCTTAGAAAGAAAAATATTTACTTTTATTTCTTGAAATAGAAAATTATTCAATTTTTTTTTTCTTGTAGCCCTTCACTTTCTTTCCTGAAGTTCCAAAAAAGTGGAAATAATTATTTTCTTTCACAGTTTACTTGGAATCTGAAGAAGGCAAGGGGAATAATAAATCTTAAAGAAAAATAGATGTCACATTATTTCCTTTACTCCTTTCTTTGAATTTTAAACAACGAAATTTTATTTTCTTTTTACTTCTTTGTCATGTTCTTCACAAAATCAAGCCAAAAAATAGCTAATTTTCTTTAAAATTGGTTTTTTTTTTATCTTTTATTGGTTTTGAAAAAAAAATTTATTTTTCATGTTTTTTCGTAATAGTTAGTTTGATGAAACCCTAACTTCTTTCTTTCAAGCGGTTTCTTTTCCCGTTCCCCGCAATAGCGCTTCACTTTTAATTCTTATGAAGAAAAAATGACTTCTCCCTTCTTCATTGATCTGGCGAAAAAACAATCATCTACCATTTGGGAAACTAGATATCAAGTAAGTGACTTGACGAGGATAACTAAGCTGATTCATTTGTTTTGAACCGAAGTTGTTGAAACTTAAAAGAATTGTTTAAATTTATAGAGGTATATTAATTTAGAAAATAGCTTTCAAGGATGCTTTTGCATTCTTTGTATCATTACCATTTTTCTTGTTTTGATGTTTTGGTAAACTTTAATTATCAAAAGGTACCAATTAAATGCGAGCCCTACTCCTTTATGATGTTGATAGTGAAAATTAAGATGATCACCAAACCATATATACCAAACGATGATGTTAATTTTACAGAAGAACCTATCTCAAGCTAGTGTAGCACTGTCTCTGTCCCCCACTTAGCACAAAACCATGATTGAAACACTGAATTTGATCGAACTCAACCCAATTTGTCGACAACAAACTAGAATTAGTTTCATATTGAAAGTAAAATATGTGTGTTTTTGTGCCTATATATGCACTAAAATGAAGAACATAATGCAAGAAAGTGAAGAACATAATGCAAGACAAGTGTAATGTGGTTTGGTCTAACGTAATGCGAGAGACACAAGTATAACGTGGTTTGGTCTACATCTTCTTGCTCTCAATACACAAATCCTCTAACTTCAGCATTGGAGAACTCTCAACGAAGATCACACCGGTGCCAATCCGAGAATTTGTGTTCATCCACCAACCACGTTTTAAACATCGTCAACAATGTAAGGAATAAAAGTGAGTGTTGAATCATGCATTTCTCCAAACAGTGCTTTCCCACTTCTATGGTTAAGTGGAAAGTCTGTAATTGCATTCACATTGTGTTATTTTTGGATTGCAAAAGAGGCATGCGTGTCCTTTTCCTTCCTGAATCAAAGGAAAAATAATTGCCTAGCTCAGCTGAATTTTAATTACATGGAACCCACTGTTTAGGTGTATTGGTAGTTTAATATTGAAGAGAAGATAGAGTCGTGAATTTTGCTCTGAAATTAAGTTATATTGAAGGGCCATGGGAGTGGAGAAATGCTGCAATATCAGTCCACATACTGCAAGTCAAAGATTAACAATTTTTTTTTTCTTCATCTTTCATCCTCAACAAATTACTCTGTAGATTTGGGTGCTCCACCTTTGCCACTAATGCTCATCACGTTCACGGTTGACCCAAAAAAAAGGGTTTTTTTTTTTTGGTTAAAAACCACATTAATCATGGATGGCATAATTGAGTGAAGAAAAATAAATTTACTATAAAGAAATGGATATATTCAAGCACAGATATATTACATATATATAATCATATATGTGGGTTCCTTCCCTGCCTTCCTTTTGACATCCCATCCCTATCTGTGTTTCTTTCAACTTGCTACCTTACTGGTCCCTCATTCTCCAATTAAAGAAGGCTCAGAAGAATCAAAAAAGAAAAGAATGAAAAAGGTAGTTGCAACCTTGAGAACAGGTACCCAGTAACTAATATAAAATGGGAATCAATCTGAACCTCAACAAGCAGATTGTGTTATTCCACTTGATCATCAACTTAAGTTGCTGTTACAGGCTGAGAGAGAGAGAGAGAGAGGGAGGAGGAGGAGGAGGAGGAAGAGGAAGAGGAAGAGGAAGATGCCTTGCCTTGATATCTCTACTAACGTGAGCTTGGATGGAGTTGACACTGATTCAATCTTCTCTGAAGCCACAAAAGCTGTTGCTTCTATCACTGGGAAACCAGAAAGCGTATGTTCTCTTTCTCTCTCTGTCTCTCTCTCTCTCTCTCTCAGGTTTTCTTGAAGTTGGACGACTACCACTTAGGCAAAATAAGCCAAGTCGGTTGCCTTCAATTGTGATGAGTCTGATCCCCTAGTAGTCTCAAGACTAAATTGATGCATACTAGTTCTTATTCTTCAGAATATTGCATTATCCCATCCTTTGCAAATACAAATCACCAGCCATTATTAACTAGAAATGGATATATTATCAAGAATTTTTATATTATTTACTAGAAATGGATACATATCATCTTCAATTTGCAAGTTAAACGGGCACATATTCTCTCTTTGGTATCTTTTTGCCTTAGATTTGAACTTAAACACGTGGTCAGACTTTATCAACTGGATTCATGAAATACACAACATGATTAAATTTTTATCAGAATTAACTCCAAAGGATGTATTCTTTCTTGCTTTCAAATTCTGTTTTTTTCTTTAGAAGTACAATCATGTTATATATGGTCCCAATATAAACCTGTAGTGAAATCAAATGACAATATTGCAAGAAAAAGACCTGTTATTGTCAAGTCCTGGAATCATTGTTGTTCTGTAACGGCCATGGCCCATGACTCTTGGTCCCATTCCCCATTTTGGAGCCTGATCAAAAATGGGTTCCAGCTGCAAGTCCATTTCTGATGGCTCATCAACACAGACCTGTGATGTGAAGTTTCTTTGTTATTTTTTTTCACCTTGGGTAGATTGTGTTACATAGATATTATATATCCGTGTTGGTTCCAATGCCTCTGTTATTAATTTTTTATTTCATTAAGCATAATATACGATATGATTCATAGTTTTATACTCTTTGTAGGCGAATAGATTAGAGAGAACAAAGTTCTAGGTGAATTTGTGTTCAATATAGAGTAATAAAAACAAGCATATAAGTGCCATTTGGCAGGTTTAAGTCTAGCTCCCTCACTCGTGGGGTCTGTGAACATGCCAATTGACAAATTAAACGAAACATAGCAAAAGAACATTCTATAAGAATGTTTGAAAATAGATTGACGGTTTTTAAAGGACTTCAACCTAATCTTCATCCTCACCATTGTTACATTCATAACAAATCCCATTTTTTTACAGCATGTGATGGTCCTGCTCAAGGGTTCAGTGGCCATATCATTTGGTGGGAACAAAGATCCTGCTGCATTTGCTGAGGTAATATCCATGGGTGGTATCAACTCTGTAGTAAAGAAGAAGCTCATTGCCACCATTGGCACAATTTTACAGGACAAACTCTCTGTCCCCCGGACAAGGTTCTTCCTCAAAGTCTACGATACAACAGCCTGGCGCAGCAATTCCAAAATGTGACCTGCAATCCATGGAAATCTGTAATCTGTTTAGAATGGCTTTCAGGTCCTATATATCATTTAAACATTGTGTTATTCTCAGATTTCAGAGTCCTCTGGCCAAGAAAATAAAGATGAGTACTTGAGCATGCTTGGTCCACTGGTCCAACACTTGAATCAATTCTCATGGATGCTTACATCAGAAAATTTTCTTAATCGGAAACAAACTGAAATTTTTTTCCACAATTTTCATACCTACCAGAGTGAGTTTTGTAGTTTGATGGTTGAATTTCATGGTACCCAGGATGAAATGTACTTTAGCTTGATGCTTCTGTCTGAATTAACAAAGACGAGATTTACAAAGTAATATCACCTTTTAAAATACAAATTATATGACATAGAATTGCATCTCAAGAATCATATCGGGCGAAAAGGAACAAGCTAAGCCTGGAGGACTAGTTCACAAAATTCACACCTAGAGTAGTAAAAATGAGCCAAATCGAGAGTTGTTTTAGTTTAACTAGAAAATTTAACTAATTTCAGATGAATCTTAATTGAGTTGATCATAAATCCAACTTGAGTAACTATTTTTTTTTTTTGCAGTCTTAAAGTGCATATGACTTATCAAATAGAGATAAAAAAAAATTAACAATATTTAAAATGTATTTAACCTCAATTTCGTTATAAATAAACCTATCTTAAACAAATTTTTAACCAACCAGACCCGAGTATGCCCGAGCACGTTATTGCTTTAACAGGCCTATTCATATGAAAATGAAGTGTACTTTACTAGACCTTTAGTAGTGTTGTGGTAACAAACTCACCCCTAGACAGTACCTATGACTCAAATCAAATATTATATGGTGGTAGTTCTTTGCGTTCAAAGAGTTCGCTATCATTGGTCTCCCTCTCTACCTTTTTCTCAACCAAAAAAAAACCCTTAATACAAAGCCATAGATCTCTCATCCGAAATCCCAGCTCGATCAAGTTGATACTTAACAAAGACACCCCACTTACAAAATCCCTTGCAAACACCAAAAATTAATTGTTCTTCATCTTGGTCTCTCTCTCTCTCTCTCATCTGTTTTCTTGGTTTGCTGCGGATTGTATGAGATGTAGGTTTGTGATGATCGTTCTCACTATTGCCGATCGATGCACACCAATCAGTGGTGAGGTTTTAGATGTATCAAAATATATGTATATGTAGAGAGAGAGGGAAAGAAAGGGCATTTCTTGAAGTAATGGGGGTTGCGCGGCGTTGCAGACGAGGTTAAAATGGGAGGACTCTGTTTGGGGCTGAGTGTAGGTCATGCAGCTGATGCGTTGAAGACTTGGAGGTGGGGGCTGGGGGCTGGGGGCTGAAAATGAGGACTAACCTTGGCATGAAGGTTGAGACTGGTGTGGATGGAGGCGGAGATTGGTTTGTTAATTAATTGTTTATTTGATTTGATTTGTTAATTAATTATTTGATTAATTAGCTATTTGGTTTTATGAGTTGTTTGATTGGGTTTACTAAATTAATTAATTATCTGATTATGTTTGTTAATTAATTGTTTTATTTTGTTAGTTGTTTTATTGGTTTTTTTATTATTATTGGATTGAGTTTTGCACTGTGATCATTTTTTGGTTTAATTTGATTATTTCCTTAATTATCTTACGAGGGTAGATTAGAAAATTTAAAAAGTTCATAGGTTGACCTAGTCAATTTTCAATTGTTGACTAATGTTGACCTATCGGGAGGGCTAATTTGTTACTAAAATTAAAAAAAAAAGTGAGTGTAATTGTCAATATGTGTAGAGTAAGAGTGGACATTCGGTTCATAAAAAAAATTTTATCGGACCCAAAATTAAATCTCAAGCCTACTCATTTAATATAAAATTTGTTTAATATATAATTTTTTTATAAATAATATTGAATAATATCAAATTTAATTACATTTATATATAATATTAAAATATATATCATTATATTTCTGGTCAAGTTGGACTTCAAAGATAATTCTCAAGTCTGCCTATTAAACTAATTGAGTCTAAAAATTTTTTTTAAACCCTATAATTTATGAACAAGCCTATCAACCTCATAACTACTCTAGTGAGGAGTAGTATGTTATATTTCGCGAAACTTGAGGTGTGATTAGTGTAATTTACCCAAATAAAAAAAGAAAACAAGAAGAATAAATACAATCCAAACCTTTACAGCTTCTTTGAAAGTTAGGAAAAGGACGGGGAGCGAAAAAAAAGAAGAGGAAGGAGAAAATTAAAAAAAATAGAAAAATTTTAAAATTAATTTTTCTCTTTTTTTCTCTCCACTTTCTTTTCATTTTTTTTTCAAAATCAAATAATATAATTTTTCTCTTTTTTTCTCTCCACTTTCTTTTTCCCCTTTCCCCCAAGTTTGGAGGGCATTTTCGGTGTTTACATCGAGGCCAATTTCGGTATTAAGAAATTCCCGCTAACAACATTGTTAGGTGGATGGTACTTAGAGATAGAGGGAGTGGTTGAGTTGAGCATTCGATCGAGAGAGAGATAAGGGTTGTGATTTTGAGAGTGATTATCAAACCGGCGGACAAGATGCCTTGCCTGAACCTGTCGACTAACGTGAGCCTGGAGGGTGTCGATACCTCTTCCATTCTCAAGGAGGCCACCTCCACCGTCGCCCAGCTCGTCGGCAAACCTGAAGCCGTACATAATCTCCTCCCCTCTCTCTACAGATACATATTTGTATATATATAGCTTAATCGAATTTTTTGTTACGGTATCTTTGTAAACCTGTGAAAATCATAATACTTGTTTGTGATTCAAAAACACAGCCAACCAAATTTCACTTTTAGGGTTTGGAGCTCGATCAGTCATGGTTCTATGGATCCCAAAATCAATGGGGATTAAAGGATATTAGGTTGATTCAATGCATTAGTGTTGGCTAATTTTTCTTGCTCAAGTTCAGATTGCAAAATTGTTTTATTGTCCAGCAATATTAGCTGAAAGATTCTTTAGTAGGAGATTGTCTTTTGCCTCGTATGAGTGGTTTAGAAATGCAATTGGGTTTTATGATTTCTGGGCAATTCGTGGATTTTAGGTTTCTATTACTCATTCGTGTACTGAAATGGTTGTTTGACAATGCACCGTATTCTGAAACTTCTTCTTAGCTGTGCTTATCATTAAATAGTATTGCTGATACTGTTGGGGAGTCCTTAAGGCTTTTGGTTCCTTGATATCTAGGCAATACATGCTAGTTTGCTCCTTAAATCTGATGGATGCTTGAACCAGATGGGCTAGACCCCGTTGAAGGCATTTGGTTCCTTAAATTTCAGGCCGTGCATGCCATTTTTCTCATTGAATTTGATGGATGCTTGTACGTTATCAAACTTTAGACGAGTTTGCTGAATTAATTATGGATTGGATGGTGGCGGAAGCATTGGTGGATACTTGTTTGCCCTATCTGCTATTTAGTGCCTACTGTTGACCCTTTGGCAGAATTCCTCTGAGCTTTTTATATGTTCACACCATGGTTGTTATCTGGGTCGCCAAAATGACTTTTTCTAGCACAATATTTTAATGTTGTGTTTGGATTCTGGATTTATCAAGGGAAAATGAAAGAGAAAGGCAAAAGGTGTTAACTTTTTCCCTCGCCTTTTGCCTTTTTCTTTTCTTTTTCCTTACCAAATCTTTAATCCAAACACAACAAAAAAGTATGTTGGACTGCAGGGTTCTGTTCTAATTAGTAATGCCTTGTTGACGTCTTGCTTGTTTTAAATTCAAAATATGTTTTATAATCTTAAGCACTTCTCTCTCGAATGGGAGGGACACTTCATTCTAGTATGAAAGTATCTTTCTACTTTTCTCTGTTCTCTATATGGCCTTCTTTTGTGGAATTTTAGATTATTGTTGTCCTCTTAAGCTCTGAGTGCAGTTTCATATTTTTCACTTTGAAAGGGCTACAGTCTATTGCTTTACTGCTTTAATACTGTGGGAAGGATTTCATCATTTGGAATTGTAAACACCTGTTCCTTCAACTGGAAATTTTACTCGCTGATTCATATAGTCTTTTCTGTTGCATAAAAAACTATTGTTTTCTCTGTTGCAGTTGTATAGCTTTTGAATTTAATTCCAGCTGCTAGGTATCATATTTTTCCTTGTTATTTCCTTTAGCAAGGTCAAGGGGCAAATGGCTTGTCTTTTTGGAACCATATACAACTTTGTGTTTCTTAATTTGCAGTATGTGATGATTGTGTTGAAGGGTTCGGTACCCATTGCTTTTGGTGGGACTGAGGATCCAGCAGCCTATGGTGAGTTGGTGTCCATTGGGGGCCTTACACCAGATGTGAACAAGAAGCTTAGCGCTGCAATTTCGACAATACTTGAAACCAAGTTGTCTGTTTCTAAAAAACGATTCTTCCTGAAATTCTATGACACCAAGGCAAGTTATATCGACTTTCGAATATTATCCTGAGGATGAGTCATTGCCATGCACTTGTTTATTCTTATTGCATTTTTCCTGCGTGTTTAGGCCCATCAAAGTCAAGAATATGCACAATGTCTGCATGCTTTACACCAGTGCTAGATAATGTAAATAACCCTTACTGTTCAAAACCATGAATAAAGCTTTTATTGGCTTTTGTATTTCTTAAGACTTCAGTGCCTATGTTTTTCTTTCCTAAAGGTCCTTTGTTATGTCCTTTTTGTGAGACTATATTCTCTGTTTCTTTATGCAATATCATACCATCTTGTATGGTGCTGATGTCTTCATTTATTTTGCAGGGCTACAACTTTGGATATAATGGAACCACCTTCTAAATTCTCTATTATTTCTGGTGTGTTATCTTGAACCTTTTGTGAAACGGATGCTATGTATGGAAGGAAGTCTATATTTGTCTTGTAACTTGGTATTATAACTTCTGTGGTAGTATTGGGAAGGATGTTATATCTTTTCCGTTATCCTATCCTAGATTATGTTGAAGATATTACTGACTGACTTTATTATGGCTGTGTTTGGATCAAGCATTTGGTGATGGAAAAAAAAAATTAAAAGAAAAAGGTGAGGGAAAAAAGAACAAAAATACTCATTTTGTTCTCTTTTCTTCCACTTTTTTCCTTTTCCTTTGCTTTTTCATCACCAAATCCGGGTTCTATATAGATTTATATCACTAAATATGTGGAGGAAAATTTTCTTGGCAATGAGAATAAGGTACTTCTGGGCAAAACTATGTAGCCGAGGGCAGTGATGTCTCATCTGTGCTCATGGTTCAGGTCTGGAAGTCAAAATTACCTTCTGTTATGAACATTTTTCTGACCCTTTTGGTTGGTTCGAAGGGATGATTCTTGCCTTCTATTTTCACCATTAGTTCTTGTTCAAGGGCAAGCACTTCCTTCTGTTTCGTCGTCGTCGTCATGGTCTAGACTTAAAACACTATGAAAGCTGCTTTAGTAAGGGATCAACTTGGCCTATCGTTAGTTCAGGACCTTTTTGTGTAGGTTGGGCTGAACCGCAGGTGCCAAACTTTTACGAATATATATACCGGAAAAGGCGTGTTGAATAATCAATTGGGGAAATTTCCTCTTACCTTCACCGAATGTGAATACAGAGTATGCATTTAGCTTTTTGGGGTATCTAGTAAAAATTAGCCCTACGTTTTACATTTGTGAAACCTTGTCTAAATGTTAGTTCCGCCAATTGGTTGCCTGACCCAAAACTGTATGCCGCGTCGGCAGGATGAGGTGATACTCTCATCGTATGCTTAAATACGAAAGATGTGGTAATGTATATTCTAATCGCTCAACCTGTAAGTTGACCTCCTCATCAGAAGAATCGTTGCCCAAAAAAAATGTTAAAATTTATATGCACTTGCTTAAGCCCTAAGCATTCTGAGCTAGAGAAGACAAAGTGTGAACGTTAGTATTAAATATAGTTTTTTGTACTTGAATTTAAGGGGTAATTAAAATCAAATGATCCTTTGTGACTCAAAAGGAAACAAATAAGTTTTTTATAGTTTAAATTTATTTACAAAATGAATGTAATCGTGATTCGAATTTGGTGAAATAAAAAAATGTTCCTTGTTTCATTTGAGAGAGATAAAATGATAAAAATACCTTTGTGATATAATTGTCATTAATTTTAGTGATTTTCATTCAATTTCTAATTAAGTCTAAACTGTATGAGGTAATGTGATTTTTCATTCAAAATAAAGTGTAATTACTTCTAAATTTAATAACAATTGTTGATACTGAATTATCTAGTGGTTGGTTCAGTGAATAAGAATTTAAATTTCTTTCTCAATAATTGGATTCGAGTTTTTATAATTTAGAGTTAAACATACCCTTCAGCACTCAACTCGCTAGAGGATGTGTGATGTAGCATTTTATTTATAAAAAAAAAACCCTTGTTGATTCTGCTAAAACATAAACATAGAACGCATAAAATTTATCTGGTTATTGTCAATAGTAGTCTTACGTGAGCTCGGGGAGTAAATAAGCCACGCGGAAACGTGTCCCCCATCTCGTGCCTCGTAGTCCTTTCGTCGACCTTTCCTCTATATACGCTTTAAAACCCCCAAAGTGTCGCTAAATGTCCTCCAGATCTCTCTCCAGCAATTGCTCAACACCCCCCCCACCCGGAACCTTCTCAAGCTATCACCAATTCGGTCAATGGCTTCGTCGTCGCCTGCAGTTCTCCCAATCTCAAACCCCCAAACCACCACCGCCATCGCTGGCAGCGCTGACCAGTCCCAGCCACCGATCGCCACCCCGGCCTTCCGCGCATTCATTTCCAACATCAGCGAGACCGTCCGCAATGGCCTCTCCCAACGCCGCCCGTGGCCTGAGCTCGTCGACCGCTCCGCCTTCTCGAAACCCGAGTCCATCTCCGAGGCCACCCTCCGGATCCGCAAGAACTACTCCTACTTCCGCGTGAACTACCTGTCCTGCCTCGCCGTCGTCCTCGCCATCTCCCTCCTCACTAACCCCTTTGCCCTCATCATCCTCCTTGGACTCCTCGCGTCCTGGCTCTTCCTCTACCTCTTCCGCCCCTCCGATCCCCCGCTCGTCGTCTTCGGCCGCACCTTCACGGAAAGAGAAACCCTAGCCATCCTGAGCTTGTCGAGCGTCGTCGTGATCTTCCTCACCAGCGTCGGATCGGTCCTCATCTCCGCTCTCATGGTTGGATTGGCCATTATTTTCGCCCACGGTGCTTTTAGGGTCCCGGAGGACCTGTTTCTTGACGAACAAGAACCGGCTGCCACCGGATTCCTTTCTTTCCTCGGCGGTTCCGCCTCGAATACTGCAGCTTCTGCAGCTGCCACAGTTGCAGCACGCATCTGAGGATCATATCAATCGACTCATACATTTTGGGTAGAGAAATAATATTGGAATAATTTGAAATTCTGAATACTTGTAGATTGAATATATATCGTCTTTTAGGTGGATGTATGTATGTTTTGGTGTTGGATTTATCAGTTGCTTAATCTTCTCTATGATGCATTATACTTTATAGGCAAAAGTGAAAATTGACACTGAATTATTGGTTCATTCCTTGTTCCTTAATTGCTACTAATTAGAGTTTGTCAATTGCTTAATTTTCTAATTTGTTATACCTGTGTTTCCTTCGTTTTAGTTTCCTTTTTGCTTATAATTTGTTTCACATCTTTGTCATGAAATTGTGAAATTTTTGCACATATTTCCGTGGGTCTGGGTTGCTTCATGATGAGTTAGTGTTAATAATAAGATCAGCAATGGTAATTTGATAGATTTTTGGGTAGTTAAGAAACACCTAGTTGCAAGTAGTATGCTGAGATGGATTAATGGTGAGACAACAAATGGTAAGGTCTAAAAGGGCTTTATGACAATGGTAGAAGTTGGAGGCTGCTAGCTAAGCTTTGGGAGCAAATGGTTGATTCTCTTTATGATGGTTTTGTCATATGGAGCATACAAAGCCAACTCTGAACTGGAGAATGAACATTCAGAAGGTACCATTTAACATAGAACATAAAACTACCAGTGTGAAACCATTTGGTTCCATAGTAAGTCCATTCAGTGCAAGTCGTTTGTGTATGAAACCTTCCTTCTGGCAATCCCACCAAAATATCTCTTATCTAGTATGTTGTAGTTGTTATCTGGTGTTCAATGCATTAGACATGCTATCAAAGTTTTTATTTATTTATTTATTTGTTCGTTATAAGCTACATGCATTCATAGTTGTCGACTACTGGGATTGATCATGCCGACACAGTTTTCCTTGGTACTCTTCTTTTTTTTATCTCCTCCTTTGTGTGTGTGGGGATAACATATTTGGTGTTAAGCAGAGGCTTTAGATTGTAGATTTTTTTTCCCTCTGGAATACAAGATGCAACTTAAGAATTTATGTGCTTTTACATTCACACTGTACTACTTTCTGTTTCTCATCAACCCTGTAAAGTGTTAACCCCTTGGCATCTAAGAAACTCAGCCACCTGTTTCAGTTTTCCAAATATTGACGGAAAACAGGCAAAGAATTGAAGGTTTTCCAAATATTGGTAACAGTTGGAAAACCTTTGTAAAGACTAAATTACTCCTACTCCTGAATAAATTCCAACTCTCTGGGTTTGTTGTCTGATTATGGATTGATGTCATTTGCTTCATTCTTCTCAGTTATTTATATTTCTGGATTATCAACGGTTACCAAGTATGATTTGAACAGATGCAGATGGAATTGAGACTCCCATTGTGCTATAGCAATATTGTCCAGTGCTACTAGAAAGACTTGATCATTTTCTGCACGTAGAAGCTTAGAATAGTTTCTTCATTATTCTTGTAATATTGTTGAAATAATATGAGGCAAAATTTGCTAACGTAGATTTGAGGGGCGTCGTTGCTGCCTATAGAGCTAACAAGGCTTACTTGGGCTGTTTTTTTTTTTTTTTTTCCCCTTTTAAATATATTGGAGGGCTGAAGCTCTAGGAGAGGGAAAGAACGAGTTGAATCTATGAACTCATGGCTTGAGTGGAGGCATCGCTACCATTGAGCTAACATTTTTTTACCTGAGTTGTTTTCTCCTCCTAATATCTTCAAAATATGACGTATACAGATTTAGGTCCTCTCCATTGCATGGTTGGAATCATTTCATAAATCAATAGGCTAGATGAAGTCTTGTTAGATATTTTACTAAAATTATATTATTTTACATTAAATTTATTTTCTTATATATAATTACAAAATTAACTATTATTAGATGAGTTAAAACTCATCTAAACCTTTAATTTTTATTTTAGTTAACATGTCGTCAATCACTCAATCAGATCTCCATTTTATCCCTGCAATGGAGAGAATCTTATACATTTGAGTAAGTACGTTATGTCTGCACCGAGTAAGAGTGCAAAAGAAGGTGGAAGTGAACTAGTTCAAACTAGTTATTAACTATTTAAATTAAATACAAGGGTAAAACTATATTTTCACTTTGGTATGGATCTAAATATCTCCTCAATCTTTGGAGTAATTTAGGTTATCGTTTATCATTTTAGGTCTCTAAGGACACCAAGTGGCCATACAAGCAGACACCTTAATCTAGGAGCCTGCAATACATGTACTCGACCTATGAAAAATAGATCTATCAAATAGGTGACCTATGACCCTATGACGAATGAATCCATCATAATATCAACGGATATAGATCAAATAAAATGGGGATGTAATTGCTTTCTTGCTAATCAAGAAAATTAGCACATCATTTTAGCCTACTAATAAATAGCGTATCTGGATTATTGAAATTTTGAGTTCACAACTATGACCAAATGTGCTAGAAAAATGATAGGGTAAATTACATCCACTTCTCTTAAGGTTTAAAACTATTACAACCTACTCTTTGAGATTTTAAAAATTATATTTTCCTCCCTTGAGGTTTGAGGTGAGTTACATTTTTATCCAAATATTAAATTTTTTAATAGAATATATGTGATGTCAGTAAAAAAAATAAATTTATTACTTAAATTGTCCCCAATGTACATGAAATAACAAATAAATTTTTTTTTTGCTTATGACATGACAAATAGATCCTACATACTATAAAAAAAAATCAACACACGTGGGAAAAAAAGATTTAACATTTGAAAAAAAAACAAAAATTTTACAAATTAATTTTAGAAGTAAAAAAAAATTCTATTTATGTCATTTCATATACATTAAAGACAATTTAAGTAATAAACATGTTTTTTTTGCTGACATCACATATATTCTATTAAAAAATTTAATATCTGAATAAAAATGTAACTCACCTCAAATCTCCTCAAGGGAGGGAGATATAATTTTTAAAATTTTAGGGGTAAATTGTAATAATCTTAAACTTTAAGGGAAGTAAATGTAATTTGTCCAAAATGATATTGATAATCATTTTGCAGTGAATAAAATAAAAACCACAGCTCTTGTACGGGGTCAAGGCTGTAACGGCCATTTTTTAAGCTGGCAGTGGCAAGCTTGTAAATTTATAGTATAAACGCAAGAATTTTTTAGCGCCGTCTATTACGCAAAAAAAAAGAGGGTACGACCGATACCTAGAATTTAGCCGTTGTAGAAGACCCCGTCAAGTCCCAACTGAATACCTTTGTTTCAACGCCAAAAACAGTATGAAAGAAAAACTAGCCGTTACCAAGACTCTTTTGATACTACCCTCTCCCATTTCCCCCTGGCCTCATCTATCTCTCCTAAACCCAAAGATTCTCACTTTCTCTCTCCTCAAATCCTCCACATGCTCCGCCAGACCCGCCTCTATCTCTCTTATTAACCTGTTGTTTCACACTCCAATGTTAGATTTTCACTGAATACGAAAGCCAACTAGAGACGGGAGGAAGAGAGAGAATCAAGTTCCATTCTTCCCCAATCCTCTGTTTCAAGATTCAAAACATCAGCATTTAGCTCATGAATCAATCACACACAAACCCATTTCAGTATCTGCATTTTATGCAAAAAGGAATTGGTGTTGGGTGTTCCGCTTCTGATATGAAGACAGACAGATGGAAGAATCACTCACACAACCACTTCATCTTCCTTGTTCTGCTACTGTTTGTTGCCCCTGGATTTGCTTCAGGGCAACGTTGGGATGGGGTGGTCGTAACACAAGCAGATTTTCAAGCTCTCCAAGCCCTCAAACACGACTTCATCGATTCCAAAGGAGTTTTGAGGAGCTGGAATAACAGTGGCTATGGAGCTTGTTCAGGTCGGTGGGCTGGAATCAAGTGTGTTCAAGGGCAGGTCATTGCTATCCAACTTCCATGGAAGGGTTTGGGAGGTCAAATCTCTGAGAAAATCGGTCAGCTTCAAGCACTTAGAAAGCTTAGCCTCCACGACAATGGTCTCGTCGGTGCTGTCCCTAATTCTCTCGGGTTCCTCCCAAATCTCAGAGGGGTTTATCTCTTCAACAACCGGCTTTCGGGATCAATCCCTCCTTCAATCGGTTCCTGTCCTCGTCTTCAGACTCTTGATCTCAGCAACAATCAGCTTACTGGTACAATTCCTCCTAGTCTTGCAAATTCTACCAAGTTATACAGACTCAACCTGAGCTTCAACGCAATATCGGGTTCCATCCCTGTAAGTCTCTCTCGCTCCTTTTCTCTCACTTTCCTTGCTCTCCAACAAAACAACCTCTCTGGTTCTGTTCCTGATTCTTGGGGTGGAACAGGGAAGAAAATCTATCAAATTCAAATCTTGACCCTTGATCATAATAACCTCTCTGGAAGCATTCCAAATTCTTTGAGCAAGTTGGGCAACCTTGAAATGCTTAGTTTGAGTCATAACCAAATTGACGGTACCATACCAAATGAATTAGGCAGTCTCTCGAGGCTACAAATGCTAGATTTATCAAACAATGCTGTCAGTGGGAGCTTCCCGGAGAGTCTATCGAACCTCTCTTCTCTTGTTTCGCTGAATCTAGGAGTCAATCGCTTACGTAACCAAATTCCAGAAGCCATTGACAGATTACAGAATCTATCAGTCCTAAACCTGAAGAACAACCAGTTCAATGGCGATGTTCCAGCAACTATTGGGAACATCTCCAGCATCACCCAACTCGATTTGTCTAACAACAATTTCAATGGAAAAATCCCAACTTCACTTGCCAACTTACCCAACCTCACTCTTTTCAATGTTTCCTACAATAATCTTTCAGGCATTGTTCCATCTCTCCTTTCAGAAAGGTTCAATTCGAGCTCTTTTGTTGGGAATTTTCAACTCTGTGGGTATAGTACCTCAACTCCTTGTCCTTCTCCCCCACCTCAAATCCTTCCATCTCCCTCACCGGAGAGTTCAAAACATCACCACCGGAAACTGAGTACCAAGGACAAAATCCTTATAGCCGCCGGAGCCCTCCTTGTGGTTCTATTGCTCCTGTGCTGTACTTTGCTCTGTTGTCTGATCAGGAAAAGGGCAGCTGCAAAAGCAAAGAATGGCAAGAAAGCCGGTCAGGCTGCTACTGCCGGGGGAGGTGAGAAGGCTGCTCCTGCAGGTGGGGCTGAATTCGAATCTGGCGGTAAACTAGTCCATTTCGATGGTCCATTTGTGTTCACAGCCGATGATTTGTTGTGTGCAACCGCAGAGATAATGGGGAAGAGCAACTATGGGACAGTTTACAAGGCAACTTTGGAGGATGGTAATCAAGTTGCAGTTAAAAGGCTGAGGGAGAAGGTTGCAAAGGACCAGAAGGAGTTTGAAATTGAGGCTGCCCGACTTGGAAAGATTCGACACCCGAATATATTAGCCATCAGAGCCTACTACTTGGGACCCAAAGGAGAGAAGCTTCTCGTCTTCGATTATATGCCTAATGGGACTCTTGCATCCTTCTTCCATGGTAAATAGGCTAAATCAAAACTTATTACAGCCTCCTGTTTGGAACTTTTTTTTTTTTTTTGGTTTGGGGGGGGGTGGGGGTAATGTAAGTGGAACTCGGGAAAGGAAAGGGAAGGGAAAATTTTATCTTCTCTTATTTGATTCTACCTAGGAGAGAAATTGAAGGGAAAATGAAAGAAAGAAAAGAAAAAATGAGAGGAAAAAAAAAAAGACTCTCTCTTCTTTCCTTTCATTTTCGTTACAAAATCGAACAAGAAAGGGAAAGTAACTTCCCTTCTTTTTCTCTTTCCCATCCATTCTCTTCCCGCCTCCAAATTCCAAACACTCTTTCTCCTCTTCCCTCCTTTCATTTTCCCTTCCCAGCCCCAAATTTCAAACAAGTTAGGAAAGAAAAATTTTAAATCACTCTCTCTTTTCTCTTCTATTTTTCTTTCATTTGTTTTATAAAACCAAATAAGGAACAAAAAATACTTTTCCTTTATTTTTTTTTTTCCTTTCCTTTCTCTTCCCTTCTCTTCCTTCCCCCAAGTTCCAAACAGGCTGTTAAATTCAAAGATCTTTTTCGTGATCCTAAGCCTCGGATCCCGTTGTTTTGATACCTTCGTTTTTATATGCAGCTCGGGGGCCTGAAACAACCGTAACATGGCCAACAAGAATGAAGATAGCCATGGGCATCACTCGAGGACTCTGCTACCTCCACACCCAAGAGAATACAATACATGGGAACCTCAATTCAAGCAATGTAGTACTCGATGAACAAACCAACCCGAAGATTGGAGATGTTGGCCTCTCGCGGCTCATGACCAGTGCTGCCAATACCAATATGATTGCCACTGCAGGCACGCTAGGCTATCGTGCGCCAGAGCTCTCGAAGTTCAAGAACGCCAGCACAAAAACCGATATCTACAGCCTCGGGGTAATTATTTTGGAACTCTTGACTGGGAAATCCCCCAGTGAGGCAACAGATGGTGTTGATTTGCCTCAGTGGGTGGCTTCCATTGTGAAAGACGAGTGGACTAATGAAGTGTTTGATGTGGAGCTTATGAGGGATGCATCCAATTCAGGTGATGAGTTGCTTAATACGTTGAAATTGGCTTTGCATTGTGTTGATCCCTCTCCGGCAGCACGGCCAGAAGCTCAGCAAGTTCTCCAGCAGCTGGAGGAGATTAAGCCCCAGCTGGCTTCCGGTTCTGGTGATGATGGTACCAAAGCTACATCAAAAAGCGATTGAAGTTTTTTTTATATATGATTGGATTACAGGAGGAAGAGGAGGAGGTTTAGATGGTTTGAAAAATGTTTTCTTTTTATAAGGATGGCTTGTTCTTTAATTTGTTCATGTATAGATATAAAGCTTTATGAGTTTATTTCATTTGTTCTAAATTCATCTTGGATTGTAATAAAGATTCTTTCAATTCTTATTCCAATTGACAAAATAAAAGAATTATTTATTTTACTAGATGATAACAACTGCTGTTTTCAGATTATTTGTGTTTGGTTGATTTCGAAAGAATCCAAATGAAAGTTGAATGAAAAAATTTGTTCCAAAGATAATTAGTCCCTCGGGGAGGGATAGCACCGATGAATCTAAATTGAGACAAGACGGACAGAGCTACTTTGATCAACTTGGATTCTCCAAAAAAAACGCTATGAAAGGCCACATAATCTGCCTTACCAGTTTCAGGACACTGAAACATAGGATTACATGTATAATTATTATATGTTAACAGAATATGTGATGTCAAGACTCCTGGAACTTATGACCGATAATACTGAAACCGTGGTACCAGTTTCTTATGGGTTTTCTAGGAATAGCCGGTTGCCGGGAAATTCAGATAATATGTAGGAGATGCTATTAGTTGAGGAATGTAATTTTGATTTCTTGAATACTGATCTTATTGAGAAGCATGGGTTGCTTGATTCATGGTCCCTGATTTAGTATTTTAGCAACATTGGAAGCTAATGATCTTGCTCATCTTCAACCAACTCCTATAACCCTGCAGAAGCTACAAAAATAGGTCTCGAGCTCATCTGCCCAACATAAGAGCACTGAAAGGTGCACTTCTTTAGCTTGTACCATGTTTTCACCTTATTTTGGATGCAATAAAATTATTTTTTTCGCCCCTTTGAAATATGCTTTGGAGGACATTCGGCTTTATCCAATTTGCATTTAGAAACTATTTGGTCATGTGACTTCTAATTTTTTTTTTTTTTGGTACAAAAAGTTTTGGCAGAGGCATGTACTACGCACATAGCCAAGGCAGGGCGCACAAGGAGATGCCTACCCACCGCATGGCTACGGAAAGTCTTGTGAATTTTGGATATTCAGCTTGTTGAAGTATTGAAATGTTTGTTCTTCATTGCTTTAATACATCAAGCTTTGTGATGTTGGAGGAAATTAATTGTCATGTATCTAGAACTAAGATTTGTTGATGGATTATATAAATACAAATGTGAGAGCATCTTCTCCATTTAAAACACAAAAAAAAATGTATACACAAGATTGTTCCTATATTACAACGTTGAAATGCTGCACACAATCTAGATTGTGTACAAAATGTTGGTGAAGTTATTTTCAAAGTCATTTTTTGAAAAAAAAAACTTAGCTCAAAATTTCCTCTATTACAATTAATTCTCCAACATGAATGGAGTTGTTATCATTTACCTTTTATAATTATGGCGCACAAACATGAACAATAGGAGTGGAAAAGGAAAAGAAAAGAAACCAAGTCCTTTGTACATCCTTTTTTCTTTAAATTAAAATGTAAATGAAACCAGAAAGGTAGGTTTTATTTAACTATTAAGTCTAAAAAATAAGAAAGCTAATTTTCTAGTTTTTATTTTATTGTTTAATAATATAAATACAACGAATACTATTCTATAAAATGCTAATTTTATTTACCTATCATTATTCACAATCTCCTTGAAAGGATTAGATTGTATCAAACATTATTGTTTTCCTCCATTGTACGTGCTATATTGTTGAGTGAAAAGAAGAAAACTGTAATTCCATGACTAAGACTGGTTCAAAGATGAACATGCATTCAACTACTCGAATATCGTATGGCCAAATTGATAGATGTTATTTTGTTTCTCCCTTGCAGTAACGGAAAAATTAAAGAAGATATTTCATACTGTTACTGAAACATGAAACAATTGATTAATTGCCCAGAAAATTAGGTTATAAAAAAATGACATTAACATTAACCTTGTGTAGTCCTCTGTTCTGTGTTTAGCTGTTGCAGCAAGGAAAAGCTGAAAGGGCGTAAGAATCCTCCACTTGTATCTATATATGACTGCGTAAAAATCAAAGAATTCAGAATGAATCAAATCTCCCCAAGTAACTAAACAGAACTCGCTCAAGTGTGCAACCCTGACATTTCTACTGAATGAGAAGAAGTCTGGAAAGGGGGACATCTTGCCTCTGGAATCATTACCATCTCCTGTTGTCTTCACTAAATATTTCATCATCTGTTTGTTTTCCAGGCAGTCATCTCATAGTAACTGATTTGCAGCTCACAATAAGCATTCTGACCTGTAAAATTTGCTAGCTCCAAGGAAGTTTTTGGTAAGAGAAATTACGTTCCAAAACCAACTTGTGGCTCTGGCATTGATGTATGTCAGTGGTGTGGTCGGAATAAATGTATGGACGGCGTTTGTCACGGCCTGCAAGGCTGATGGAGAGGAAAATATGGAACTCTGGAACTTATAGATGAGCTCAGGAATTTTCCTGCTCCATCTCAGACCAAACCAATTTCCAAGGTCCACTTTTTGTTCCTAACCTGGGATGCAGAAGTATTCATCAGAAAAAGATGCAAAGAAGAAAGATTTTATCATTTAATTACGGAAGGTACATTATGTTGAAAGTGTCTAGAATTATGGCTAAATTTTTAACCCAAAAAGAAAGCCAATCAACTTAGACATTGATATGTGAAAAACTAGGGGCAAAAATCATCGGACAACTGTCCAGCCCCATATGTTCTTATTCAATACTTGACAGCCCTACTGCCCCCTCAAATGAGCTAACAATGCAATGATATGATCCTTCTTACAGAGAGGGGTGCACAAGAAATAGTTTTGGCTTTCATTAATCAAGGTGCTAGGAATGGTCTTCTTTTATGTAAAAAGAATGAAAATTTGAAGCATTTTACCTCCAGATTCCTGCTGCTACACGCAAAGCCATAAACAGAAACAACCCTGTCCAGACTCCAGCAAGACCATGTACAGGAGCAGCCACAAGTAAGAAAACCGAAGAGATCATTCCAACCAACACCTGCTTACCCCCAATAATGAGCTGAGAAAGAAATAGATGAAGTGAAGTATGAAGTAGCTTATACATAGCCAGAAAGAAGTACCATTGAGTACGCTGCATATGCAAAGTCTGAAATCCCATAGTAGAGCCCATCAAGAACAAAAGCAAAAGCATTAATTGGCTGAGATCCAGCAACAAACTGCAAACAATGTCAAATTAATGCATTCCAGTTTGGAGGCGTCCATGCCGAAATAATTAACAAAATGCAGAACTGTAACCATTTCCTATGTTGTGTGATATATTCTTGATACAGAAAAGACTTGGCAAGTGCAAAAATGATATAGAAATGGAAAAGGAGTAACAGATCAGAAGAAAACACAACCAAACTTCTCCTTTTATCAGTACAGCAATAGATGTGATCACGTGAAGTGCTTATGATCATCTCAGAAAGCTCCATGATTTATTTAGAAGTTACCCCTCAACTATGAAATTGCTCCTTAAAAAGCGTAGTTGTAACTTGTAAAGCATAGTTGTAACTTGTAAAGCCATTTTATCATTCATAGTCATATTGTTGCAGGCATTCTTTTTGAAGCAAGTCAATGAGAGAAATAAGTGCAAACAGATTTTGTCACCCGGCAAAGCAACAAAGCTTCTATCAGAAACTTATATGTTACATAAATCATGATTATGGGCATAAGGTACCATCAGAAGGAAGTGGTCAACATGGGGACAGCAATTTTCTACACTGGACCAGAATCCAGATTATACTACACATATGAAGTCCACGCCTGTCCTGTTCAAACTTCAGGGGCTCTTACTGGCTCAGTCATTCTCAGTTGATATATAATAATGCTAAAGGTTCCACATATACACAGTGAAGTGGCTACAGTCTCTAACTTTTGTCAAAACACCGGTTATACCATAACATGTGACTATTTAATATGTTTGTAGCCAACAACATTGACGATTATTACTTCAGTTCAAAGAAGGAACATGCTTAAACATATCAATGCCCAAGACCAGCCTACAACTGGGCTAACCGGACCAAATTTCAAGTAGAACCTACAGACCTAAATATGCCACCCACCCCCTATCCCCTTGTTATGCATAACAAGAGCAAACAAAGAAGGAAAACATTGGTTTCTGGTATATCCCTCTGAGATTCTATCTAGAAGACACAAAGATCTTCAACAAAGGAAGCTGCTAAAACAAGTAGTTTCTTACCAAGATACCAGACCGTGAAATTTTCAGAACTTCTGAATTGGTGCTAAATAAGCTTGAGAGTGCTTCAAACCCAAGAAACAATATAACAGCCAAGGCAACTCCTGTTATTAAACCAATCTGATAGATTCAAAGTAAAGGAAAAATAGACACTTAGAAAGTTAGAGTGCTGTCTCACCAAAAACATGGAAGCCAACTAACAACGACAAATAACAAAAACAAGGTAGGTATAGAGCTAACCTGTAGGACTTTGTAAACCACTTGGCGTGCTTGACCATAATCCCCTCGTGAGTAACCACCAGCAAGAAGAGCCTGTGAGAAAAGCATCAAAGAAGAATAAGAAAAACCTACTCAACCATTAGACATGTATTTGAACATGTATGAGTAATAATGAGCCATAAGAACAAATGTGGAAGCAGCACCATACTGTCTGGACCATATGAGATGGGTTTAAAACTTTAAACATAAATTCTCTTGCATCCAAGCCAGTTTGAAAGACCCTAATAGAGTGTGTGCACCTCTATCAAACCAGTTAGTTTCCTCTTATATGTAGTACCTAATACTTTTGCAGCTTGTATATGGGATCCCTGTCTCCAAAGCTGCTCCTGGCTAAGGGCCCATCTGTTATCTTCAGTGTGAACTATATGCCCATTTTGCCAGCTACCTGTTCCCCTCGATTCTCTTCAGACAGACCAGCCTAGCTTTTATTTTTTTCAGTCTATGAAAACATACTATCGCCATTTTCCAAAAGGATTATAAAGCATATGTAAAGAAGTTCCTAATTTTTGTTTCATCTACTTCAAAAAGACCTTTTTAAGAGGTCATAAATTGAAGAAGACCAAAAAGAATAAAGCACATAAATTGCTGCAAACCTGCAAGCATTTAAGTTACTTTAAGCAAAAATCATCTTGACTAAAAGGATAAAGGTCTAATTAAGGGGGTTAAGATTGGATTTAAGTACTGATAAGCTATGATCACAACATTGTATTCAAGATTAAAATACTTCCCGAACTGCATAGCAAGAATAATGAATCATATACCCCACACATGATACAGATCAACCACAAGAATTATACATTTAAGCGCACTCCCAATAGTGGAATGCATAATGCAAAGTTACAAAGGCTTTATCTTCTATGATTCTCATCCAAAAGAATTTAAAATAATTAGGAGACAAATTTTAACTGAATGTGATCACAAAAGCTGTCATATCCCTCTAGACAATAAAGTGTAAGCATAGAACATGAAACTCAATCTGTTGAATGGTTCTGCTCTAGTTTTCAAGTTGTGAGATAACCAAGAAAAACTTCTCAAACTTTTGGACCAATCAATTTGATAGCTGACTCATATTCATCAAACAGTCAACTTTTAGGATTCAAATCTTCTATGAACTTACCTTTTTCCCAAAAAATTAATTCTTCAAACACCAATTGGGCTGCTATACAACTTTTCCGAAGTTTCTTTTTGGTCATTCCATGTTGAGTCATTTGATGAGTATTCAAACAAAAAAACACAATGCTTAGTCGAAGTGTAAATTCTGTACCTGGCCAGCAAGCGCTAAAGCATCAGTAAGTAAAGAAACTGTCAACCAAACTTGTAAACAGATCTGATGACCAGCCATAGGTATGGGGCCCTCTCTTGCTGCCATTGATGTAGCTAGTGTCATGGTCACAAGCACTGCTAAGGTTCTGCCAATTAGAAGCCCACCTGCAAAACAAGATGAGCAGATCTTGTACTTAAGACAAGGCTGTAAATCTGTTGGTACAGACCAGGTGACATTAAAGAGAATATAGTTTTACGTCATCCTTACAGGCCAAGGGGTATTTGGTCGGTTTTTCAACCTCATGTCAGGGGCTCAAGTCCCGTTATTGTCTTGCTCCCACAAAAGAAAAGGAAAAAACAAAAAAGAATGAATGAAGAGGATCATGTAGCTCTTGTTACACTGAAAACTACAGATGAGTGGTGATCATGGGCTTCACTTAGAAGGAATATTATGTTTTAAGCTAAGAACCACATTTGACCTGGAAACAATCATGATTTAATACATAGAGATCGAAAACCTAAGTCGGACGTTTTCTTTCACCTATTGAAATCCAAAGACTTGCTAATACAAAGGCATATGCAGTAATCACATCATAGGCATATGCAGTAATCACATCATTCAATGGATCTGTGATGGGATAAATTAAGTCAATGGCCCTGTTAAACATAGACATTTGGCTAACTCTTTTACTTGCACGCCAAAGCAGTGTTCATGCCCCTTGATCTCCATCCAACAGGTAGGCCATCTTCTTTGATTGGAATTAGTTAAGAAAAAGCTTGATAAATCATGCTAACTGCACAGCCATTTAATTTTATATTCCATTGACAACATATCAGCTAATTGAACAAACCATGTCACATCACATAGTAGCTTTCTTGGCACAAGTTGAAATGTCATTTGCAAAATAATCACATTCTCCCAGCATGCACGTTCACTTGGTGACACATCCACCATAATTCTGTTGCACTACAAAAAAAAAAGGGCCCTTGTGGTGAATTAAATCCCAAGTGGCATCCATAGGCATGTGTGCATGCATGCCAATGATAAGAATGAGATTGCTGTGTATAGTCTTTGTAAGCCACGTTATTAGTGATGCTTTGTAGTAGCATCAATAGAAATGTGTCAAAACTGAATTAAGACTTCACAAAAACAATAAAACAGCATCTTTGGGAGTTCATTTTTGTCTAATCCTATGTCTCAGTATGAAATTGCACAGAGGACTGATGATTCCAAATCTTGTTACCTTATTTTAAGTTAAGATGCAGATTCATCATAAATATTCCAATAACATTAACCTAGATCTGTGAATTTGAACTTAATTCAGGTGCAGTTTCAATTTATTTTTATCTATCAGTCCTTTGCCATAAACTTGTTGTCACGTTTAACCTTTTTTCTAATCTTCACTTCCACATTATGGACATATCAGTCAATTGACTTTACTGTAGTTTTCCAAATTAGCAATTGTCTGTTTCAATCAATAAGCAAATTCACATAGACATTTCGCTTTTACGTATTATGCGAAGGGCTAAAGGAATAAAGTGAAAGTCAACCATCAGCTCAAGGGACGTACCAGATTTTAGATATCGAACAACTCTTCCCCCGTCAATGTTTGGAGAAACAAGTAATATTTTGCCATTTAACTTCCATAGAAGGATAAAAGCAATCAAATATCTGATGTGAAAGTAACACAAGAAAACTCATCATGAGGAGAAGAAAAACAACTCAAGTCCTCAATTTCTACAAACATTAAGTATACGCATTAGTTTTACCACATCATTGACATACTCAGAAATCACAGTAGCAATTGCAGCACCACCAATGCC
Source organism: Euryodendron excelsum (assembly GCA_033060915.1). NCBI lineage: Eukaryota > Viridiplantae > Streptophyta > Magnoliopsida > Ericales > Pentaphylacaceae > Euryodendron > Euryodendron excelsum. Next base: position 39,290,876 of record CM065392.1, on the reverse strand, counting down.
AAAACCAAAGAGAAAGATCAAAATTGGATCTAGTATTGCATTCAATAAGTTGCCAGCACCTGAAAATCCAGAATAGACTTTTGTCAGAAACTGCAAAGCCAATTTCACTTGACAAAACACAAAATCTGGAAATAGCGATACATCCAGCTTGAGGCTTACTAAAGCAGATTGCAAGGAGTTATCACTAGGTATCCAATAAACTGTTTCCAACTTTTTACAACCTTTCCCAATAACCAATCAAATTGTTCAATCATTTGCAACAATCATCAACTTTATCTGAAAAGGTTGACTTCTAGCAATGTAGATTTCTATGCACTCAAGTAACTCTGTGGATCCATCATTGAGCTTCAGCCTACCTGATGTTCACTACCTTGTTTGAGGTTGCTCTGTATGTGTTTGGCAAGGCCTGACCAAGTTTGTTAGATAGCTTAATCCAAATTACGTTTCTAAGAAAAACCTTGCACATTGAGGTCCTTACTTTATTTATGATAAGTAATTAAAAGTAAGCAACAAACTCCAAAAAAATAACTCACACGACAACTTTTTGGCTTTATTTTGTGCATGCCAATGTTTATTCATGAAGCACTATTTATTTATGTATATTCAAAAAGGATGCTGCTAAAATGGGACAAATTTACCTTAACTTTTTAGAGTCTTAACAAGTGATACTTACCAGTATTCAAGCTTGGCCTGAAAGCAACAGGCCGGCATGAAGCTTAGTTCTGGGTTTTTTTATTTGTTGGGTGAGACCAATTAAGGTTCTAAACAGTGGATGTCGACCCATAGTTTTAGTGCAACAAAAAGTATGATTAAAATAAATTCATTTGTAAAGGTTGACTGCTAACTGTTGACATTATACACAGTTGATGAACCGCAGGAAAATGGTTAGGATATATAGAAAAACATAGAATCTTGATGTAACTTAAGGTAGAGAATCATACCAACAAGTTGATTATTTAAATGCTGTAATACCTACCAACAGCATACAGAGGTGTCTTTGTATCTTTAAATCCTCGAAAAGTGCCTTGTGCGGCAAGTGCAAGTACAATTGGTGGAGCACCAAAGGCCCTCAGGGTAAGGAATTGCTCAGCTGGTATACGCATTGGTGAATCCTGCAACACAACAAGCCTCAGCGAAGACAGACATGCAAAGTGTCCAATCACGGAAAGACACTTTAACATTGCAATTCCAAATCAAGGAGAATATTTAGAAGGCATGGTGGCACTCATGGTATGACAAAAATTTGCTCTATGGAGCTTTATCCCTTCAAACTGTTCAAGACAGTAATAAAGTGATGATATCTAGTGTGTTCATGTATGCATATTGTTCACAAACCTTATGCACAGTAACTTTTGTAAGGATAGATTCTCATTCCACATCACCATACAGGGTGATGATAGTTACTTTCAAGAAGGATTCTCTCGAAATCTGACATTGAAGAGAAAATCCAAACCCCCAACCCCCCAAATAAAAAAAATAAAAATAAAATTTAAGCAGACTGACAAAGATGTGGATAAAGGACAAGATGGCCTCCGAATTAATAAAAGACATTGCCCTGTGTGGTGCTTCAATGCAGCCAACTCAAGTTGTTCAGCTATAAGGCTTTTCTAGGAACAAGAAGTTATGTAAATATATACATATAAAAATTGCATGCATACTTAGTTGCTTATGTAGACATTGAAGACTCAGTCATATCGTTTTTATAACCCTATTGTTTCACACGAGCCCAATTTAAATAGAAAGGTTGGTGTTAGGTTGACAGCAAGCATAGAAACTTAGCTGAAACTGTTATGCTACAGTATTCCTTACAAGTGGTCCATCCACAAGGCACCCTAGAGAAGTGAGAAGTGAGCAGAGGTGAATATTCCTAAAAAGTCATGTATTCCAGGGCAAGGGAAAGGCAAGAAGATCCTGAGAGGAGCTGTGGAAGATATAATCATGTATACATTAACAGTCTATATAGCTATTGATTAAGCAAAATTGTTAAAATGGTATTGTATAGGCAACTACAAATTCTGGGACTTATGTCTCATGTAAATTAAAGAATAACATTCAAGTACGTGGGAAGAAAGAAGAAAAAAGTCCTCTAGGATTTTGCATAATAATAAGTTAACAACCAAAGTAAAAGCTAAACAGAAAAGGTTATGATTGTAGAAAGATTATTGGGGGAAATAAAGCATTCTCTTGAGTATGGAATCCATGACTAGCTATGTAGGACGTACAACAGGTATACCCATGGTATTCATCAAGAAACCAGAGCCAACAGAAAGTGCTACAGCTTCTGCAATGCCAATGATAGTAGCTAGTGCTAAAGATGTTGAGACTGAAGGGAGGATTATCTTGCTTTGTTGGTCAGCTACAAAATCTCCACAAAAAGCAATGGAACCAAAACCTTCGTTAGATAGATGAAGAAGACAATTCCACAAATATATTCTTGAAAATAAAGACCGGAAGATTAATGTCACACCAAGTACCTTGGTCAATTTGCCTAGATTCATCAGCACTCTTAGCAACCAGTGCCTGTTCTTCAGCAGCAAAGGATGTGGTGATGTTGAGCAAAGGAACGTTAAACAATTTTGACACCAGATTGAAAACTGAAACTGATACACCTACGGCTGCCAATTCAACTGATCCTACACAACAAACAGTAACAAAGAACCAAGCTCATTTAAACTAACTGGGATATTACACCACAAAACCAAAAAACTTGCATATAAAACTTGAGACTCGTCATCATAATCATCATAACCATCATCTGTATCCATAACAAGTATCATTCACATTGCTCACATTCAAATAAGTAAAGACCACTATAGTGTTGAGCACCTTTTTTCCCATTAAGTAATACTTTATTTCAAAACAGAATATGCAATATCTACAAAACAAGGAAGGGGGCATGCCCCCTATTTCTTTTCTTTTCTTTTTTTATTCTATTTTGGATAATATCAGTATCCCCACCTTCGGTGGGACAAATTCCATGTAGGGATCTAGCAACAACCCACCGCCACAACTCCCCCACTTAAATCAGGAGTTTAATCTCAGGAAAAATCAAGCCTGAGACTGTGCGCTGAACACAGTCTGTTGCTCCCCCTTACCACTGGGCCACCGCCTGGGTGGTGGGTAAGGGTGCATACCCCCTTTTACAAGATCCTATCTAGCCTAATAGCTCCAAGAAATTTCTATTTAGTTAATCAGGAAGATCAAAAGAACAACCATGTAACTAGAACTTTAAAATCCAGCCCTCAAGCAATAAATATATCTAAACATCACAAGGAAGGGATAAACTATTTGCAACCTCTATTCCCAATCAAGTTTTCAGAATTGCAGTACAATTAACCCAACTAAGACACAGTTCCCAATTTCTAATATACTGTTGAGCATTGTCCAACCATGAACCCAATTGTCTCGAATCACCATCAGCAGTTTTACGAGAATTATGATCAGAATTGCAACAACCAGCAGACCACTGATTGGAAAGTTACTAGTTAGCTACTCATATAATGATGAGATAATAAGCCTATAAACTATAAGCTTCATAAATTGGAATTTGAATTACAATAAGAGCAACCATAAAACAAATCAAACTGAGTACCTAAATGGCCAACAAATGCAGAATCAACCAGTGAAGTAATTGGGTCAGCAGCAAGAGCCAATGCAGCTGGCAATGCAATTGACAAAATCTCCAATCCAAGTCCATCAACCTTAAGCCCCTCTCTAAAAAAATTTTAAAAAAGTTTAGAAACATTCCGTGCTTACGAAACTAAACCTCAAATAAACATTACTTGAATGTCCATTACTGTAACTGAAGTGTACCTTAAGCGACGAAGAAGAAGGGAAACTAATCTCAACGGCGACGAACCCGAACCCGGGCTTGGGTCCGGAGTCTCCGGACTCTTGCCCCGGTTACGCGAGATTGAGGTTTCGGGTTCCTGGGCTGAGCGTTCGAGTGGAGTGCTAGGGCTCTTACGAGGTGATGATTTGGGGACGGTTCGAAGACGAACTGCAAAATTAGGGTTTTGTATGAGCACCGAAGATTTATAAGGATAGTCGGTTGAGTAGTAAAAACACTGGAATTGATGATGCGGAGACTGAATGCAGAACAGGCAGTGCGAGAGGCCACTCGCCATTTTCAATTCGTAGAGAGAGGGAGAGAGAAAGAGAGTGGAAGAGTTACTGTGAGAGAAACCCCGGGAACCATACAATCATTTGTTGTATCTATGTGCTGTATATATCAACAGATTTAACGGTTAGAATACAAGTTCAAAAAAGAAATATCTCCATTAGTAGCAGTACGCTAGTACCACAAGCAGGTACTGCCTTTGTCAGCCATAGTTCGTCTGTATATATATATATATATATATTTATGTATATTTAATCGGTGTCCGGCCAACTTGCTACCTTAACTAATTTTAAAATTGGTGTTGTCTTTTATTTTATACATTATCAGGTCAAAGATCTTTAAAGAACTTTTACACTTAGTAAGAATTGAACCACTAACCTTTCTTTAAGAGGTTGTAAATTTTGGCCAACTGAATTATCCAGTTGATTCTATATAGATACAACTATATAAGTGTTGAGGTCGGGTCTGCTTCTTCTAATGTTTCAAATTTAAAATTTTTTAAGTGTAATTAACTTTTTGGGATCATCTCTAAATAGTCTTTTGACTTGATAATTATACAGTTTTTACAGAATGGGAGAACTACACGAGCCTTGAAATTAGTATGCATAAATTAATTCAGACACCTAATTAAAAATACATATCCACACAAATACAAATCTAATTGGACCACAAGGGCATGGTCTAGCTCTGTTTTGGGGGCTGATTGAGCCCATGACTTTGAGAGAACTGAACTTATATTGAATCTAATTTTTTTGGAAAAAAAAAAAAAATGAGGCCCTAAAGAGAAACCACTTGTCACATGATTGCCAATAAGTTGATGGTTGATGACTGATGATAGTCCTCTGCAGCAAATATTTTTAATAAAAAAGCAGTTTGATGCAAAAGGTTTCAGGCACGGCAAATTTGGGCATATTAACTTTTTTCTCTATTTTTGTGTTCTAAACTCGTAACATCAAAATCACAATATAGTAAGGTTACTATTGTGCCAAGGCCACATGATTACAACAAATATTTCAAATACTTTATACAAAACCTAGGCTAATAAGTCATGATTTACCAACATACAAACTGGGTGCTAGCCAGAATTGTGGAATTTAAATCACCTTGATGATAAACTTGACTTGAAATGATAGAGAAAATCAAGTTATGTCATGGCATGTGAAATTTCAATATGTATTTATTTTTATATAAGTGACCCTATTCCTATGGTAGGCTTGGCTTTTGTAAATAGACAAAAATTACCTCTCAAGTCGATTTCCTCCCATAACTTTCAAAAGTCATTCGCAGATATCTAAGGCCGCCCTTGGGCATTTCTTCTGGCATATCGTAGTTTCATCTAGTTTGTGGATTGAGAAGGCTAAATTCTCCAATTTTTTTAAGTCCAATTCCCCATTTCGACCCACACGTTGTATTGTTATGCCTTTTTTTTATCTTTTATTTTTATTGCGATAAGAGGTGTCGAGTTAGCTTACGTACACTTTGAATAATTTTTTTTTTGGTTTCATCAAAGGTAGGCCATCGACTACTCCCATTCCCACTCTAAGCAGGTCATTTACGGCGGGACTAAGGTATTCAAGTCTGGTCACAAAAATTGGACCTGAATTAACTAACGTGTGAGCACACCTATTTAACCAACTCAGATCATCCCTCAGGTTTTTTTATGGTCTGATTATATTGTTATTTCTTTTCTTTCTTGGTATACTAGAGTATATTGTTGTTTCGTCTATCTCATATACTTCATATTTTATATTAGTCATGACATAATTCGGCCCAAAAGCAATTATATAAAGGCAAACTGATCAAAATTCTTTGGTTTTGACTTCAGATAAAATACATGATATTAGAAGTTTACAACCATCCACCAACGACAAGTTGTGCAAAAAGGAAATTTTGGAATGCTTCTACGAATTGGGTTGTAGGCTGTAGCCAAACTTGCCGAAAAGTCCTCACCGTTATCCGTCTCAGGCCTTGATTGGCAGTGCTGCGCTGGCTTAGAAGCACTTCTTGAGAGACATGATAACACATTTCAAAACACTTCCAGATGGAAAAAAAAAATAGGGTTCAACCGTGACTACACATCTAAACACATCCATGATTTGATTTTTTTTGGGTTCTTCCATCAAATGGCAACACTCTCTCTAAAATGTTCAAATGTGGGTGATGTGAAATCCCTTTTGAGAACAGCCACCCACGCAGCTGAGAGAGAGAGAGAGAGAGAGAGAGATAATAGACACAGGTGGAAGCATGTCAGAGTTGTAGTGGATGAAAGAAACGAAACGTGGAAAAATGGTTACCTAGGAAAAGATAAGAAAACTATATATGCCAGAAGGTCAACAATTGGCAGCACTGATATATAGATAGTGAACAAAAGAGTTGGCCTAATAGTTAAAAGTTAGAGTTTGGATATCTGATCACTCTAAAATCTTTAAATTAAAATTATTTTTAAAATTTTTGATCTGATAATTATTAAATTTATATAAAATAGAGGAGTGGCTGCCCCAGCACTGCTTACCAAATTAAAAAAAAGATATATATATATATATATAGGTGCAAAGTCTTCCTTTTAGTTTATGGATAATCTAAAAGAATAGACTGAAGAAGCCGCCGTGACTTGCACGAAGTTTGGAATTTGTCACCGTCCAATACCCTTTATAATAATGGAGATTCCTTCACCAAAATAATAATGCATGATAACACTAAATAAATAGTAATGACAACAATAATTATTAAAAAAAATATGGACACACCCTGTATCTATCAAGAAAAAGATTAAAAAATAATAATTAAAAGAAAGAAAAGAATAAAGAAAGTCCAGAGGTTATCTCCCTAGATGATAATCCCAAAGGTGGTATCTCCTATAGATGCAGCTATTTTACTGAAAATAACATGTGCAACAAAAACCCACCGACAGCAAGATTAATTCCATTTGGAAACTTGTAAGTTTTTATTTTTTGAATATAAGGCAATTAGAGGTAGGGAAGAGGCCAACGGAGTTTGAATACTCGCCAAATTAGTAGGTCCATAACGCTTCGCCTCGATCACCGGGGCAGACCAAGCACTCTTGGAACTTTGTAAGTTGTAACCCATAATTCTTTACTCTCTACACACTCTTGGAACTTGTAAGTTGTAACCCATAATTTTTTACTCTCTGCACACTTTTACTTTGCACGTACAAAGTGTAGAAGGACTATTTCTGTGTTTTTTAGATTCTTTGCAGAAGTAAAATAAATACATATAAAAATGGCAAAAAATATATCATCCCTCGTCCATCATCTTGCAATATCGTTCCCTGTTATTTCACTGCTAATTTTTTGTGCATTGTATAAAATGGAAAAGTAAAACAACCCATTTGAAGCATGCAGCCAATAAACTCTGTCAAAATATAATGCAAAAATGAATAAAAGAAGAAAATGGCCAAGAAACTGAATTAAAATTGAGTACCCACATGATGACCGTCATTCACTCTAGAGGAACTGAGGAGAGTATGGAGAAGCCATGAAACTCAGGATGGATAGCGCTACAGAGGATGAAAAAGAACCCTTCATTTTCCATGGCGCTATCCCTCCTGAGCTTTACAGATTCTTCTTTACTTTTTGTATAATCTGATATGCATAAGCATATTTCCACATCAACAGTACTACAGAAAGCCCATGAAAATGATGAATGGCTGGGGAGAGCTGAAGGACAAGAGCTGTATTTATAGCAGCAAGTTGGTGATGAGGAACGTACGGAAAGGCAGACAATGAGACAAATGTCACCCACTCCTGAAGCCATGAGAAGGATTGACTAAGTTGACATATACATATATATATATATATTTATATATACAAAATTTATATTTTAAACTTGTTTTGTTTAGTTATATAATGTGTTGAAAAATGTATTTTTAGGATTAAAAGTTTTACCTTTTATAATTTTCAGTGTTTTGTATGTCCACATAAATAAGTTTAGCAAGATCTATGTTTATATATCTGCGTATAAGTGTATGTATATGTAAATATATGTGCTGTGAATCGTGATGAACCGTGGAGGATGGACTCCTGCAATTATTATTATATTTGGCGGTGTGCATATTTTTCCAATGCCCCTGCCGACTACGTTTACCTTCATCTCTCTAAAAATACAGGTACGTACGGTGTGTGAGATGGTCGGTCTGCACAAAGGTTTTGCTTACAAATGGCTACAAATTCCTGTTTTCTACCATTAGTGCCTTCTTTTTCTCCATTTGCTTCGTCATTACTCCTCTTTTCCCATTAATATTCAGCTTATTAATGATGATAAATGGATAATGTCGCGTGCATGTTGTTGTGGTACGATTAATCAATTGGACTATAGGCTTTTGAAACAGCAATAAGGTTATTATATTGTAATTTGAGTATTATATATTTAAAATGTGGAAATAACCCTTTGGTCGACTCTTATTTTTTGACTTTTCCAAATGATAATATTTCAATACTGGAGTTGGTCTTTTCAACTTCTGTTATGATTTATAGGCATTAAATGTATAACCCTCTAATTCAACAAATCCAATCGAAATCCCTATCAGGGTGATTGTGTAATCAAGATTACAATTCAGTGGCATATGTGGGACCAACTGGAAGGAGCATTCACCATTTAGAGTGCCCATTTTCCTAACCTGTTGGGTGTGGGATCGATCTAAGAACCTGATCTAACAACGAAACATTCCAACCTTCAATCCATATCTGATTAAAAAAATTGACTAAACAGGCAGCAGGGGCTTGTCATCTCGAACTTCAGATTAGCATAGTTTGCCATTCACGAATGACCAATGCCTAAACATCTGGTCAGACTTGTATTCAGTAGACCATGACTCATCGAGTTGGCTTGCTACCCATTCTTTTTTCAACAATTGCGTGTTCGAACAGTTTGATGTAGTCGTCGCTTGAATTAAATGTTATTGAGAAGTGACTTAATATCCACTTGCATTTTAGTAAGATTACAGTGAAAGGCTTACCCTCCTTGGTGTCAATAGCTATGGTTTAAAACCCAACATTTCACAATAAATGAAAATCAAGGCCGACTTAAGACAATTTGAGACTTAAGGTGATAACTTTGGATTCCTTTTTGTAAAGCCTTTTTTTCTCATATGAAATTTGGCTTTTTTTTTTTTTAAAATAAAAGTTCTAGAATGTAAATAGGGCCTTAATTATAACATATGATGTTCAAAAAATTTGGGAACTCCAATAATTTTTTAGTTGCACAATTTATATATTGGTTAAATAGTGTTTTCTTCTTATAGTTTATGGATGCAATTGATTTTTGGTTTTCTTTTTTTATTTAGCCTTTTTTCGTTCTCATCTAGATCGGAGCTTCTTTTGAAAAAAAATTATATAAGACTTTTACTATAACAGGTGAAGTTTTAAAAAAAAATGAGGTCTAAAAAATTTAGGGGTCTAAGGCAATCGCATTGCATGCCTAAAAGTAGGGTCGGCGCTGGTGAAAATCCTTTGCTACGCTGGTTGCCTCCCTTCCAACTTTTCTACTAAGCAAAAAATGATTCACACCTAATTAATACTAAGGTAGAAGTGAAAAGACAAAACTACCTCTAATGTATGTGAAACTTCTACATTAACATCTTGAAGGTTCAAAATAAAAAGAGTAAAAATTGTTGATTTTGAGGTCTTTAATATACAAAGTTGCAAGTGTTTCATTACATGTTTTTGCATATATTATATATTGACTAGTGAAAATGGAGAAAATATTAGGTACAACGATAATGTCATGTCATCGTGCTGACATGATACAACAAGCTAATAATACATAGCTATATAAGTGTTTAAAATCTTAATCATCTTGTTTTAGACAGAAAAATTTAAATTTTAAATTCAACATTTTTTATGATTAGGATTTAATTATTTAAGTATCTCTAATTTGTTGGCTTATTATACTACGTTAACATGATGACGTGATACTACCGTTATATCCAATATTTACTCGTGAGAGTAGGGCTTGCATTTGCCAGTATTCGTGGGAATTCTGCAGTTCCTCCAAAGCTCAAGGGTGAAAGTGAAGCACATTTATGGGAAATCCCAAAACGTTAGGCCGGCCCTATTGTCACATAAATCCTTTTCCACAAGTAATTGAAATATAACCTCTCATGATAACAGCAACTTAGTCGATCCTAATATAGCCAACAAATCAGAAACATTTTGATTCAGAAATAAAACCTCTCTTAAGTTAAGGGAAATCTTGAGGGGCGACAAAAAAATCCAAAAAAAGAAAAAAAAAACTATGTGAAATCTTATTGTCATGGTAAATCTAACTTTTGCTCAGATTAAAAAGGTAAAGGGAGAACAAAAAAAAAAGAAGAAGCCTCCCCATGATGTTAGCAGCATGCTTAAACTAAGGGCTTTGTTTGTACGTGAGTAGCACGCCTTACCACTATTACAAATGCTGAGATGATGATTTTTCGATTGCCAGTTACGCTTACCAAAATTTTTAAGGAAGTAGATGGGACATGTGACCAAATAAGCTGGCTCTCCATCTCCAATATGTACCCATTTATTTAATTTGTTTAAACTTTGTGATAGAGTATTTAAGTATTCGACTGATTATTTTTTAAAACTTATGTAGGCTATCATCGACACAAAGATTAGACCTAACCCATATATCTAAAATTTGAAGTTAACAAAGTTTCCAAAATCACTATTATGATGTGTCATAAATGTGTCTTTTATTTATTTATTTATTTTAAACAGCTATTCCTGCGCAAAACTAAAATAAAATGTATGTATACACAGAAGGGCATTTTGGTCAAATGAAAATATTTTGACAACGGCAATCTACCGAAAGGAGTTAGTTTGGTAATAATGCTTTTGCCGAACTTTTGGGACTCGCACCATGCGTGGGGATTTGCCGGACCACTGAGTGGGAATTTACCGTCCTCTTCAATGACTATTGTTTTGTTTATTGGTAATGGAATATATATAATATATATATATATAGAAAATTTTAATAAAATAATATGATTAAATCGTGAAACTATCATTTTAACTCTATCAATATACTATTTAATTATAAAACTGTCATTGTCATATTATTATAGTGTATATACAAATATTTTGAAAAGATTGCAACAAATAAAATTATTAAAAGAATGACCACTTAGACTGATTTTTCTTTTTTGGTTTAACAGTAAGGGGTATATAGGCTAGTTTGTACGCACTTTAATTAATCCTCTTTTCAATATCGTCAAAAGCACGCCATCTACATTGAAACTAATGTATTTAGACATTTACAAAAGATAAATTATTTACATTAATTCTTACACTTGACAAGAGTCTAACACTTAACCATATTTATTTAATAGCTAGCAAAGCAATTCAATGGATAAGATTTCGTGACTGCAAGTTTAAAAAATGTTAAATGATTGCAGTTTTGCTCTGTTATAATAAGAGTCTATTTTTATATTTCAAACTCATAACATGTAAACTGAGAGAAAATTGAAACAAAACAACCCTTCCGTTGCAACCCATCGACAAAACTTTTTTGAGTAATTTTTTCACTGCTTAGCTTTCAGAATGAAGAAAGCAATCGAAAATTTGTGTTGGGTATATCTTACTAGCATTTATTGGTCAAGAAATAAATTATAAATAATATTATACAATAAAAATAGATAATGTTGTATAAACATATAGAATCATGTGTTTAAATGATAGTATTTTTTTTAATAAAATCCCATCATAAATAGTATTTAATTATAAAATTATCATAGTCATGATCACATCATTTTAATGCAAAATTTTATACAAAAAATTATGTAAGAACAATATTTTTCTAAAAAGATTCACATATAATTTACGTGTATAATAATGTAGGAAACATAAAAAAATATTTGTGGTTTTGGCGACTCCGAATCCACCGGACAAGGCAGGAGCAATCGTACTGAGGTTGGCAATGTCACCTCAGGCCTTTATTTGATTCGTTATCAATGCGCCACGTGGGATGCTTAGATTTCTAGAGTCAACCTGTACTGGCTGTACAATCTTACAGCTTCTTCACAACCCCCACCTAACTCACCTAATAATGGAACAATTCTTTTGGAATATAATTGTTATTGTATTTTATCGTTTTGAAAAATTAGGTTTTAGCAGTTGTAAAGATTTGAATTGAAAAGTAGTGTAAGAATATAAAAAAGAGAAATAACATCACCCATAGGGTGTGTTTAGTTTTTGTTTTCTGTTTTTTAAAAAATAAAAAATATAAAAAAATATTAAAATAGGTGTGTTTTCTGATTATAAAACATTGGTATAATACTATTAACAAAACGGTAACCTATGAATGCTACCATTGGACCATAAAAAATAAAAAATAAAACACACACTTATGACATATAACAAAAAACAAAAACTGACAGTATTTCTAAACAGACTCTAAATTTTTAAACAATTGTCACACCCCATCTCAATTAAATCTTTGAGAGATATATTGGTAGTCAGGTATGAAAACGGATATTGCTGAATTTGTTAATTAAGGGTTTCACAACCATGATAAGATTTGAATAAAAAAAAGTAGCATAAAAATACAAAAAGTAGAAATAATAACAACACCAAATAAGAAAAAATCCAAGTTTACACAAACACATAAAGTGATTAAATGATCTACCTAAAATGAAAAAATATCAACCTCATGAATGTATTATCAGTTATTCAAAATAGACTAAGTATATATTATGTACTATCAAGTTGTGAAAACTGTAAATATGTATCATCAAGTAGGTACATTTTATAAAAATTAGTAACATATTATCATATGTTGTTGGTATATTTTGTTAAAATGTTTCATACATTATGAAAAATTAATTTGTACACTTGGATATGTCGATCATTCTCCATTTTATGTTGATCATTTTTATTTTACATTAATATTATATATATATAAAACATATCAATATAAGTACACTAATTTCTTCTAGACCTATCTTTGTCCATTTTTTTTATTATTATTGGTCTACCATTTTTCAATTTTCTGAACAATGTTCTTTCTCCTTCAGTTTCTACAGATTATTTTAGGGCTTTGCTACCTTGAGTCGCGTTTGCCTAATAAATGCTGACTAATGGGTAACACATTAACATGGGCTTACAAATAGGTGCCGACTGATACACAACATTTCTCGAATTCTCCAAGCTTTCTAAATTATAATTTTTTTATTTTTTTCAAAATTATTTAGTGTTTCTTGAACACTACGTCATCCTCACTCTATATCTCACATGGAGGTTGGTTTTTATGTTAAAATATCTCATCTAGCAGATGAGAGACCCACTCCCATATGAAAGTGGAATGCTAAATAATTTCTCCATTTTGCTAAATACAAGGCTTGAATCAGTAACCAACAACATAGAATCAACACAACTGTTTTTCCAAGCCACCTATTACTTTGTTAATATATAGACAACTTTTATTATTTCGTTAAGACCTATAGAACACACGCATTATAAGCTACCTGTTGCTGTCTCTTTTTTTTTTTTTTATTATATTTTTCTCATATTTAATATATACAATTACACATACATAAAATTACTTAAATGATTTATAATAATGTATATATATATATTTATATACGTACTTTAGAGATACTCTTATCCTCTTATTTTCAATTCTTTTAGTAAAGGATCTTTCGCACACACGCTTGCGGTGGCGCTCGAATTGTGCGTTAATTAGGTCATAACAATTGGGTGGGCCCAAACCCGACATTCATGTATCATCTTTTTATGTTTGATTTGATCTTTGTCTTGATACGGGTAGTGCACCCAACGCCAAACTCGGATCGGGCACCCCTGTAACATAGCATTTCATCTTTCGAATCAAAATATTTAAAAGAATTAATTACAAGTATACATTTTAAATTATAATTCAGTATTATCATAATTTTTTAAATTTTAAAATGTAAAAAATTGACCTATAAACTATTAATTTATATCAATCAATCCCTTATATTAGTAATATATTAGCAATCAGTTACGAAAATAAATAAAAAATTATTATGTAACTTACATATATGCACAAAAATTTATTTATATCTAAATTATAAATTTTTTTTTTGTAATCATTGTTTAATGACTGAAACCTCTTATTTGACCCTTATATTTACATAACATTTCAAGAGACATTTTAGTTATTAGACAATTATTATGATAAGAGCAGACCAATTTAAGTATAAAATTATACTTTTGTTAATATGTACAAGTTAAATAACAAATTTTCATTTATTTTCCTAACGAATTGCTAATAGGAGGGGTTGATTGATACAAATTGATAGTTTAGATGGTGAATTTGTTACGTTTTAAAGTTTAAGAGGATGTAGTGATACTGAGTTATAATTTAGGGAGTGTGTTTGTAATTAATCTATTTCAAAATCAGAGATAATAACATTTTTTACTGTTATATTTTACGCCAAATTTTATTTTTGTCTCTTTATTTTTAATTATAATAATTATACTCTTATTTTTTTAATTCATAATAATGTTAACCTTTTGCTAAATTTCATATTTTTAACCCTTAAATTTTACACTAAAATTTATTTTAATCTTTTTATTTTTAAAAAATAAATAAAAAAATTCGGATAAGTAGATGACTAAAATTAACAAGTGAAGGAACAAAATCTAACTCAAAGCCCAGGCCCACGCATAGAGGGCTCGAGTTTGGCCGGGCTCGGGCTGGGCTCAAACGAACATATGATCGGATTTACATCCATGTCCCCAACCCAGCCCTGCAAGCCTAACATATGATCTGTCAGGCTTTTATTCCCCTCCATCACTTCTAAACTTTCCCGCCTTCTCAAAGCAAAATATGTCGCTTTTTCTCAGTTAAATCGATCGATGGAGTAAGGGTTCGATTGCCCTACCCTCCTGAAAAAGCCCTAATCTTAGAGGAAAATCCGGACTTCCGGAGAATGTCGACGTGGCAGATATTTTCAGACGCGGACGACAACTTCCGGTGGGAGATTTCCGATCAACAGCTCCACATCGAACTACAAGAAGGTGCTCCCATTCCATCCCCTAACTCCACTCCTCTTCCATCCATGGCCGATCTCTTGCTTCAAGGTATTCCTTCGAAGTTTTCTTTCCTCTATAAATACATATGTATATATAGATGCAGAGGTGCTTATGTGTATACATCAATATATCAATTTTAGCTTGATTGCTTAACTATTAAATCTCTTGTTTCACACAGGATGTTCGAAGCTAATAGAGAACAGCGAAGAACATTTCCAGAGCCCTCCGATGTTTCAAAGCGGATTAGGAAAATCAGTTACAGTGAAGCAATCTTCCATGACGAAAGCATTATCTATTCTCAGCGATGAAGGTGATGCCTTTGCTGATACAGGTAATTGACACTCTTCTCCGTTTTCAGATACCATCATCATCTTGGTTATTTGTAGGTGATACTACTGATTATTACCACTATTATTCAGTTGCCAAAAACTGGATATGAATTTGAAAACACATGCTATGTAACAAGAGGATGAATAATCAGGGAAATTGGGTTTTTTTTTTGGGTTCTAGAACAAACTTCCCCAAGTTGAATATTCTGATGTTAGTCCTTCAGTAACTTCAATTAACTTGATGCATGTTACATGATTGAAAAAAGGTCACCTCAAGATTTATAAATGGGGAAGCAAAATAAATGACTTCACATTTTCAGGAGCAATTAGTTTTGCATTTTGCTTGGGGTTTTGTACATAAATGTTTTCAAACTCAAACATTTTGCAGGCCAATTGTGTATTGGAAGTGGTGAAGGATGCTGTTTCCCTAATTCAATGTTCCAGACAGGCTCAGGGAAAAAGGTGAATATATCTTCCATTGGTCTTGTCAGAGCCAAGACATTGTTGGGATTGGAAGAAAATTATAATCATAATACTTTTCTGGGCCTTGAGCATTCAAAGAATCAGTCAACCTCTGATGAACCCTATGGTTGGAAAAATTCATCTCATTTAGAGACAAGAGAGGTAGTCACTACTACCCCTTGTAAGGATGCTACAACAGCTCCAATCCCTATGTTCAATTTTATGACCAGTTCATTAGGAAGTGATTCAAAAAGAGAGGTTATTCCGGATGTTATAAATTCTGCTAGTAAGTGCCCTCCAATCAAGTTTCATACTGCTGGTGGAAGATCCATATCAGTTTCAAGTGATGCATTGCAGCGTGCAAAGAGCCTTCTCGGTGACCTGGAACTAGGAACTTTCTTCAACGAGGGGGATGTGACTGATGCCGCTTTCTCAACTTTCAAACAAGGAAGACTAGGTGACAACGATTCTAACAAAGAGAATATTTCTACTTTTTACCATCAAGAAATAGCAAAGAGCAAACAAGTATCTACGAGTTTTGTATCTCCTCTGCGTTCAGATTCTAGCCGAATGCAATTGTCAGTCATGTCAGAGAATTTAAGTTTAAGGAGTAACTTGATCAAGAAATTTGACGCAGAGGACTATGAAAACACTTGTAAGATGTCTAACAATACACTTTGTCAGCAAAAGCCTGCAAGTTGTAGGCCTTCTTCACATGTAGTAATGGGCAGTTCTTTAGCAAATGGAGTTACTGCAAGAATTAATCCACATGGAAGTTCATTAGGCAGGCCACTGGCAGATATTTCTAATAAAATTGGAATGGCTCATACGGATAGCAAACTAACTACTGGTGAAAAGAGGAGACTGGGAAGGAGTTCTGTCTCTCCATTCAAGAGGCCCCGCAGTTCCAGATTCATCACTCCTCTGAACAACATATTGTCTGCTTCTAGTGGTAACTTTATAGAGGTTTTTGGATTGCCTTTCTTTTACTATTTGTTGTTATTAGCTTTTCTGTTCTTCTGCATATCTAAGAGATTTGGTTAATCTAGGGCTGTCCACTTTAGCACCTGAAGAATTGCGTTGTAGAAGAAGGGTTTCCACTCAATATCCTTTTCAGGTTCCACGGTTATATGTGAAGGAATATTTTGGATTACCTCCATCCCATCTGAATACGGTATGTGGACTGTAACTGCTGTTTATTTATCACTTAGAGATTGTTTTCCGTTGGGCTACTGAAATTTTTCAATAGTACCTTTGTTAAATCCAGTTGAAGCAATTGCCAGACCACACAAGAAGGATGAATCCAGAAAATGCAGAAAAGTACATGTTCTGTGAGGGATCTGGTGGAGAGTGCATTGGAGCAGAAGCGTTCTACCACATGTTGGCTCAGTCCGGAGCTTCTATGCAATATGCTTCTAAAGAGTACTATTTTTGTACCCTCTTACTTTAGACTCATAACAATGGCAGAAAAATTAAAGTGTTCATTGTTGTATAAGGAGCACCTCACAGCACTGTGGAAATGGCCTTTTATATGTAAGGAAAAGTACATTGATTAAATAATCCCAGGAAAGTGATTCTTGGAGTTACATTGCCTGTAATACTGAGATCTCTAGACGTATTTTTTTGACCTGTGCTGTAGTTGCAAATAGTTTTTCTGCGAATTTGAAGTTGTAGGAATGAAGAATCATACCTCAGAGCTTGGTGTAGATGCCAGCACAGAGCTTGGTACCACTGATGCATAGTTTTGTAAAATAAATTGGTCATGGATCAACTGTATTTGTTTGTAATGTGCACTTAGTGTTACAAATTTCTTCTTGTCAGATTCCATAATGTACTCATTGGGTTTTTGCGTACTCAATAACATGTTTGTTGGTGCTCTGAGATTGTCCTGGTCATGCAGTTTACACTGCAACCTGATCCAATTTTTATTTTGACCTCTTTAGGTGGGTTGAAAATCACTACAAGTGGATTGTCTGGAAACTTGCATCTTATGAGAGATGCTATCCTGATAAATCTTCTGGGAAACTGTTGACAGTTTCTAACGTGCTTGAAGAATTAAAATATAGGTATCTAAATTTTATTAGATTGTATATTTGTGCTAGTTTCTAATACATCCATGATAACAGTTTCTGATGCCTTCACATAGATACGAACGAGAAGTAAATCATGGCCATCGATCTGCAATTAAGAGAATTTTAGAAGGAGATCAACCACCTTCTTCAATGTTGGTACTGTGCATATCATCTATTCAGTCAAATTGTGACCTGATTGTTGAGACTTCTCCTATGGCATCAAATGGTGCTGAAAATGCTAAAGCCATGAAATTAGAATTAACTGATGGGTGGTAAGGAAAATGATCGTTTTGATACATATGCTATAAATTTGAGTTTTTGGGCTATGTGAATGTGATTTATTTTACAGGTACTCAACCAATGCTCTATTAGATGTACCGCTATTGAAGAAGCTGGATACTGGGAAACTGTTTGTGGGACAGAAACTTAGGGTACTTCTTTGGTTTCACTCCTTGCCATTTTTACTCTTGAGTAGATATCCTTGGTCAGAACTTCCTATTGCTTACAGTTTATGTTGTCATCTGAAGATCTGGGGAGCTGGATTATGTGGCTGGGTTGGGCCTGTTTCACCTCTTGAGGTTGTTGCCCAGTTTAAGTTCCTATATAAGTCATATGGCTAAAACTTCAATTGTACCTGTAGGGTTTGATCATGTTTCTGTTCAATGTCAGGCATCAAGCACAGTTGCTCTTATGCTGCACATCAATGGCACATATAGAGCTCATTGGGCTGATCGTTTGGGTTTATGTAAGTGTTTATGCAATTGTGTGTATTGTTGTCCAATGTGCTTATCATCTTGCATCAGCATATTTTCAGTTTCTTCTTGCTTGCTCACATGGTGTTCTACTGTTTATCTCTAGGTAAGGGTGTTGGTGCTCCATTAGCATTTCGATGCATCAAGGGTGCGGGGGGTCCAGTTCCTAGCACATTGGTTGGAATCACCCATATATACCCTGTTCTTTTCAGGGAAAGGTAATCTGAAGTTGATATGCTGTTATTTGAAGCTTGTCCTATGCTTTAATGTGAGAGAAACTGTATTTGTTTATCTCATCCAGGTTATGTAGTGGGGGATTTATTGTGAGATCGGAGAGGATGGAAGACAAAATGATACAAGTATACAACCAGAGGTGATTCAGCCTTACCATAGCAACCAAACTGCAAATGCTAAATTGTTTGCCTTCTGAATATTCATTTATGGCCTTCATTATGTTCATGACTACCAGCTTGAATATTTTCTTCCTTCTGGCTTTTAATCCTATGCATTAATATTCAAATGTTTTGTTGCACTTTGGTCTCTTAAGGTTGAAAGCATAACTTTTGGCAGAGTGCTTTAATGCCATTTGCAAGCAACTGTTGAAGAGCCTGGGTTGCCTTTAAGTTAAGTGAGGAAGCCCTTGCATAAATCTCAGGCTTTTGATCTTTTAGGAGTAATAGGAGAATCCCTCCCTGATCATTGCTGGGTTTTCTTTTCTACCGCGAGCCATCTTGGAGGGTGCAAAAAATTCTCAATGGAATGGTACCTTGTGCCACGTTGGATGTCTTATTCTGCACCAAACATAAAGGAAAAGTAGGCCTAGAATGATTTCTTTTAGCTTCCCTCTTATCTTGAGTCACTTTCACTCATTTGTCCTCTAATAATTTCAGAATAACTCAATAATATATATTTTTTAGTTTTTTCAATGCCCTGCCTTGTACACAAACTTGAATAGTTGGTACAATGCACTTCTTTCCCCATAGTTGAAATAATTTTTGCAGTCATTTGTCTTTTATAATTTCAGAATAACTCAATAATTTTTCTTTCTTGTAGGCGCTCTGTCATTGCAGATGGCATTATATCTGAGTTCCAAAGGGGAATCAAAGAATTTCATGCTAATAATGACAATGATAGTGAAGAAGGAGCAAAAATCCTAAAGATACTAGAGACCTCTGCTGAACCTGAAGTACTAATGGCAGAGATGACTTCAGAGCAACTGACTTCTTTTGCTAGTTATCAAGCAAAACTAGAGGTGGGATTCAGATGCTTTCATTGCAGATTGGCCTATATCAGGAATGACGTTGTTAACCACAGCATGCCTGTTTTCAGGCAATTAGGCAGTCAGACATGCAGAAATCAGTTGAGAAAGCTTTGGAAGATGCTGGTCTAAGTGCAAGAGAGGTCACCCCCTTTATGAGGGTGAGAGTGGTCGGGTTAAGTCGTAAAAATTGTCCAACAAAGAGGTGCCCAGGGAAAGGCCTAATAACAATCTGGAACCCAACTGAGAATCAGGTGAATCCTAACTCTGCATGAAAACCATGTATATTTTTAGCCTTGACTTTTTTGTTTCCTTAAAGAAATTTGTTGACTTTCCTAACAAGTTGTAGAGTCGATTTACTCATTGCCGTTATAGCAATTAGAGCTAGCTGAGGGGAAAGCATATTCTGTTGCGGGGCTTATACCATTAAGCTCTGACTCAGATATCCTTTACTTACAAGCAAGAGGATCTGCAACCAAATGGGTGCCTTTATCTCCCTCAGCAACTGAACATTTCGAGTAAGCCTGCATACGAGCATCATTGTATTAAAAAAAAAAAAAGGAACTCCAGTAAGTTTGGACTGAAACTGAATCCAGTTCATAATTCTCTTTTCCAGGTCATTCTTCAGTCCTCGGAAATCAGTCCTGTTGTCACATTTGGGTGAGGTTCCTTTCTCAAGGTGAGCCTTTCATCTCCACCTTTTTCGTCTTATTGCCTCTGTTTATGTATTTGCGAGAACTTGTGCTTACAAAGTTTGTGCTGCATGGGTTTACTCAGCGAATTTGATATTGCTGCATCGGTTGTCTATGTGGGAGAGGTATATATAGATGCACATCAAAAGAAGCAGTGGGTATTTGTGACAGATGGCTCAATACCAGAGTCACATTCAGATGAGCCATCAAATTCTTTGCTTGCCATCAGCTTCTGTTCACCATACATTGGTTGTGATTCATTTGCACCAATTAACCATAACCTTGTTGGATCAGCGGTGAGTGCTTTATTCTATGGCAGTGCAGTCATCGACCCCTCAACTGATGATCCTGATATACGTAGTCCACTCTTTGTCTACTCATAGCAGAAAAAAATTTGGTACAACAAAATCAGAAAAAAAATATTTAAATGTACCTAGTATACTTGTCAAACACCATTGATTTTAGGCCCATAGCCCTCTTCAATGCTTAAACCTTCTGTTATTGATACAACGAAGGGGTACAAGGTAGGATTTAACATGTGTCAGTGAAATCAGGTATATTATTCATATGTAGAACTTCCAGAATTGGCATAACTTTCTTCACAAAGATATGAACTATAGATGCGTTGAGAATGACTCTTTAATGCTGTGTGCTTGCAAGTAACAGCTGCTTTTATGTTTTACTTAAATAATTGCAATACTCATTTGATCAGCTCGCATCTGACACTAGCTTCTTCCAAACAAATTAGGAAATGAAAATTTCTTATTTAAAAACCACTAGTATTAATCTTCTTTGCAGGTTGGCTTCTGTAATCTCATTAAAAGAGCAAAGGACCAGTTTAATCATCTCTGGGTGGCAGAAGCAACAGAAAATTCGACCTATTTTCTAAGCTATGATCATGTGCAATCTTCTCACCTAAAAGAAGCTGCTGCTTCTGCTGAAAGATGGGCAAAGATCTATACCTCAGTATGAACTGTTAAATCCTGATATGGTGGAAATACTATGAGGCTTGCAATGGTTGCAATTTAATAGCCTGAGATTCTTGTTCCTTTTCTTGCAGACAATCGAGAAGCTTAGACAGAAGGTTTTGTCCATTGTTGGTAATGCCGAAGGCTAAAATGTGAAAGGAGCTTATCCAACTGACATGCAAGTCTCTCTCTTTTTTTTTTTGCCTTTTTGGATTCTTATTTGCATCTTTGACATCAATGACAATATATGTCTCCTTGTTGTTGGCATGATAGTTTCTTAAAGGCCAAGTTGGCCAACTTTAATTGTTTAAACTCGTTTTTATTGCACAGCTCTCCCTTTTGGTTTTCAGTTTGAGATAATTAATACTAATTTATTGTTCATTTCTTCGCCCAATTCTTTTAAAGTGTGATACAAATATGCTTGATTGAATGAATTCAAGAAAGAGTTCTTCGTGTATCCTTTTTACTCATGGAAAGCAGACTTGTTGGACATTTGTTTTGATTAAATTCCTGATGTTTAAATTGTCATTCTGAATATGGAGAAGAAAGCAGACACAAATGTCTTCATCACAGCCTAGGAAAGGAGAACAAGCTTTACATTTTCAAATGTCAACTTGTAGGAAATCTAAATTTCAACCTTCTCTTTGTAGACAGTGACTGGCATGCAAAGCAGCAGCTTGGTGGGCCTCGTGCGAGTCCAAGGATGGAGAGAGGACTTCATTGTCCAAGATGATGCAGAGGAGCATCAGGATTCGTCCTTTGGTATAAAAACTGCTCCTCATAGACAGTTTCTGCCTCTTTTTGCACTTGAACTGCAATATAGTTGACACTCTTCGCAGGTCGTGCTTTTGAATCTTTTCCGAAACATAGCTGAACAGATAAGGTTCTCAAGGCTGAACATTCCGATGTGGTTCTTGTCACCTGACAATCTAATGGAACGTGAAATTGAGCCTGGAAGGCCCATATTTCAATGGCCAAACTATGCGGGTTGCCATTGTGACTTTCTCAAGTGAAAGGGCATAGTGTGCTGTTATGTCTATGAGCATTCAAGTTTGTCCCTGAAGTCGGCTTGTATTGCACTCCTACATTTTTGTTTTTATTTTTTTAATTTTTTTTTCCAATTTTTGCTTTGGCTGGACTGCGGGCCCTACCTAACTTAATCTCTGTCTGGCCCATAATGTAGCCTCCTCCCCACCTCAAAGTTAATCTCAACAGTGGTATAGACATGCAGGATCGAGGATTTTGTAGATATTTTTCATGATGTTCATAAATGGCATGTTGATTTACCAAAAAAATTGTGTATATGATTTCAATTTCATGTGGGTAAATCATGAACTTAACGCCATTTGGATGCAAGTTCTTTTTAGTTTTTATTTTTTGGGTAAGTGGATTTAGTTTATGTTGCGACATGCTTCAGTGGTGCCATTTCGGTTTGATTAGTCATTTGGGTTCACAATTGGATTATATAATGAAACTTTATCATAATCCAATTGTGAAATGTATGAGTATTTCGATTTACACAAGTCTGTAAATATTATCATTTTCAGCTTTTGTTACATTTACTTCTCATTTCATGTTTATGTTTATATTCAAACAGAGCTATCACGTTTTGAACATTAACTGTCTTCCATTGACTGCAAAGTCCTTCAGGTTTGTCCCATGCCGTACTGTATTACTGACATAACCCTCACACCCCTCATGCTTTAATTTTTCAGAAATTATACAGAGAAAGCATCCACACCATAAAGCATAGGGTCCTCCTTCCATGGGCTGCATCCAACCATCCACCTATCCTTGCATCAGTCATATTACTCCATCAACCTCAAATCTCAAGGAAGAAGGATTTTTAGAAGTTGACAGTCCCCTTCAAGGCTTCAATGTCATGTCTCATGATTGCCTTCTTTATGCTTTGCAACCAGCTATTTTGACAAGTGGCAGAAGATTATGGGCTGTACTATCTCCTGTCAAAATGGAATATCTCCTCTGCGAAAAGTTGGCAATTTCCCTCTGCAGGGCATTATCTTTGCTTTGTTTATTGCTCTTGATAACTTTGTATTTATTACACAATAATCACTGATCATACCTTAAACACTAGGTAAAATGCATGGATCAACAGTCAGGATTGCACAGCTTGGGGCATTTTAGTAAGGTTTCCAAAATTCTTTAGTTTATGCTCTCTTCCATGCCTAAACCCTATTTGCTTCAAACACAAACAACGCTGGCTTCAATTAAAAGAACAAAACAATAGAAAGTGCAAGGACAACACCATTCAAACCACACTATTGTAGAGTCCTTTGGCCTTTTTTGGGGGTTTGTCTCTATTGTTTCCTCATAAATACAAAGAAGTTGAGCACTGTTTCTTCAAATTGGAATCGAAAGGGTCATGGTCGAAGAAAAGAGAAGTGTTCTGAAAAGATGCATCAAGGCCAGCAAAGGGCCTTGGTTGATTCGAAAAACCACAAAAGATGGGGATGTTGTCACCAAATATCGTTTTCCTTCGGATAGAGAGCGTCAAAATAATAAGGAAAGGGATCGAAGACTACGAGCCATTGCAAAGAAGATTTTTGCAGGTCTTCGAGCACATGGAAACTACCTACTTCCAAAGCATGCTAATAAAAATGACCTGTTGAAGGCTCTTTGTGATGAAGCTGGGTGGCATATTGAAGAAGACGGGACTGTCCATAGGAAGGTGAACTTATTATTGCTCATTCATGATATTTTTCATAATCACTTAATAATTATCTATAATAATTACATACAGATAGTTATTTTCTAACTCATTGTTTTGCTCAGGTAAAAATTTGAAGAAGGTAATGAAAATTTAAGTTTCTATTAACTAATATTGGAAACAAGGCTTATTAAGATGGTAATAAAACAAACACAAGTGGTAAATTTTGTGAAATAGTTAAATACTAATAATGCAGTGGCAAGAGTCTCGTGCAATAGTTAGTACTAATCCTAATTACAACAAGCAATCTAAATTTAATTTCTTTTCATACTTGATAGAATCCCGCATTGGAAATGCCAATCTCAATCAACAAAAAATCTCATGAAGTTTCTATGGATGCACAATCTGAAAAGCAAGAATACTGTACTTGTTACAAGCATATTGATTTTGAAATTGTTGGAGACGTTCAACCAAGAACTATTTCGTTGAGGGAGAATCTCAAGAAGGCTATGATATCAGTCTCACCCTATCACTCTCCTTGTTAAATGAAATAACATGAAGATGAATGTAAAATGTTGGACATTTTCCTGTACTACACTACTAGTTACTTGAGTTAAAAAAAAATAATACTATTTTAATCACATTTCACCAATTTGTCAAGCTTTTATCACTATCTGTGTTACATGTATTCGAAGTTACTAACACCCGCCAAAGTTTCTAACAAATACAAGAGCACCCCTTATTTGTTAAAAACCTCATCAAGCGAGTGCAATTTACTTTAATTAAATATTAATATTTATATAGAAAATTAATTTTCATCAAAGATACTTATGCCTCTTATCAAATGACCAAAAACAGATAACCTAAAATTTAATTAAATTTTTTCATATCATAATTTTAGTCAAGTAGTCAATAATTTATAGGGCTTCATGGGGGACCAAACATGCAGTCTCGCGAGGGGAAGGCTGCAGATAGATCCGGTAAACAGTCATCTCCATCCTCAAAGAATTTCCTCTAAATAATGAGAACAAACTGTTTTACAAAGCTTCTTGGTGCCAATATGGTAAATATACCAAGATCCTTTCTCCATGGTCATACTATTACACGAAACATAAAGACCTACAAAAATTGGAATAGTAACTCATTCCATACATCAGGCACACCAGGCAAGCACCAGTGTATACAATCAGAGAAACTAGCAGGATTAGACAATTGATCTGGGCTCAATGTCTCCCAAAACTTGCGGTAAATGGATGGGTGGCCATCTTTTCGATACTCTGAGAGCTGAGTAATATTGATGACAGAAACCTTCGAACTCAAACTGGTCAGCACCTTCTCCACCATGCGCATGGTAGGCAAGTCAGAACCGCTTCCCCAATAGCCCTTGTCGTTGATGGGGGTTTTCTCGTTATAACAATTTCCTTCACTTCCTGGCTCCCACTCTCGGCTCCTATACAAATAAACGCAGGTTCTAAACAAATTGCGAGAGTGACGCTGAGATGCGGAGATTTAAAAAAAGAAGAAGACATAACTAGGTGAAGATTCTTCTGTTTCAGTTTGCTAAAAGATTTCAGAATAGCGCAAGTAGTAGTTGCAGAATCTTCTATGATCTAACAAAGCAACTTAGAGACCTTTCATCCATCAGAGGGGCCATTTTGCACAGCCAAATGACTGCATCGACAGCCCCCTTTCTCACATTTGTAGGCCACATGTCAGGCAGCGGACCGCGGTTTTTGGCTGTGAAAATAGCAGCTTGTCTTGGTTTTTGACATTTTATTGCCCTTCCTGAAACTGATTTCATCTTGTTGCTTACATGGAGAGACAGGCTCATAAACAATTATTCAGAAAGAGCATACGATTGTAACAACAATCCCTCCAATTAGTTTCTCATCAACTAGCATAAATTTGACCTGAGAATTTTAGAAAGGATGAGAGACAGATCATATTGAAAGACTGGTCCCCGTGGATATATGACGACATTTCCCTGCATAGGAAACTATCTATACGGAAATCTAATTCCTACAAATAATAGATCCTAAGATGCTTTTTATGTGTTCAAATAATTGGATTGCTATAGTTCCTAAGACTGCTCTACCCTCCTTAAGTTGGATATTTGACTTATTTCATCCAATCACAGATGAACTACCCAGTAGTCATTTTAAGCAAGCTTGCATTTCTGTTACTTCTTTTGCTTCTTCCAAAGAAATTAATGATGCCAGCTCAACTGAACTCAATAAATCTTTAACCACATAAAGTTGCAGTCAGCAACTACGATTAAGAAACCTAACCAATGTTTCCACATCACATCATATAATAAAGACTTCAGGTAGGGTGAAGTGATGAAGTCAAACCGTTGAATTAGGGACCCCCTTGTTTATGGCACAATGGCATAACTAGCTAGTTCAGTATTGAAGCACCAGCTAGATCACTCAATTACCAAAGGACAAATAGGTGTAGTTATTTTCTTGAAAGTCAATGACGCTATAAGAGGTAGATATCACTACATCAATAATGAAGCCATTTCAAATCCCATGTCATACACAATAAACTCATTCATTTCAACACAAAACCCAATTGCCCATTAATCAACATAACCATTGGACATGCTAAAAAATTATAATCTAGTTAAACACCTATGCAATTTATGTTGGGGTTTCCTATTTTTAATTCAATTGAAGAACTAGACTACTTGAATCTTACTCCATATTGCAAATCCAAGAAGCATGACGGTGGTGACTTTGACAGTGCCAACAACTTTGACAGTGCCAACAACCAGATGAAGCACCAAAATTCCTAGATCTTGGTTTTGTGTTTTTAATATTAAAAAGTGAAAAACTCCTAAAGTTGATCTTGGTAAGGAATTAAGAATAAGTGCCAAGCCTAACCCCTTGTATGACTCTCAACAATCCTATATCAAAGCAATGAAACCAAATTGCAAATTGTCACGCAGAGATAATGACTTATCTAACTGATGAAGTATAACAAAACTTCAGGGAAGGGGGGCCGGTGCTTACCAAAGATGTGTCGGGGACATGGTTACGAAGAAGACCTGCTTCTTGAGGGGATTGACATTAGAAGCCACCCAATCCGCCCAGGCCTCCATGGCCAACTCCATGCCTCCCAGCCCATCTATTTCTTCACAAACCCCATTTGCTTCAGTACTCCATCTGCAAAAATAATCGGTTTGAGATATTGTAAGAAACCAACTCTTAATTGCCTCCGAAACTCATTTTTCCATATGAAGGCTGGACTGAAACTTATACTCACAACAGCTTTACTGGCCCCTGCCTCCACCACAGGTACGTGTTGAAAACTAGTATATCAGCATGCTCCCACTGAGAAGCATGCCTAAGAACTGAATCTGGACGCATTATCCGTTCATCCAGTCTGTGATTCACTGGATCATCAGAATTAGATTCAACAAGAAGTGGGGCCCAGAGAAATTCCACGGTGGCATTGTATTCCTTCACATTATAAAACACATCAAAATTGAGAACTATGAGATGAGAACTTCAACACCTATGAAGCTACAACTACTTGAGATATATCCTAAAGAATACAAGGAATAGAAACACAACCACATAGAATCATTTGAAGGACACTTTACTCTAATCAAGCTCATAATTTGTGCTTGTTGGATGGAATTCTGCCTTACCTCTGCTCTGAAAATGGTGAGATGTGCATTAGGTGACATGGACCTCTTATCTGCTGGAATTACAGACACTAACAAACACACCATTGATATCCACTGCCCTCTATTCAGTGAATCCCCCACAAACATTAGCCTTTTCCCCCTTAACTTCTCCCACATCTCAGTCACATTCCATCTACAAATCAACAAAAACAATCCAGAAAAACCCAATTAACCAAAAAACCCAAATTATATACCAATCTTTGCTGAATATTGGTAACTGAATACACTGTATACACACTACTAAAGCATAAGTGACTAGCAGATTGCGCATAAACAGACGCACACACAACAGAAACACATCAAATCGAACCATTAGAACCTATTCTGGGACTTAGAATTTCAATACCTCTTCAAATTGCAATTGTGGGGCTGCCATCTCCAGTACTGGTAGCTCAAATCAGGCCGTCCATGCTTGTGGCAAGCCAACTGGTCAGACATGTATGGACAATCTGACTCGTTATAGAGTGGATACGAAGAGTTATCGAAAACCCATTTTCCAGAAAAAAGGTCACAACTCTCCTCATTTCCCCTCCTGCGATCCAACCCCTTTGAACCAACAGCCCACCCTGCTTTCTGACCACTGTACTTTACTGTGGATCTACACTTACTGAATCTATCCAAAACCACTGCAAGAACCCCAAAGACCCAGATAATCTCATCAAATTAATCAAACAAAATAAAATATTAAAGAAACTATCACAAAAATTAATACAAGAAAATGGACAACATACATTCATTAAACCCATAAACACACCCCATGTCAGTAAACTAGACTGAATGTATGCATATATATAATATATACACAGACAAAGTAAAGTAAGCTCATCAAAAGAAGTCCAACAAAATCAACAAATTAGACATACCCATAAAATCTTGTCACAAGAAAATGGCAAAACACACTAGTTAAACCCATAAACAAACCCACCAGTGCACTAGACTAAGTGTGTGCACAAGCACAAAGTAGAGTAATTTTGATGATCTTGGGACAGGACGAACCCCGAGGTCTATCTGGGAGGCTATAATTAACTGGAGCAGTGGATTCAAGCAATGAGGTTTGCTTGAGCGAAGATGGGCGGTGATGATCATCAACACGGCCGGCATGGTTTTGGTGAATTTGTTGAATATTACGTTCGTTGTAGAGAATTGAAGACACTATGAAGACGAAGAAGACCAGTGCTATGAGGGGCAACTGGTTTCTCTTCTTGAGCCATCTCTGAATCATTCTAGAGAGAGAAATACACCGAAGAAGAAGAGAATCTACGGTAGACTCCGACTCTGATTATGCATGTTTAAGTTGACCTACTCTACAGATTTCGAGCAGCCGACAAACATCTTCTACATATAAGTGTGTATAAATAAAATAAAATAAAGAAGTGATTAAACTCAAATTAAAGATCAACAGATAAACAAAAAACTAGCATAAACCTACATGGTCGTTCTTGGGCAACGAGCCAACACCGTCCGATAAGATGCAACTTTTCAGATTAAAACACAATCAACCGTTCATCCAAGTGGGAGCAAGAAACAGCTGGAGAACTGTACTGATTGGCCTTAGATCGGTCAACACAACATTAGCTGTCCTATAGGCAACGCCGGCACAACAGTTTTAATGATGCGCGAAGCACTCCATCATTTCAATCCACATAAACTTAGGAAATGCCAATCTCAGAGCACTGCATGGCCTGTCGATTTTAGCCAGATTTAGCAATTTTTTCTTGCTAATTTTTTGCATTACATGTGTTTTAATTCAGTACTTTATCAGCATTTCCAAATCATGGGTCAAGATTAATCATTCCAAAAGCCTTCTTTTTCTTCTCCAAAAGAACCCAAAAAAAAAAGGAATTCTAGGAGATTAAATAATTACAGAGGAATAGTGTAGCTTTTGCCAACAGTAGCCGTGGCCATTGTTTCATTAATGTCGGTTAAGAGAGCTGCACAAAGGTCAAAAGAGTGGTTATGGGTCTATTTATATTGAGAAAAAAATAGTTTCTTAAAGAATCATTTCATTTGACGTGAAAGCAACAACCCTTTCTTTGAAAATTTTAACATCAATGTTTACAAATTTGCTAATGATTTGGAACCTTAGTGACCATTATTTAAGTAGGATAGAACAGCTAAAATTCATTATCCAATTTTTTTTTTGTTAATACCACAGCCAATCATAGTAAGTCTCATGTTGTGTGACTTGCATAAGATAGGAAAATTCCATTCATACCAAATTTTTATAGAGAAAACTCCATCAGAATAATATGATGATAGTATTTTTAAAATTATATACTATAATGGTGAATGTTTTAGTTTAAAATGTAAAAATTACAAACAATTACGTACATTATTCTATATAAAAATTTTGTACAAAAATTCTGTTTGTAAAATTTACTGAGAAGATTATTAATGGCCTCTCTATCCAAAAATTGCAAACCAACAATACCTCTTATAGTTAGGCAAGTGCATTGGATTTAGCATTTATTTTCTTTCTTCCAACATATGAAAATATATCTCAACATTGGATCTGTATTATCTAACTTGTAATAACATAATTTAAAATGGTGAGTGAGCAATGGATGGTATCTGTTGCTGCTTCTTCTTCTTCTTGTTTCTTTGATTCTCTCTTTAACGAGGCTTCTCAGCCTCTTAGAACACTTGACTAACTAGTTATTGAAAACATCCGTTTTCTTGACGCCTCAGAGACATGTAATTACTGGGATAAATCTCGAAACACAGGTCAAACTTCAAAATACTTCATCCTCAAACAATTTGTATCAACAGTGGGAAATAAAAAGCATCAAAACCCAACAAAAAATGAAGCTTTTCATATCTACCAAATGGTTTTGGACAATCCAAGTTACTCTACACATGATGCTATTTAACAGAGTTGGTTCACCATCCCCAACCCCCCCACCACCACCAAACAAAAACACCTCTCTCTCTCTCTCTCTCTCTCTCTCTAAGATCTTGTGCTCTGAATTCTCTTCAAGGATAGAACAAGTTTGTCTTGAATGTGGTTTCTGTCTGTATTCGTCAGCAATGAAAAAGGTAAGCATAGAGGAGCTCATTCCAAGTATCAGGAACTCCTGGAAGGCACCAATGTCCACAATCTGCAAAACTCGTAGGGTTTGATAATTGCTCTTCAGTTAGAGGCACCCATTGCTTTCTGTAAATAGATGGATGAGCATCTTTTCTGTACTCTGAGAGCTGTGTTATGTTGAGAATATGAACCTTCACACCTCTTGTTTTCAGTGTGTCAATGGTTGCCTCCACTGCTTGCATCATATTAGGATTTGATAAGGATCCCCAATACCCCTCTCTAAAAATTGGTTCTGTTTCATTGTAACAATTTTGATTTGCACCCATCCCCCATTCTTCACCCCTGCAATGAAGTAATAACAGTTTTGATTTGAATAAAAATGATATTATAAGAATAACAACTATCATCAACAACTCTTGTCTTTTATTAGCTATTATGTGAGTTCTCCAACTTGATTAATTCTGTTCTTATCGAGAAATTTGAGGTAATTATATTTTATCTTTTTATAGTTTGAGAAAAAATTAGATGACCTATTGGTTCAAAAGTGAACACATAATCCTCTTATAATTTGAACTTATCCGCAAAATAAATGAAATCTTGACAAATTTAGTAAAATAACAATATATCCCTATGAATGATAACTCTTTATTTTGATATAAAAGCAAAATGGACGAAAATACCCCTACGACAGAATTGATATTAATATTAATGATTTCCATCTATTTTACAGTTAAGTCCAAACTACAGGGGATTATGTGTTCACTTTTATATCATATGCGGGTTATTTAATTTTCGCTCAAACCACAAGGTAGTAAAATGTAATTACTCATAGAATTTTCTAGTAGGATGATGTAGCAGTCCTATTTTTATAATTGTAAACAATTTTGGTGGCTTCTTTATTTCTTTTTTGGTACATTGAGCACCAAAGACCCGGGAGGGAGAGGGAAGAGTGAGTCAATCCATGACCTATGGGGCGCCTTTACCACAGGTCTAATCCTGCTCATCAATTTGTGGCTTCTTTGTTTTAAAATAAAAGTTTATGACTCAAACACATCTCTCCCTATGTCACTTCAATATAGATATAGATATATATACATATATATAAAACATTTTTTTTGTGTGTGTTTTTGTATTGCATCAATTACTCAAACCAAAATTGAGATTAAACTATGGTCTATGGGTAATGGACAACATACCTCAGGTGGCTGGGTGACATGCTAACAAAAAAGAGCTGGGTCTTGGTATGATTGACATGGTTCTCCAGCCAATCTGCCCAAGTCTTCAGGCCCATCTCATATCTGCCTACCAACTCTACTTCCTTCAATACTCCATCAGAGCTCTCAGATGATCCCCACCTGATCATCATGATCATAGCAAAACTTTATAATATCAGATTAACTTACTAAATGAGATTCCATATGAAAAATTTCTGGGTGTGTGATCAAAATGCTTTTAACAGGGTTCTGATAAGGCGACTTACAAGACCTTCATTTTGGTATCTAGCCACCAGATATACGAATCAAAGATGAGTATATCTGCATCAGTCCAGTGCCTGGCATGCTTTTCAATGGCCTCAATTCTGACCGTCCGATATTTTACATGATGGTGCACTGGATCATCACAGTTAGATTCAACCAGAAATGGGGCCCAATAGAAATCAATTGAGGCATTATATTCCTTCATTAGATTAAGAAACAATTAGCCATCCCATAGAAAATTATCACTACATGAAAGACTGAGTTTAAAAAGAGGAAAAAAAAAAAAAAAAAAAAAACTGAGACAGAGGAATACAGAATTGAGATTTGGACTCACAGTGGCTTTGAAGGTGAACAAGGAACCATTGAAGAGCACAGACTTGAGCTCCCGAGGGATCGAGGACCCGACCAGGCAGACCATTGAAACCCATTGGTTCCTATTCAGTGAATCTCCAACAAAAACAAGCCTCTTCCCCCTTAGCTTCTCTAGCAATGCTGTGGCATTCAACCTTGTCACCAGGAAAAATTCAACAAATTAGAACTTATCAACAACATAGCCCATAAACCTTACTGTCATATGCACTAGAGAGAGAGAGAGAGAGAGAGAGAGAGACTTTGGAAGGTCACAATCATGAGGTTGCCATCTCCAATGCTGATATTTCAAGTCCTCTCTCCCAAACTTCTCGCAAAAGAAGTGATCAAGCATGAATGAACACTGTCTCTCTTTGTATAGAGGGTAGGACTTGTTATCAAAAACCCATCTGCCTGAAAACAAATTGCAGCCCAGCAATGAGTTCTTACTTGTCTCATCTCCCAGAATTCGTCGGCCGTCTCCTGTTAGATAAACGGCAGCAATGATCAAGGCCCCAATGAGGAGGGCTGTAAGGGAGTGAAAGCTCCATCCAATTCCCAAAGTTCCACTAACTATTTGCTGCGTTTTTGCCATTTAGCTTCGTCTTTTCAGTGCCCTTTTGCTAGCTCGCTGATCCTCAGATAAATAAGTAGCAGTTGGACTGATAATTGTGGGTAGTTAGTTTAGATGAAATAATGTATTGAAAAACCTTCTTTTGTGACTTTTGTCCAATAATGATTATGATATCCTCACATATAATTTAAATGAGAATACAACGCTTTGTATAAACCATTTTTTCACCTATTTTTTTACCCACTAGACACAAATGAATGGATTTCACTTGCATTTATTAATGTAGATTCCACATACATTGTGTCCGGATAAAAAAGTATGTGAGAAAATGATTTATGTATAGCATTGTTTTTATTATATACTTAATTATATATATCATGTATTGGGGGTCTAAGCAAATTCTCATTTGTCTTCTTCCATGTTTGATTTAGATTTGTCTCTAGGAGACCAGAGCTGTTCAGGAACCTGAATAACTTCCATTAGCATATATCCCTCCTTGGGATTCTTAAATTAGCAAAACTTCAGCCATTAAGACCTGTGCTGTGTAAGTGTCCAAATAGATAATGTTCAAAATCGGGAGCTGAGATTGGAAAATTTCAAATTAAGATTCTCTTTCACAGAGTCTCCTGAGGCCGAGGGAGAGTTTTTTAATGTTGTTTTTGTTCTCTTAAAAATGTGGGTTAGGTTCATTAGTTGGTGTTGCTTGTCCATGTTTTTTATTATGTGAAACAGGGATGATGGCATGTATGCATCCTTGCTCCAAAAATCAAAATCTCAGTTGCTGCATTAACTTGAAAATAATTTTTGGAATCAGTTTGACAAAGAAATCAAAACTGTAACCAAACAGGGACAGGGGCATCTCTTGGTTTTTCTTAGGCAAATTTGCAGCCTCAATAAAAAATCTTAAAATCAAAAGCTTTTACAAGCTTCTATAAAATCTGAAAGTTGTTTGCTTACATTCGGAACTACGAAAAATATAAAATGTAGGCATAAAGGAGCTCATTCCAGACGTCTGGCACGCCCGGAAGGCACCAATGGACACAATCAGCATAGCTTCTGGGGTTTGATTTTTGTTCTTCAGTTAGAGGAGTCCACTGCCTTCTGTGAATGGATGGGTGACCTTCTTTTCTGTAATCTGAGAGTTGTGTTATATTGAGCATTTGTACCTTCAAACCTCTCATTCTGAGTTCATCAATGGCTGCCTCTACTATTCTCATCATTCTGATATCTGATCCACTACCCCAATAACCCTCATCAAAAATTGGCAGTGTTTCATTGTAGCAATTCTCAGTGCTTGGCCTTCCCCATTCTGCACCCCTGCAATGTTTGGCAATCTAAAATGATATGCAATAATAATATGTCACCGAGTTTTTATCATCAACAATGCTATACAAATAAAAAATTTATATATAACTTCGTACAGAATAATGTGATTGAATTTGAGTATTACACTTTAAAGTAATACACTTATCAAGATTGTTTTTAACTATATCAAACGATAGTTGCAGAAAAACATGGCCTAAAATATTATTGGAAATGAGAAATACTAGGTGATATAAAATTAAATAGTTTATAGAAAAATTTATTAAAAACCTTAAAAATAGTTACACAAAGTATTAGAATACTTCCATGATCAATTGAAAACTAATGCTACACAATATCTGTAGACACTAAAAATTTATACTGTTAAAAAAAAGATTTGAAAGCATTAAAAACACTGAAAATTGTGATAAACTCGTTTTTAAGGAGTTTTAATGTACAATACTTTTAAGAGTTTTTCACAAGCTACTTTAAATTATATTAAAGTTTCTAAAATATTTCAAATACGTTTCTTAAAAATTTCTTTTAAAATTTTGTGAGGGTTCCAAATTCTGAATGCGAGTTTTCCTCCCTATTGGGGTGACCGCGTTGTATTATGTTGTCATTTCGAGAAACAACCTAACTAGGTCAAACGTTGATTAACTCCAGCTGTATCCCCCTCCACGTATTGAGCGTGAACATTCTTAATTATACTTATGGGTATATATTTTAATCACTAAATGGGTGGTTTGATGCAATGATTAACCAATAAAAAAACACATTAATTAAGTTGGGAGTTTGTACCAAAGATGAGTTGGTGACAAGCTCACGAAAAACAAATGGGTTCTGCTACGGTTGACATGAATATCCAACCAGTCTGACCATGTTTTCAGAGCCATCTCATAGCTTCTTAGCATCTCAACTTCTTTGATGATTTGATCATCTGGGCTCTCAAACGATCCCCATCTGATCATCAATTTCAACCCACAAATCAGAAGTTAATTTCTTGATTAATGACAATATTGTTGATTAATTAAGTTCGAAAAAAGTACTTACAAGAGCTTCATTAGGGGGCGTCTCCACCAAAGGTAGGAGTTAAAGACGAGTATGTCTGCATCAGTCCAATGCCTTGCATGCTTTTCGATTGACTTGATTCTCACTATCCGATCCGGTAACCGGTGGCTCACGGGGTTATCGGAATTCGATTCCGCTAGCAATGGCGCCCAGTAGAATTCGATCGAGGCATTATATTCCTTCATTGCTTTAACCAAAATTTAGACACGGCAGTGGAATTCACAAGCAAGCAAGAAAAGCTCAAACACTAAAACAAGTACTAAAGTTTGAAGCTACTTAATTTAGTACACTAGGCCGGTTTGGTGGTTTAACCTATAGCTCCAAATGCTAATAGCTCAATCCCAGTCCTCATGATTGTAAAAAACTCAAAGGTGAAGTGGTTAGGTTGGAATCAAGGAACAAAATTTCTAATTGTTTTCCTTGAAACGGTAAAAATAATTTTATTTTATTAAGTAGTGAAATGAAACATTTGTCAAATAATGAAATTTTAATGTTTTCATTGAAACATATGAGAACATACTCCAAAATACGACTAAATATATCAAAATAATAAGTTGTATTTTAAAACTTTACAGAAATGTCATACAATTTCTTTTTAAAAAAATGTAAAAGGTTGTAGTTTACTATATTAATATTTGTAATTTCTTAAAACATTTCTCCATTTCCTTGCTAATGGAAACAGCACACCGAGACAAAATTTTCATCCTGGGTTGCAACAACACTTCTTAAAAAGTTTTGCTTCCTTTTGCTTAGCCATTTTCATGCACGAAAATAGTCATTTCTGAGGAGCATGCAATCTCTGGATATTTGGATTTGGCAGTGGTGGTTAAAAAACTGGAGAATATAAGGTTAGGAAAAGGACTCACAGTGGCCTTGAAGATCGCCAAGGATCCATTGATTTTCCTGGATTTGAGTGCCGGCGGGATAGCTGACTCGACCAGGCAGACCATTGAAACCCATTGGTCCCTATTTAGAGAATCTCCAACAAACACCATCCTCTTCCCCCTTAGCCTCTCCAGCAATGCAATGGCATTGAACCTTTTCATGGGAAAAAGATTCATAAAACATAGTCAAATACAAAACTCCTAATAATATCCATGAGAGAGAGAGAGAGAGAGAGAGAGAGAGACCTTGGAAGGTCACACTGGTGAGGCTGCCACCTCCAATTCTGGTAGGTCAAATCCGTTCTCCCATACTTCTCACAAGCAAACTCATCCCACATGAAGAGGCATTCTTTCTCTTTGTATAGAGGGTAAGACTTATTATCATATACCCACTTCCCAGAAAAAAGATCGCATTTTGACAACAAGTTTTTCTGCACTGCTCGATCTTCTACCATCCGTCTACTCTCTCCTCCCAGATAAACAGCGACAACCACAAACGCGAAGAGGAGGGCGACGAGGGAATGAAGGCTGCATCTAACTCCCCTTGTTCCAAGAACTATTATCAGTGTTTTCGCCATTTACTTTCCCCCCCGGCCTTGATCGGTTCTCTAATCATTTGATGGAGGAGGAGCAGTTGAACTGCATTATATATATCTAAGGGTAGTTAATTGGTTTACTTTAAGAAATATGTTTGAATTTTTTTTTTGCGTTGTGTTGAGAACGTGATTAAAATAACTTCTATATTAGTTTTATCTGAACTAGCAATAAGAGGCTCATGTTAATTAAATTCAGCACCCAATAATTAATGAAGAATCTTATTGATAAGCCAATGCGCAGGTTGGTGCTTGCTCGCATTGCTTTCGGGTGCCTTCCTCCTACCAAAACAAAAAACAAAGAAAAACGAAATAAGAGAGAAAAAAATAAAAAAAGTGATTGGGATTTCAACGACCAAAGGTTGTAAATTAATTTGTGGTTATGGTGAGATGATATTAATATAAAACTGTGGAGTAATTTTGCTTTATTTTGATAGCTTAAGCAAAGGCTGGCTTTACTAATTCATTAATTTATTGGGGGGGTTTAAGAAAAGGAGCAGCTGTTTAATTATATATATATGTCCATTCTGTTTGACTTAATTTGTAAAACCTGAGCTGATCAACCGATAATTACTACATTAGGTCTGAGTGGTTGACATTTCCAAATCAAAGTTTGTTGTCACAAAGGCCCCCAACAGGAATTATTTAGTCCTTGTTGGCGTGGCTATTCATGGCTGAGACAGCCAACTCAGGTTTGTTGGAATTAATGACTTCCCCTTGCTACATGAAGGAAGCTTTGTTTAGGAAGAAATAAGGTGGTGAGATTGGACTACCAATTCTGTATTGAGTTTATCTTGCGTTTATTTACGCAAAATGGAGTGGGAATAAGCAATTTATAGATGAGCTTTTATCTCATATACAAGAGATTGAATAATGTTAGGGGAGTTGGCGTAAGCAATTTGGGAATTGGAGATCAAAATACAAAATTATCCTCCAGCAAATTTGTAATCCTAAGACTTATTGTCCAGATATTTCTTTTATTCCCATCCCGCAAAATAAAAATGGCCGAAGAGATCATAGATGATAATATATGCTTTACTACACTAGACAAACTCATGATTACATGTTGTTCCCTATGCTTTCCATAGCATGTAATTCCTTTACTTATTGTGTTCTTTGGGCGCATTATCTTTTTTCCTTCACTGTTTTTAGAAAGTTTACATCGAGATTCTCCAAGAGGTAGCACAAGATCTTCATAGATGATAATCCACAAAGGGATTGAAGTTCCAATTATGACTTGCATTTATGGTGTTAAAAGAATGTTTAGGTCAAACTTCTTATTGAGACGGATAGACTCTGTGGTCATCTAGAGAATCATCATCTTTAAGCCCCCAAGGTTATGATTATGGTCCACACATATCTTTGAACCCCTGAGGGTTTGATTTTGATGCAAATACAAGAAAGCACTAGGCCACAAAGGGCACTAGCAAGTTTCCAAGTTAAACAATAGGAATTAAGTATACTGGTTCTATTGAAAACTATAGTTCAACTCTCTAACAACTAGTACTTTATAATTTAACATTTTGCAGTAGTTGTACATCCCAACTTGGTTCCATAGTCAATGATCGGTATTCAAGGTGATATCGTATAACTTCAGCATCAAGGGTCTAAAAAGTTCGCCCATTAAACTAATTGAACCTAAAAAAAATTCTCAAATCCTATAATTTTTGGGCGAGCTTGGGCAGACCTATCAAGCTTTCGGGCCCATGACTACCCCTACCCTCGCCACATGAAGGCCGCTTTCTTTCGGGAATAAGGCCGTGAGATTGAACTACCAATTTTGTGTTGAGTTTATCTTGCATTTGGTTACACAAAATGGAGTGAGAATAAGCAATTTAGAGATGAGCTTTTATCTTGTATACAAGAGATTGAAGAATGTTAGGGGAGTTGGCATACAGAATTTGAGGATTTGTAATTGGAGATCAAAATACAAAATTATCTAAGGCTTATTGTCCAGATATTTCTTATATTCCTATCCGCAAAATAAACGTGGCTAAAGAGATCAGAGATGATAATATATGCTTAATTTACTACACTAGACAAACTCATGATTATATGTTGTTCCGTATGCTTTCCATACCATTTAATTCCTTAACTTATTGTGTTCTTTGGGTGCATTATCTTTTTTCCTTCACTGCTTTAGAAAGTTTAGAACGAGATTCTCCAATAGGTAGCACAAGATCTTCATAGATGATAATTCACAAAGGGATTGAAGTTCCAATTATGACTTGTATTTATGGTGTTAAAATAATGTTGAGGTCAAGCTTCTTATTGAGACGGATAGACTCTCTAGTCATCTAGTGTCATCATCTTTAAGCCCCAAGGTTATGATTATGGTCCACACATTTCTTTGAACCCCTGAGGATTTGATTTTGATTCAAATACAAGAAAGCACTTGGCCATAAAGGCCACTAGCAAGTTTCCAAGTTAAATAGTAGGAATTAAGTATACTGGTTCTGTTGAAAACTATAGTTCAACTCTCTAACAACTAGTACTTTATAATTTAACATTTTCTAGTAGTTGTACATCCCAACGTGGTTTCATAATCAATGATTGGTATTCAAGGTGATATCGTATAACTCCAGTATCAAGGGTCTGGAAAGTCTCTCTCTCTCTCTCTACATGCCTCAAGTTGAAGCAACTCATTGAACAACCCCATGGGGAAACTGGAGGGTGACATATAAAGAGATTTAGAAATCATATGGACCAAAATAAATTGGCAAAAAAAGGTCAGTAAATATATGTCCCTTAAAGAATATTTTGTATTATGAATAAAAATTTCTGAACTTATCATATTTAAGAAAGATTGGGAGATCAAGACATAAATTTTTTTTGCATGAATATAGCATCTTCTTAATTGGTAACATTTTTACTAATTCTTGCATATCACTAATGCCAAAGATTATGACATGCACCTTTGAATTTGTGGGATAATATTTTTCTTAATCCTGTTTTTGTTGCTATAGCCAGCTATATTTATGTCTCCTAGTGGAAACATTGTAGCATTCTAAAATCACGACTAACAAAAGCTGAAAAATGTGATATCCCTTTTCCGAGATTGGTTCTGTTTCATTGTAGCAATTTTCACCCTTAGTCTTGACCCATCCTTCACCCCTGCAAATGTAGCAAATTTTTAGTTAACATTACTGTAGGTGAGATTTCTGAGAAGGTCTGGCCGATCTTTCGAACCACTATTGATGAGTTCCTAACCTGCTGTAGAGAAATATAAGAGTTAGAATGCGTCGACTCGCTTTGGGCCGATCACACTTCGACGGTCAAGTTAGCTATCTTCCTCAAAAACGGAATGAAATTTTCAAGTGTATATGACTTAATCGGAATGATCATACCTTGCTCTCTTTTAGTTTCGGTATTTATAAAGTGGCGCAATCTGTAGAGCCTACCCAATACTCATGACTCCCTGCTCAGGTCTATGCTGGCTAGAGTCGGCTGATCGGACACAATTTCTCTTATATTGCTTTGCTAGAGCTTGATTGACCGGACGTGAGCGTCGTCGGTTGTGTGCAGTGCCTTCTCTGCATTCAATGCGGGTCTATTTTCTATTTAATGCTCTATTACCCTAAATGATTACACTCCTGAGCTGGGCTAGAAGGGGCTCTAGTTTGGACGGACAAACTAATCCAGGCCTATGGCGTAAGACTCAATCATGGGCTGCTCCAGGCATAGCTTAGTAGTGCCAATTGATATGGACCTGCCCAACTATTTTTGGCCGGTATTTATTTGACCCACAAGTACTAATAACAAAATTGCCTCTTTTTTTATTTATATTTATTATAATCATATTATCATTCCTACAATGGAAACATTTGGTGACATGTCGACTACTATCAAATCAAACCGAATTCAAATTAGACTCGTTGTATTACCAAATTTCATGTGAAGGTGATATGCTAACAAAATAAATTTTCGTTTTGGAACGATTTACGTGCATTTCCATGCCAGACTGACCACGTCTTTAGAACCATCTCAAAAGTACCTAGCATCTCGACTTCTTTGTAGATTCTGTCTGGGCTTTCAAATGATCCCCACCTAATAGTTAATATCAATGTGATTGTTCCAAATGGAAATCTTCACTTGTTTGATCAAAATGCTATTAGTTAGGTTCCAAAGCATTCACTTACAACACTTTAAATTTTGGCCTTTCTCCACCAAATGTAGGAATTAAAGACGAGGATATCTGCATTGGTCCAATGCCTAGCATGCTTTTCAATTGCCTGGATTAGCAGAATCTGCTCCCATGGAAAATGATGGTAACTCAAATATGAATTACTTTTTAACTTTTTTTAGGAACGAGAGGTGAGAATGGGTCTTCCTTGTTCTTATGGAAGTTAGTTTGATTTGTGTAGCATTGCATGACTCACATTGATCTTGAAGGTGGTGAAGGAGCCGTTTGGGGTCACGGGTCACGGATTTGAGAGCCGGAGAGATTAATGACTCGAGCAAGCAGACCATTGAAGCCCATTGGACTTTCTGATTAATGAGCCCCCAACAAACACAAGCCTCTTACCCCTTAGCCTCTCCAGCATTGCTATGACATTAAACCTTGTTAACACGTAAAATTCCACAAAACTAAAAAAAAATAAAATAAAATAAAACCAAATATAGACCATGCTATATGATGATGTAGTAAATTTTGCGTGATTTTCTCGAGATTTGGTGTGGATGACTGGAAGAAAACTTCGATTGGGGACATTGGTGTAGTGCCTGCCAAGGACACTCCGATGTTAAAGTTAGACTAGAGATAAACATACAAAATAATGATGCTTATGAGTTGGTATTTTTTCGTACCTTCTTTTGGACATAGTGACTGCCATTTATATAGTAATGTTAGTAGAGAGTGTGCCTTGGATTGTGGGTTGTAGGCGTCAATTGTGCCCCTAAATTAAGTATGGTGGATAGAAGGCATGGATCGTGCTTTTAGTCATTGGAGTAACTGTCCCAATGATGGGGTTGTGAGAGTTAATATTCAGGCGAGAAACTCGAGGTACAGCTCTGATGGCGTTTGGTACATCACGCCGATGTGACTTGTCCAGGTCTGTCTGGTGTAGCTATTCAGAGGGATACCCAGGGATGGAATTGGTTTGGACACCTCTAGGCTGCCCAAGAAGGACTAATCGGCTACTCAATTTTACCCTTATCACTATATATCATATGAAAAACATATTTGGTTTGTGCTTGCCAT
The DNA here is from genome assembly GCA_033060915.1 of Euryodendron excelsum. NCBI lineage: Eukaryota > Viridiplantae > Streptophyta > Magnoliopsida > Ericales > Pentaphylacaceae > Euryodendron > Euryodendron excelsum. Next base: position 39,248,368 of record CM065392.1, on the reverse strand, counting down.
TTAACATAGCTTTGACTTGAAGTTTGATGTTTTGACGTAGTAGTAGTGGAACGTAAATTATGTGTATTGATAAGTTGTGCTCTATATTATCAAATGACTAAAATACCCTTTAAGTTTGTAGCAGCCAACTTAAACTAGATCCTACCCATCTAAATTTTCATGGGACGAATGCAAGTAATATTAATTTTTTATTTATTTTTCGCGATCGAGAGCCAAGTAATATTACTCATTTTAGTGGGCCAGATGACATCTCCAATCCAACTTTGTTTTTGCAAAGGCAACCTTTGGATAATTTTATTCTTCTTTTATCCTCGGAAGAGAATGTTTGCATTATGCGTGTAACGCGTACCAAGAATTAACTTTTTGTAGGTGAATACGTACTTTGTTGAATTATTATTAAAAAGGTTTAATTAAACCTTAATGAGGCTTTTCAGACGCTTTACAAGTTAATTAGACTATTAAGAATACTTTAATTGAGAACTAATGTGAGGTTTAGGTGGAAATTGGAGACGTGGTGAAATGTGAAATCTTTCTCGTGCAATATCACTACAGCATAAGAACAAAAAAAACCAAAAGACAAAAAAAGAGAGAAACAAAAGAAAAAGAGAAAACAAAACATGAACCAAACAGACCCTTAACAACAGTACTAAATCAAAGTAATAGTGTTGCACTAGTAGATTATGATAACTTGGTGGTGCTTGGCGAAGTATACAGTGGCAGATATATGTCATCACGTTATTCCCGCGGCGATCTCATCTTGTGACTATCTGTAAACTGATTATCCATGACTTGGCTTGTCATAGCAAAACGGGTAATTGGCCCTTAAAATTTAAAAAAAAAGGAAAAAAAAGAAAAGGAGAGGACATTACTTCTTGAAGGGTGGCTGGATGACATATAGTTGGTTATTTGTTTATTTACATGTTTACTTTGATGGATTGTTATATCTGCAACTTTATCCACTCCAGTACTCTATGAGAGAGGGCTATAGTTACAATCACTATTGTTTATTTCTAACCTTTTAGTATTTTATGACACTAATGTTGGTTTGAAGACTAAAAGACCCATGTTAAGTCTGTTCAAATTAATCAAGTGATTTACATTGATTATGTAAGAAATAAGTGACGATGGTGAACAATACAGACTTGTGATCTTGAAGTAGTTCATTTTCATTATTAATAACCCACACTAACCATGCATAATATGCGGTTTAATGCTTGTTATTGAGGCATTGACGATAAAAACTACATAGATATGGTTAGCACCAGGGCGGGATTCAGAAATTTTGCTCAGTGAGGGCAAAATTTACATAGAATTATACACAAAATTTTAGGGTAATGTTATTCAAACAAAAAATTATTACAAAATTTCTATATAAAATGATGTATCTTAATGAGAGTATTCCACTTCAAAACAAACATCACCATAATGACTTTTAATTATAAAACTGCCACTGCTATATTATTTAGTATGTAAATTTTGTATGAAATTTTTTCTAAGAATAAAATTTTTCAAAATTTTAACAATCCATAAACTTGTGCTAATTTAATTCCTAAATTAGGTTTGCACTTGATGGGAAAAATGCCCCCCAGTCAAGGAACTAAAAAAAAAAAAATGATATTGACAATACAATACATATCTATGCGCGCATGCGTTAGAAATATTTGTTTCATTTAAAATTTGGAACCCTACATCAGAAATATGAAGGTATATTGCTCCCATTATGAACTATTTTGTACGAAAATAAAAAGGAAATGAACAAAATTGAGTAATTTATTAATGCAAAATGAATATTGAATGAATAAAAGTATATTAATTTATATGTAGAACTTTAATAGTAGAATAAAGAACCGGGATTTGGAACTTCGAAGAAGGCTGAAAAATCTATTGTTTATTTGACCAAATAATGGAATTTCAAGGACATTCAGTGGGGGCAATCTAGTGCATTTACAACTTAAGATTAAATAAATAACAATAATTAAAGCTACAAAATAGTGCAATTTGAAACTTCAATGGGCTGATTGCGCTCGCTCGTCGCTTCTTCGGTGTACCCCTCGTTAGCACTATGAGTCTGTTAATTGAATATGCAAAACATATGCTGTGTATGTGAACACAAGCTTCGTGAATTAAACAACAAAGAGCTGGTGGACACAAGCTTGTTCAATCCCTAAGTTTTCTTTTGAATTTGATTTATCAAAAATGAAAAATGTAAGCATAGAGGAGCTCATTCCAAACATCAGGTACTCCAGGAATGCACCAATTTACACAATCAGCATAGCTACTGGGGTTTTCTAAATGTTGTCTAGTTATACGCCTCCCTTGCTTCCGGTAAATGGATGTGTGGGCATCCTTTCGGTACTCTGAAAGTTGTGTTATGTTCAGCAATTGAACCTTCAGACCTCTTCTTCTCGATTCGTTTATTGCAGCCTCCACTTTTCTCATCATTCCAGGATCTGATTCACTTTCATCATATCCATGTTCTAAAATTGGCTCTTTTTCGTTGTAACAATTTTTACCAGGACTCCTACCCCATTTTTCACCCCTGCAATTCACAATGCACTTAGCAATCTTTTAGTGTAACATATTATTGGAAAAATCTCAACCTTTTCATTTCTGTTCAGCCATATCAGTTTGAGGAGTGACTATAGGGGACTCATTTTTGGTTTTTTTTTTTGGGTACTAAAAAATTTAGGGTGGGAAGAGGCTACCCTAGTCCAAGGTCGGGGCAAGTCACAAGCCTTTATCAGAACTTATATTGGACTTATAGATCGCCTACCAAGAGGGATTGCTGGCAGCGGGAATCGAACTTAGGCTTTCTTAAATAAAGTGTCCGATTCTTACCAACTCAATCAACCCCCGTTGACACTCTATATGGGACTCTTCTCCTTATAGAGTTCATGATTTTGCCTCTAGGTGCAATTCTCTTATTAGATACATGTTATGCTAATTAAGCTCTTATTCTTATTATGGGGATCCTGTAAATTTGTCAATATTTAAAACTCAATTGTGCTTGTTATTGTGTGAGCCATGTTACTGTATACTGTCATTCTAGTTTGTATTTCAATTCAGAGAGAATCATACCTTTCGTGAGTGGGTGACATGCTAACGAAATATAATTTGGTCCCGGTACGATTTACATGGGTATCCAACCAATCTAGCCATGTCTTTAGAGCCATTTCATACCCACGTAGCATGTCGAGTTCTTTGTAGATTCCATCAGAGCCTTCAACTGGTTCCCACCTAAACATTTCCAAAAATAATTAAATTCAATACAACTCTTCCAAATGAAGAGTTTCTTTTGTTAGATCAAAATGCAATGTGTAGGGCTCCAAACATGTACTTACAAAACCTTAAGTTTTGGTTTTCTCCATAACATGTAGGAACTGAAGATGAGTATATCTGCATTGGTCCAATGCCTGGCATGCTTTTCAATTGCTTGGACTCTCACAATTTGTTCTGACAAAAATTGATGTTGTATAGGATGATCAGAGCTCGATTCCACTAGAAATGGTGCCCAATAGTGCTCAATTGATGCATTGTACTCCTTCATTGCATTTAACCAAGACTTTTAATGTCACCATTCACATCAAATGGTTTTCTTATTTGCAGAAATAAAAGGTCAAATTCATATGCGCGCTTATGGAAATTTAGTTTGTTTTGGATACCATTGTCTGTGAAGGAAATTTTGACTCACCTTGGCCTTAAAGATCACTAGGTTGCCATTTGGGTGCATAGATTTGAGGGCTGGAGGGATTGATGACTCAAGCAGGCAGACCATTGAAGCCCATTGGTTTCTGATTATCGAATCCCCAACGAACACAAGCCTCTTATCCCTTAGCCTTTCCAGCATTGCTATGGCATTAAACCTTGTCAACGTGGAAAATTCCAAAGAACTCAAAACACAGCCAAATATAAACTGGGTATGCTATATACTACAAACAGAAAAATTTATACAAAATTTATTAGCAGAATAATGTGGCTGGATTAAAGCTATTCACTTTCAAACAGAACACTTATTCTGGTGGAGTTTTTTGTATAGATTTTTTTCAAAGAATAGTTTTTTCCTTATAAACCTTATTACCATGTGCCAGAGAGAGAGAGAGAGAGAAGAGAGAGAACCTTGGAAGATCACAATCATGAGGTTGCCATCTCCAATACTGGTAGTTCAAATCCTGTCGCCCAGCTTTCTCACAAGCTATTCCGTCGAACTGGAACATGCAATGTTGCTCTTTGTATAAAGGGTATGATTGGTTATCATATACCCACATGCCAGAAAACAAGTTGCAGTGTGACAATGAAGTATTACGATTTTTATGTGCTCTCTGATCATCTAGCCACCGTTTGCTTTCTCTAGCCAAGTAAAAAATGCCAAGAACCAAAACTGCAATAAAAAGAGAGATTCTAGAGTGAATGCTGCATTTGATTCCCCTTGTTTTGGGAACTATTTGGTGTTTGCTTGCCATTTAAGGCACTCTGGTTTGGCTTCTTGTTTGATATTTTCCTTTGATGAAATCGGACCAGTGGGAACCGAACCACGTGGTTGGATTATTGCAAGCAACAGATAGGGTGGATTTTCCTTTTAGTTTGAAAGAAACCAATTTAAGATACACCTTACCCATCTGAACTTTTACAGGACAAACTAAATTAATTTTCTTTCGTTTTTGGTGCTCAAAACCCAAGCAATATTACTCATTTTATTGAGGTAGTTAGTGACTCCAATCCAAGTCTTGTTGCTATAAAGGCAAACCTTTGTTTTAATATTCTCCTGTTTTAGTTCCTCTCAAATTAAGTGGAACTAGCATTATGACTATCTGTAACGTAGTACAACGATAATTAATTGTTGGCAGGTGAAAACTGTGTTTAAACCATTCCAAGGATGAATTGAGCCTTAATGTCACATCTAAGACACTTTATGAGCTAAACTATTAAGAAGAATTTAATCGAGTGTCGATGGGAGGATTTTTTTTTTTTTTTTTTTTAAATTTTGAGATGTACATGGTGGATTTTTTTTTTTTTTTTTTGACACTATATCCCCATTACTAGAGAAATTACTTAGCGCTTTTGGAGCATTGCCAATCATAACTTTGTCCATTAACCCATTCGAATGCCATTAGACTTTCTTATCCTTGGGTAGTGCTTGTGCATGCATGTATCCTGTAGGAGAAAATATTATTAGTTTGCCATTGTCATTAAATTGCAATATTGGTTGAAATTATACGGTTTATTAATTTATTGAAGTTAGTGTAGAGATTAAAGCATATGATGGTATGCTTTTCTACACAACCAAAGGTCGCAAATTCCTTAGAACCAAGGGAAATGCTCCCATGCTAGCAACAATCTTTCATTCCAATTCTTAGATGCACAATGTCAATATATATTTAATTCAGTTAGACATTTTTTGTAGATGTTAGCACCGTGTATATATATATGTCGATCACAGTGATTTGAAATATCTGGGTATCAATATCCCCTTAACCTGAAATAATCTTTAAGTTCAATTCTAGTTCTAAACATCATCCAATTTATGAGTCATGGAGAAAATTTTTTTGTTTGTAAGCCATTTTCAGTTACATTTTCTCCCCTTAGGAAAACTTTTGTGTGGCTTTTGAACTCATCACTATACAACTTTTGCAAACTTTGCGAGTCCTAAAGTTCCGTTTTTGTTTCGAGCTTGTCATAACCGAAAATGTAAGCATAGAGGAGCTCATTCCAAACATCAGGCACTCCAGGAAGACACCAGTGTATGCAATCTGCATAGCTGGCGGGGTTTGATTGTTGCTCTTCAGTTAGAGGCTCCCATTGCTTCCTATATATTGATGGGTGGCCTTCTTTTCTGTATTCTGAAAGTTGTGTTATGTTTAGCATTTGTACTTTCAGACCTCTCCTTTCCAGTCCATCAATTGCTGCCTCCACTACACGCATCATGTTAGGGTCTGATCCATTTCCCCAGTATCCTTCTTTCGAAATTGGTCCTGTTTCATTGTAGCAGTTTTGGTCCCCAGCCCTGCCCCATTCCTCAGCCCTGCAATGTCATAGCTAGACACTATGATAAGCGACCAATTGTAGTCAATGACAGGCTAGTCTTAGGTAACACTTAGTGCCTTTTAAGTTGATAAGAATGGATTTTGAATGGGGATAGCAATTTGATCCGAAAAACATGAAACCCGTATCACCCCAATTCTAATGTTGTGTTTAGAAGGCGGATGTATCAAGAGAAAAAGAAAAATATAAGGAAAAAGAGAACAAAATGAAAAAAAAAATTTGTTATCTTTTTTCTCACCTTTTACTCTTTTTTTTTTTTTTTTTTTCCTATTACCAAATCTTTGATTCAAATATAGTCTAATGGCATGGGTTTGGAGTTTGAATAAATGACTTAGGAGCAGGTGAAGGGAGGAAAATATAACCATAAGTGAAGTTTGGGTGATAGGGTTTAGGTCAACTCGCTGTGATTAGATCGTGAAATACTTCAAGTTCCCTTATTATGCTTTAATAATACAAAATATTTTTTGTATATAAGTAAATGGAAGGTTTTTAATATTACATTTAGCCTATAATTTTCTCAATTTTATATTATGTTTATGTTTTTGTATAATTTGTAATTTTTTCTTGGAGAATTATGAATTTTTATTTTATTTTAAGTGGTTTAACCCTTTTCAATCCAAACCCGATTAACTTAAGTGGGGCGAGGACGAGATGGAAAAGTCAACTCATCAAAAGTTTGGAGCGAAATATGAGATAAAGTTTTCTATTATGAAGAGGGGTAGGATTTAACCTAGCACGCCCAAAACCCGTTGTCATCCATAATTAATGGCTGTAAGCATAGGTTCGTAAAATCTCAATATTAGCTTGTGCCATGCGTGCAATGAATCGAGTCCAGAGGCAAATCTATTAAGGGACCAGTAAGGGAAGCAGCCCTGATGGAGTCCATGGACCTACCTTCTGTAGTTTGTCTTGAACTAATACAGCCCTATGTTTCATGGGTTCATAGTTAAAATTTGCAATTTTATTCAGAGTTCGCATCAGAGATTGTGTTGACTCATCAATGAACCTAAGCTCAAAGTGCAGTTTGATCGTTACGTACTTTTCATGAGTTGGTGACATGCTAACAAAGAACAACTGGGTCTTGTTACGATCGACATGAATTTCCAGCCAATCTGACCATGTCTTTAGAGCCATCTCATAGCTACGTAACATCTCCACTTCTTTGTAGATTCCATCTGGGCTTTCAAATGATCCCCACCTGAAATAATTGAAGTTTTAGATAAAAGTTCAATCTGATTGACCTAAAAGCCAAGTTTATGATGAATACTTACAAGAGCTTCATTTTGGGCCTTAACCACCAAAGATAAGAATTAAAGACGAGTATATCTGCATCAGTCCAATGCCTAGCATGTTCTTCAATGGCTTGAGCTCTGACGATGCGTTCTGGTAAACGATGCTTCACTGGATCATCAGAGTTAGAGTCAACTAGCAGTGGAGCCCAATAGAACTCAATTGAGGCATTGTATTCCTTCATTGCCATTAACCAAAAATTAGTCTCTTGCACCAAAAAAGAATGTAATGAACTCGACAGGGTCATAGAGAAACTAGAAGTGTAATCTAAATGAATCTTGACAATCATGCACCAGCAATTTTTGGAAATTTGGACTTACAGAAGCCTTGAACCTCGTCAAGGAGCCATTGGTGCGCATAGACTTGAGCATTGAGGGAAGCGATGTCTCGACTAGGCAGACCATTGAAACCCATTGGCCCCTATTCAAAGAATCCCCAACAAATACAAGCCTCTTATTCCTTAGCCTCTCTAGCAATGCTGTGGCATTGAACCTTCATTAACAAAGGAAAAAATCCCACCAAGCTCAAAAACATAGCCAAATAGAAATCTTGTTATCAAATTTATATGAGAGAGAGAGAGAGAGAGAGAGAGAGAGAGAGAGAGAGACCTTGGGAGGTCACAATGGTGAGGTTGCCACCTCAAATTTTGATAGCTCAAGTCCTGTCTTCCAAACTTCTCGCAAGCCAGTTGGTCCGACATGAACGTGCATTGTTTCTCTTTGTATAGAGGGTAGGATTTGTTATCAAACACCCATTTGCCTGAAAAAAAATTGCACCCTGACAGCGAGTCATTGTTACTTTGATGTGTCACTTGATCTTCTCCTAGTAACTGCTCGCTCTCTCCGGTCAAATAAATTGCTCCGAAGACTAAGATGGCCACCAGGAGAGCTACTAGGGATTGAAAGCTGCATCTAATCGCCCAAGTATTGGAAACCACTTGGAGTTTCTTTGCCATTCACCCCGCACTTTTGCCTCTAATGTGGCCTCTCCATCTTTGTTTCTCCTCTTTTAAGCTTCTCTAGTGGTTGGTGATCATTAGTTTCACAGTAGTTTTATGAAAGCAACAGATAGATTAGTGTTGGTTTCTGTTTGGTACATCAATTGACCAAAAAACCGAGGTGGGGTGGTTCCTGTGAGTTGGGGTGGTTTCTGTTTAACCATTTGGCGTGTGTTTGAATCAACGTTGGCAAACGTAGTGTTCTAACTACATATTCTGTTGCTGCTTAGCTTTCTGTAGAAGACTATGTATGCGTGACAGCCATGAAGGGGAGTAGAACATTGAACTCTTTGCATTAAACCACTGAAAAATGACAAAGTATCATATAAATTTGATCAAGCTAGCTAGTGGGAATGATCATGAACTGAACAAGTATGCTGAATTTTCAGTTAATAATTTCTTTTTCCCATGAAGAGGAAAATTGGCTATGGTTGTTTTGGATCACGGTGCCATTGGGTTATTCTTGTAACTTGAGCGATTGTTCTATAGTCTGACCTTTGCTGTTTGGTAGCCAAATAAGCTTTACTTCTGGTGCAATATTATATTACTCGTTAGGTAATAGTGCTGTTGAGGTGGTTGACATCTCCAAATCGATGCTCATTTTCGTGAAGACTGCCTAAGGTAACTCTCTCTCTCTCTCTCTCTCTCACACACACACACACACACACACATCCAAGATACACATCAATATTTGTCCACCTACATTCTTCATTGTACTTGTTCCAATTGGGTTTCCTGAATTTATGCATCAGTCTAGTTTCAATGAATTCAAATGCTTATAATAATAAAACATCATCACACGAGGAGAGAGAAAGAGAGAGTGATCCAGTGGCACATGTGACTTTGGACCTGCATGGAACACTTACCAATTTAATGGCAAATTAGACAGCCGATGGAGATATCTCTGAATTACACAAAAATTTGACAAGTTGTTAAAAAACGCAATTTGAAATTCTATCGTTTAGGACTCAAATAACCGATTTTGTTGTTTATAGTAATTTTTAGATCCTTCCTATCTTTGCCTATAGAAGTCAGAACTTGATTCCGTCAATTCTGACATAATACAAGTATCCTAAATTAGTGGTTCTGGTTTTAGTTTGATTTTTACATTTTTTTTTTTGTAATTTCTTAATTTTCTCACTATTAGAGTTGTGTTAGGGTTTTGAGTCTTTTCTTATATAAACAGATGTACAAGCTTCATTCCAAGGCAACTTTTGATGCATAAGAATTGAGAGATTTTTCTTATTTTTTGACTTTGATTATTATTTGTAAATGAACCAGTAGTTGATGCCTTTATTATATTATTTTACATAATCAAGAAATTAAAAAAGAGCCTAATTTTTAGTATTCATGCGTGAATCAACAAACCTTAACATGTTGGTCATCATTTTTACATGTTTCCGTACATCATAGAGAGACACATGTTATAAAGACTTATAGTTCATCATGTCAGGCTATCGTGTGACAATGGCTTTATACATAAACAGACCTTCAAAAAAAATGGAATGCTGATGTGATGTTGTTACATTCACACTAGATGGGATATGTCCTGATACTAGAAATAGTAATTGTGTATCAGCAACCATACAAATTCAACAGATTCACAAACACAAATGGCATCAAGCATGGCAATGAGACACTCACAATAGCTACAATAAGACACAAAAGTACTGCTTTTAACTTAGTGAATTTCTGAGTTTTTCATGCATATTCTTTGTTTCTAAATCATTTTTTTTTGTTCACAAATAGAAATAGTTAGCCATTTGACTCACTTTTTTCACATGAATAATGACACTCACTTTATGAGATTTATCTCCGCAACTTCAACTTGTAAAAATCACATGGTTCAGTTCAACCATGCATGTGAACTGATCAAAGACTGCATGGTATAGTACAGTAATGTATTGTTGTGAATTTACTGCCGGGCTTTCAAAGCTTATATAGTCAATATTATCATGCTCCTCTTCTGCTTTGTGCATGTTCTTTTCTGCTTCACCAGCTAGCTAGCTTTATGATCAAGCATGCTTTGATAAGATTATGCATAACAAGTTGGAAAAAGCTATTTTTCTAGAATTTATAACTAGAATTTTGAATCAGAATGATGTGGCAGTGGCAATTTTGTAATTAAAATACATCTTGGTGAGTTCTTTGTTTTAAAGTGATAGGCGCACAACTCAACCACATCATTTTGATTATATTTTCTAGTTATATATTCTGGTTGTATAACATTACTCTAACAAGTTAGCATCATGCCCGTGAATGTTGATAACCAACTTGGGGCAATTGAGGCTGTGATCATGACGACTCTTTCTATATACACATCTAAATATGTATTCATCTCCAGACAATTCCATCAAATATATATATATATATATATGCAGATGGATAAGGTGTACGTAAAGAAGATAGAACTATATAAAGTGATGATTTTCTGTTTGTTTTCTTTTTGTGAACATGAAAGTATGCATCAGACATCTTCTTATTCTCCTGAAAGAGCACTACCCCTCTGCTTATTCCTGTCGAGAGTCCGTCGCCCTCCGATCTCCACTAAGGACATATATTGTCCCACACCAAAAGAAAAATGAGTGAGATTCACTTGTAATTGTGGTTTAAATCCATTTTTTCCAAATTGACAATCCAATTGTTCTCTTCTTCCTCTTCTTTTTAAATTTTTTGCTGCTATCAGCTGACTTTGAATTTACAAATTTGTGGTCATCTTTGGAAAAACTTGAACTCAATTGTTTGGCTGAATGCTAAAGAAAAATATAAATAAAGGACATAGCCAATTTTGTAACACGGTTTGGGCTATGACCTACATATGAGGCACATAAAAACCAATGTAGCTGTAGCTCTTTGATGGTTTTTCTATTTTGATGTTCAATTCACCTAATCATACACCAAAATAAAAACATGTTCTGAATTTGAGAATCATCGATGGAGGTGACCAAGAATTTTCTTTGTTTGCGCCGAAAACTTTTATAAAGAAAGCAGGAAGATACAGAACACAACTTCTCTTAGCAATTTGGCAAAATGGGTTAGATCCAAACCGAGATGATTAGCAAAAAGTAAAAGAAATCTGGACAAATTGGTCCTTGACACCACTGACTAAGTTTCCAAGTGGCACGGCCTCCAAAGTTGTCCTCTGCTGGTCATTAGGAGTGTGATTGAACAATGTCCCGATTTGTCTTGCTCCTAGAACAATGTCCCCAATAATGTTGTATAATTTTTTAATAGAATAATATGATTATTTGAATGAGAATTTTTTATTTTAAATCTAAACACTCATACTTCAAAATAACTCTTAATTATATAATCTCATCGTCGGTTTTAAACCTAATAATTTCTTTCGGATCAGAGTTACAAATGCACGGTTTTCATGAACTCGAGAGGATTAGACAGTCAAAAGGCATTGGACAAAAAAAGGGAAAGAAAAACTAATCAATCGGGCCGGATACTCGATACTTAAAACATGAATAAAATGTGAGTTAGCCAGACATTGGCGGTGGAGGTGGTGCAGTCAATTCAAGCAGAAGGCGAACAAAAGAAAGCTATGAAACACTCACAGATATATGTATATATATATGTATATATGCACAGAGAGAGAGAGAGAGAGAGAGAGAGAGGATGGGTAGCGTGAAAGCATTCATAAGCAGACAAGAGAGCACAGGTTGGGGGATCATTAAAAGCCGCTCTAGTCTTTTTTTGCCCACTTGCATGCCCAACTTGCATACAAGGCCGTCCTTTTCTAAAAACCCCCACCCCAGTACTCAAAACACAACACTACAACTTGCATATTCTTTTAAACAAGTAGATAGAGAAAGTAAGAGAGAGAGAGAGACAGAGAGAGAGGAAACTTCGAAAACGAAATTGCAACTTGCAATTTCTTTTCTAACATTACATCTGAAAGCGTTCAACTTGCGGGCGGGGGCAGCTGTTGATTGATTCCCACCACGTTATTGGTATTTTAATATTGAAAAACATGCTTCAAACTCCCCCCATGCATGCCTTCTAATTGGAAATTTCAATTCTAGGTTCAACTATTACTATTTTGAATTTTCCCTTAAATTTCATTTTTATTTATGACTCTAAAAAATTTTCAATAGGGTGACTCACTTGTGAAAAAATGAAATAAGAAGTGAAAATACATGTAGCATTATGCTACGAAGATAGAACAGAGAAAAAAATATCAACATACAGCTTCAAAATAGCGGAAAAAATAGACTTTTTAGATGAGTAATGCTATATATAATATCATTTCTCCATTGATATTTTCACTTATAGACGTGTGAAAGTGAAACCTATATTAATTAGGATAATGCTATACCACCAGAAAAGTCATACAAAATTTATCACTAGAATGATGTGGTTAAGTTGTGAGTCTATCACTTTAAAATAAAAAACCCATCAAGATGCTTGTTTATTACAAAATTACCATCACCATATCATTTTAATATAGAATTCTGTACAAAAATTCTGGAAGAATAGCATTTTTCATTAACTAATATACATGAGAACCAATCACTTGTGTTAAGGAGCGGTATAGCAATTTTCTAATTAGAAACTGCAACAAAATGAATCAAGAATTGATTAAAGCACCTAATAAGATTTACCCAAATTGTTTTGATTGTTAAAAAGTTTAAAATTTTGGGATGATTATCATAATTCTGTCGCTCATAAATCTCAGAATAAACCAGTAGTTTGAGGTTAATTGAATGTGCTCAGTTAGATACCATAATAAACAAAAACGTGAATGTCATTATTTAAGTTCACCAGCCATGTTTAAAAAAGCACAAAACAGTAGTTTCTGCAGACAAAAGCCAAGCATTTACAAGAGGTTATTCCATACTTATTTAAACTGGGAAAATGGCGATCAATGGATAATATAATACAGTCTGGCTTGCGGCACCAGCCGTCTCTATAAACGCCATTAATACGTCTGCCATTTCATATGGAATATCACCTCCTTGGTACATTTCTCGAGAAACAAACAACCTGATCGTGTTCAAATCCTCTCTTTTACTTAAACATAATTAACCTGACTATACTGCACATACATACATGTATAAACACAAAAAAGCGAAATGTCGAAATTCAGAAAATGGTGTATGGTCATTGTTATTCCACAAATATAGAGAAAGAGGAGAAATACAGCTCCGGCAAGGCCACACCTTCAAGAATAAAAGCTATAGAGCTTCAACAATCTCAAACCAACATTTCGATTAATCACAGGTCACAAGATACCACGAACTTGGCGTCGTCATATTACCGATGGAGATGGGTTTCGATTAATTTGTGAAGGAGTTTCGTCTCGCCGAGTTCTCGGCGATCTGAGCGAGCGATTGGAGGTTACACCGGACGATGGTGTCGACGAACACGCAGGTCTCTTCCTTAGTGTTGCCATGCGGTGTGTCAACGACGTATGACTCGACGACAACTGTTCCACGGCCGTCTGGTGTGGGGTGGAGGGTGGTGACCGACCTGTAATTCGCTAGGCGGTGGTCACCGCCGACGACGCTGAAGCTGATTACGTGGCGCTCTTCGTCGAGGATCTCGAGGCGCTCTGTGCTGTTAGCGGCGGGGAGACCGGAGATGACGTGGACCTCCCTGACGGTGCCGACGTTGCCGTCGCCGTTGATGAGGTGGCAGCTCTTGACGAAGTGCTTGTACGCCTGCGGGTTGTCGAATCGGCGGACGACGGACCACACGGTGGAGACCGGGGCGGCGATTTGCTGGATCACGGCGGAGTAGCACTGTTTGGGCCCGACAGCGTGGGTGTGGTAGCGGGCTACGGTGTCGGGCACCGCGGTGGCGCACGTTAGACTGCTCCGGCGTGGGAGGGTGGTGGGCTGGTGGTGTTGGGATTGTTTGTGGCAAGTGGTGGTGTTACTTGCGTTTGTGGTGTTGTTGATTCGGTGAAGCAGGAGAGCTGACTTTGGTGGATTCGAAAGCATTTTTGATCAGTTTTGATTCTGTTTCAGAGAGAGAGAGAGAGAGAGAGAGAGGGAGAGAGAGAGAGAGGAGAGACTGATTGGAGATGAAGGTGGTTTTGAAGGTTTGGTCACTTTAGAGATGTATATATATATATATATATCTAGGGGAGAGAGAGAAGGGTCGAGTTGGGTGTCACTTTCCAGCTTTATAAGAGGTGGCTCTGGGTTCTTTTATCAGCGGGTGATGCTGTGGAGAGAGAGGGAGAGAGAGAGGGAGGAGGGGGTTGGTTGGATTTTCAAAAGAAAAGCAGAGAGGTTAATGGAACTTTCATGTGGGAGTAATAAAATAGGGCCTAGTTGGTGCTTCCGAAGTTACCAGCATAGCCTTGTGTTTTAATTTCCCCTAAATGACAAGGGCCTAGTTGGTGCTTCCGAAGTTACCAACATAGCCTTGTGTTTTAATTTCCCCTAAATGACAAGTTTGACCATAAGTCCTTCTAAGTATATGAATTGCGCTATGGTTTTTGAATTGACAAATTGAAAGCTAATTTTTGTTAAATTTGTAAACTCAAATAGTTAAATTTTTAAATTTTAATTTGAACCAATAATTAGTTATCACATGTATAGCTATGGTATTAAAACATAGACTAAAACTTGAAATATGACTAAGATAAGATAACTTTCAATTGAAAACAACAATCGATAGGCTAAGTTATCCATTTATTTAGTTTATAATATACTATGTATTAGATATGAACAATAAACTAGTGTAGAAAACATATAATAAAATATAAAAATATTATGATATATATAATAATTCAAAATTTAAGTATATCAAAATAAAAAAATTATATAATCTGGACATTCTCGAGACATTCTCGCCTTTATGAATTTTGAAAATTAATACTCTCACGTTCCTACACTCGCACTCGCACCTGTGTGACTTAAGTTTAACCTCATGAAATTTGACTTTTTGTATTTTTTTATTAAAAAATTAAATATATATGGATATGAATATTTATATATATATATATATATATATATGAAAAAAAGGGGCTCTCTCTCTCATAATAAAATTTTTGAAGATGACACAACTTTTGGAATTAAATAAAAAAAATTTCCCATTTAATTGAGTATTTTTCATCTTGGTACTAATTGAGTTGATTAAGAAAATAACGTAGCCTAAACTCATTTTTTTCAACTCTAGCAGTAAGCCTACTTTGATATTATTGGGGAAATAAATGGTATGTATTCGCGCCCCTTCACTATTTTTATTGCATCAATGTGGGCTTTACTTGTCAAAATTGCTCAACACACTCAAAAGTGTGAAAAAAAAAAAAATCTATGGAATAGACAGTTTAATATTTTCTCAATTATTTAAAGTCTGCTACATGAATTAATAAAGCATTCTATTCTATAAGCGTCGAGGCTGTAAATGGATACGAAAAAGTTGTGGATATAACATTTTTTTTTATTGAGTCTCTAAAAGCAGAATGTGGGGGCTTATGGGTCATTTAATAGCCATGAAGTGGCAATTTCGTTAAACAACAAAGAAATAGAAAGTAACCAGCAAATGGACTGGCAAATGGCCGATCAACTTGCAAGCTGACTGAAAGGATAAGTTATCCAAAGTAGCTGTCACTCTACGTGTATGTGGTATAACGTTTTTATACATTTGATATTAAGTGCTTATTTTTTAAAAGAACAGAGGTTTTGGTAGAACTTTTTGACTTTGTATTTTTTTTAATTTAAAAAAAAAACACAATTCAGGTAAAATATCACATTCTTAAACTTTTATCTTATACACATAGCCTTATATATATATATATATATAATGCATCACACGAGTTACCGACGGTACATATATAGTACATAAGTGAAAATAAGTATATACATATACATGTATTTGTATATATATACACACACATTCATGTGTAGGCCAATTCTTTCCTATTCCGTGAAACTTCTACTTGTTTCTTCCATGGACCCGCCCGGCCAACCTTGGCACTGTTCTTTTACCATTCCCTCTCTGTGTTTGCTTTAACGTGAATCCTATCTAGCTAGTTTGTATCACATTGATGTCGACCCATATGTTATATCCCAGGATATGAATCCACTAGACACACTCACGAGTAATGCTCATTGCCTACTGAGGCCCTAAGTAATTAGGACTTTCATGGAGCTCTCTCTCTCTCTCTCTAAAGAAATACAACCTGTTTGGAATTTGGGATAGGAAAGAGAAAGAAAAGAAAAAATGAAGAAAATGTAGTTTTTTTTACCTGTTTGATTTTGTTAAAAAAATAAAAGCAAAGTGGAGAGACAAAAGAGAGAGATTGATTTAAAATTTTCTCTCATTTTTCTATTTTTTCTCTTTTACGTAAAATCAAACAACGAAAAAAAAAAACAAAAATTTTAGGTTTTCCTTTCTCTTTTCTCCCCTCCCTCGAGTTCAAAACAGTCTATTAGTTTCCTATGTCTCACCTACTTCCATCCACTTGACATTAGATATAATCGATATATATGAAGTACCAACCTTTTCTAAAGAAAAATAGCTATGAAAAGTAATCCCAGGAGAAGTTCCTCATTCAAATGATGCATTGTCTTCTAAATATCAAATTCAATGTGCATGGTTGTCCTACTTAACCACCTCCATTAGTTTAGTGCTTTGTTTTTTACTTCTTGCTTTCTGATTTAGTATGGTAAATCGCTCTATGGCTATTTAATTTTCGAAATGATAGTTGGGAACTTGGGATGCATTCAAACAATTTTTCATGCAAATGAAAATAATTTTATTTTCATGAGATATCTAATTATTCAAACAAGTTCTCACCAAAAATCTAGTAGAAGACTTTTTCAAAAGTGGAACTCCTTAGGATTTTATGCTCAACTTTTTGAAGATTCAAACCTGAGCAATTGTTTTATTAGAAAAAATGAAACTTATGTGGGATATTGAGGCTGAAATTTGTGAAGAATCACACAAATAAGACATTTGAAATGCTAAAAATATATAATACCAATGATGGAACTTAGGGCCGGTGACAAAATTTGACCCGATTTTTGCTACTAGTTGGGATTTTCTTTAATCAAACTAACATATATAAATGTCTGAAAATATTCTTCACAGGTTGCATTTGAAATGGTGAACTTCATTTTTTAGTAATCATGTTTTTCTTTTAAAATATAAAAACCAAAGGTGGGAAGAATATAAATGTCGACCATGTGACCTTCCAGATGGAGTTCCATAAATTTAATTGTAATCCTAGCCCGTGGTTTTATTATACTACTAATCAATATTGGATTATTTTTAAGTGCCAAGCTCCATCCCTATGCAAGCCATGTTGGGATCTGCAATGCTTGCTTGCCTTTTGACCTAATGCTACGAGTTTCCGGAATTCAATAGAATCTTTGGAGGGCAAAGTTTTAGGAGAAAAGGGTGAGTTGAACCCATAACTGCAGGTTCATAACCGCAGGTATGGTTAGAAACATCACGACCATTAGGTTAACCTTACTTCTCTTAAAACTTGTATAATTTCTACTAATAGAAGTCATAATTAACTACGATGATGGTCAATTTTACATATCGTAATCATGAAATAATCAAGTGAGGTCCTATTAACTTTTCATGTTAATCTAAATGATATAGAGCAATGAATTCAAACTTGAGAATTGTAAAGGGATTTCTGTGTAACGATATTGAATTATGAGTCCGTCTAACGTTTATTTTTTGATTGATGGCAATGTGCTACACAAAGATAAATAACTATTTCCCTATTCATAATTCTCACATTCCAAATAAAAGCAAAACATAATTTACTTTTGTTTGTATAATTAGATTGATAATTGACATTTTGACACCTACTAAAACTTGAAATCTATTATCATAATATTAATTGTTATCAACTTTAAACCAGGTGTGGGAACGCCATCACCATCTGACCATTTAAAGATGGTGGGTTTAGCAAGTGGGGCGGGACCTTGACAAAGCAAGAGATTCGAACCCCAATGGTCCAGGGTTCAGTTTTGAACCCAAATGAGAAATTTTCTCACACATGACACGTGATATGATTATCAATTGGGACTATTAATTCTAAGATGTTAACTTGGACCTTCTTGAGTCATGTGCAATTATTTTTGGCCACTACCCAAAATCTTTGAACCCGAATGAATGTAAGGCTAATGGTCCATATATGTGAACCAACTCTCTAAAGCCGTGAACTGGGAGAAAATATTCAATATAATTGTGGTGTCACGTCATTTTGTTGACGTGGTGTTATAAGCAAATCAAATCATGCTAAATTAGTAAGTAATTAGAGAAAATCTCTTTTTAATTTTAGTGATTAGGATATCAACACATACATTTAGCATGATTTGATTGACTTGTAATATCACGTTAGCAAAATGATATGACATCACTGTTGCATTGAATATTTTCTCGTGAAGAGAGATTCATAGGGAAGGGTCATGTGAATAAGAAAAATATTATTTTTTTAGAACTTTTGTATAGAATTCTCCATTAGAATGATGTGACGATGATAATTTTGTAATTAACAGACATCTTAATGGGTCTTTTTATTTTAAAGTGATCATCTTAATGATAAATTATGCATGAAATTTCTAATTGTATAGCATTACTCTTTAAATAATGATGTGACATAGCTCCCACAAATGGGTTCTATATGTCTGGTGGCTGCTGTGATTTAATGGGTTTTTGTCATGTGAAAATATTGACCATTGCCTAATATATTTCAATTCACATTTGTTTGGAAATAATCGAATAGGTTGTTTTCCATAAATGAATTCTCTTGATGTTGTTTGAATTCATTAATTTATACTATTTAAATTTCCCTTTGCTAGAAGAATAGACTTCACGAGGTAGAGCTAGTTGAACTATTCACTGAAGCTAAAGATCATATGTTGACCCAAGATCTTAACCATAGCAGCCGAAGTCATTCTAGACAAATACTGAAAGTGGTAGGACAAGGCAAATAAAGTGATGACAAGCAAAAGAAATGAAACAAATCCGATTGTTTCATTTAAAATAGAATGTTATATAATTGTTGTTCGATCAATGGATATATTGAGAGGACATATATTAAATGTCAAATTGCTTCTACAATTGGTAAGTGTAAAAAGGATTGAAATGGATTTGCATCTTAGATACCATGATTTATGGTGGTGTTCCATAATTGGAGAGAGACTAAAAAAATCTTCACGTATAACCAAATTAGACATTGTAGTCTATTGAAAGTGTGAGCACTCTATAACAAAAATAAAAATAGAGGTCAAAGTGATATTCGGTGTAAAATACAAAAATATAAAATGTAATTTACCTTTCTATAAATTAGATAAAATGTGTGAACAAAATTGAGATTTATGGGAATGTTTTTCTGTGACCACCTGACTATAGTAGTGGCTATTGGGCGGGTCGAGCCGAACTCGATCAAACCTACACTAAAAAAGACTTTCATCTGGTCTAAAACCAAATCCTAATCGTGCCCAAAATAAAAATTATAATTCTTAAGTCCACCCATTTAACTAAAAATATTTTTAATAAACAATTTTTTTCAAAAATATTGTTAAATAAATAATTTTACAACATAATTATAATAAAAATATAAAAAGATCTTATCTTATATATATTTCAGGTCGGGCCAAGCTTTAAACACAAATTTTAAACCCGCCTATTAAACTAATCAGACCTAAAGAAAAATTTCAAACCCTACAAATAATGGGCAAGCCATCGGCCTCATGTCAATCCCTATTTGACTGAGGTGTTCTTAGATCAAAATAAAACACTTACGATAATGACTTTTAATTATAAGATTGTTATTGCCATATTTTTCTTGTGGGAGTTTCATAATAATTTTAGGGGTAATTACATTTTACTTTCTTGTGGTTTGAGCTAAGATCAAATGACCTTTTTATGATTTAAAAGTAAACACATAACCTTTTATGGTTTAGACTTATCTGCAAAATGTATGGAAACCGTTAAATTTAATGAAGATTTTGTCATAGGGATGTTTTTGTCATTTTATCTATTTAAATTAGAACATTAAAAAGACGATTCGACCTTTTTATACCAAATAAAGAGTTATCTTTTGAGATTTTTTTTAATTATTTTACCAAATCATCTTTTTAATATTTTAATTTAAAGATATAAAATGACAAAAATATACCTGTGATAAAATTTATGTTAAATCTAATAATTTTTATATATTTTGTAAATAAACTTAAGCTAGTCATGTGTTCACTCCTAAACCTATGACTGATTTGATTTGGCTCAAACCAAAAGTGGTATAGTGTAATTTATCCCTAATTTTTAAGTAAGAGTAGAATTTTCCTTTATGGATAGGTATTTCGTTGCAACGATCATATTAAACTATTTCGGCCCCGCTTAACAATCAGTTAGAAGATCTAACGGCCATTATCGGTGAATGGTTGCAAGTTGGTGGTCACAATTCATTTGACCCATTTCCATCCTTTGCGGTCTGAGTAATTGCACAGAATATTTTCTCGTACAATGTTACTACGACCAAAACTGAAAAGTCGCGGAGAAGAAGAACGACCTCTCTCTGTTTGTGGAAATAGAGAGAGGGGATTGGAGAGAGATTCTCAAATCCCTTCGGAAAGAGAGGGAGATTACCAGAACGATCCTGCGTTCAATCTAGAGAGAGAGAGATATATATAATATACATACATATAGACATGCAGAGAGAGACAAATGGATCAGATATTGAACAAGGTGGGATCGTACTGGATAGGTCAGAAAGCCAACAAGGAATTCAGCTCCGTCGGCGATGATATCAATGTAAGCCCCTCTCTCTCTTTCTCTCTTTCACACACATGCTAGAGATTGCAATCAGTTATTCTTATCTGGTCTTAAAGTTGTTTCCTTTGATTTTATTTTTTTCCAATCTAGAGCTAAGTTAGGGTTTATTGGATTGATCTTGTAGAATTGGGAAATTTTGGGGATTTGATTTGAAGAAATTGACCATTGAGCTGGAAATGACCTTCAAACACCGGCTAAGAAACATAGTTTAATCAACACGACCATCAACATTGTTGATATTCTATGTAGATAAGAGATTCGGATGCAGGGTTGTGATTTACACACACACACACACACAAAAAATTACTGACAAATATGCGCAATGAACCATCAGGAGGTGGATGCACACCGTAATCTATACTACTGTAGAAAGCCTGAAGCTTTTGAGGATTGCTTAAATATTTATGTCAATACACTCGTTGCAAGTGATTCCTGAAAATTGGAAAGGAAGCTGTTATTTACTTCTTAATCTGTTTGGGTATCTCTCTAACATCAAAACTATTGAAGTAAACAAATCTGAAGTTTCTAAAAATGTGAATCATTTCTGCTTTCTACCTGTTCAATCGTTTTTTTTTTTTTTTTTTTTTTTGCAAGCTTGAGCCATTTACATATCGAAAGCATGACTAATCAAGGCACTTGAATCATAATTAGATATTAACCGAGATGATATCGGCGACTGCATGAATCCTAATTGAACATTGTTAAATGAGGTCTTCAACTATCGTGGGTGTTTATGCCTGGTTGAGTTGCAATATTTTTGTACAGTAAGCATCATTAGGACTTGCGGACGTGGTTGGGCTTGATTCAATAGCAGAAATTCATCTTGCAAGATGGAATTTTTTCCCTTTGTTTTCAAATATATCTTGATATAGTTAGAGAATAGGCTGCAATCTGTATTCTCTGACATTCTTGAAGTTTATGGAGGAATTGAGGATGCACTTTGGTCATCAGAGGTTAGTGAACGCAAAGGATATAGATGAGTACATGAACCTTTCAATTGTACATTGACAAGTGAGTTTTTCAACCCATGGTATTCAACTCTTATGAATGTTTTGTGGCTGTGTCTTCAACCCGTGGTATTCAACTCTCATGGATATTTTGTGGCTGGTTGCTTTGCAATCTCTGTGCTAAGCTTCAGAAGATTCAGAAGACTTGTCAACGTGACTGTGATTCAGTCAATAGCACAAATCCATATTGCAGGCTGGACTTTTCCCCCTTTGCTTGGAATTCATTTTGGTAACAATATGTTGCCATCTTTGTTTCAAATATTCTTGGGAGTGTAGAGAAGAATTTCAGATGCTGTATAATCAACACACAATGATGCACTAGCACGTGAGTAGTTAGCTAAGCTTCCCATTGGAGGTGGAAGTGTTTTATTCTGTTCATTTGATAGCATGAACCTGGGTGCCAAAAAGAAGGTGTTGCAGAATATGTAGACTCTGACTGATAGTAAAAAGTGCAGGCAATGTCTCTAGAGCATCTTAAATGATTTAGCACCTGCAGCGATATTGGCACTAAATAACATTATGAAAGTAATTTTAATATCTGAGGGGAAATACAATCAACTCATTTATTCCTCAAGAATTACCTGTCAGCCCCATATCCATTACTTTCTAATGTATATCAGAAGCATGTATACACACGATCACTCTGATTTTTGTCTGCATTCTTACACTTGGTTTTGCTTGAGCTTATTAACACGTTTTGTTTCAATAACATACTGACCTTTATTCCTATAATTAGTCGGTCTCAACCAGCATCGAAGGAGGGGCCAAATGGTTGGTTAACAAAATCAAAGGTTTGTTTTGCTTCTGCAATACTCTCTTCTGTCTGTTTTTGACATCATTCAAAATTTGTTCCTAGCTCGCACAATGGAACATGTCTTTTCTGTTATGTAAAATAATTACTGTCAGGGTATTGGCTGTTTTCACCAGTTTTAAAACTGTTATCATCTCAATTTGTTGTGGCATTAAAAACATTGCAAATCTTAGCAGGCCAGCTATTGCAAAATTTATTTGGATTGTAGCATGAGGAGCCCATTCTAGTGTTCTACCCCGTTAACTCAGACATGGTGTCCCCGCTAAAGTTTTTGTGAACTTGTAATAAGTTTGGGATTTGAGAATTGTGATTTGAGACTGCACACTGTCAGTGAGGAGACAAGATTTGAAAACATGACTAGTATATTTATTCTGCTGGTAGCAATATACAAGACATGAGTGATTGTGAGATGAAATGTCTGATTGAACAATGGCAACCAGAAAACAAATGGAGTTGAAAGAGAAAAACTGAAATCACATGCCTTTTATTTTCTATTTTTCTATTTTATTTTATTTTTTGAGGAAATTTTAATTATGTGCTTCAAGTGGACACATGAACTAGTTGAGTTGAGATTTGTGTTGGGGTCTGCCACCTGAGTTTCTGTGAACATGTGTACGAAACCTGAGCATTTCAAAGTGATCATTTGTTGAAAAATCATAGATGAATCTATCAGCCACTAGGTGCTGGCATCATTATGATTCAGTTCTTGTCTTCATCTTTACAAGTTTGGTCTTCACGATGAATTTTCCAATTTCCATTTGACATTTCCTCCCAAGTTTACTTTGGTATGTATAACCACTACATTCATCAATAAAACATGTTATCTTTGCAGGGAAAATGCAAAAGCCACTACCGGAACTGCTAAAGGAGTATAACATGGCTGTAGGTATCTTCCCTCAGGATGCTACCAACTATGAGTTCAATGAAGAGACAGGTAAGCTTACTGTCTACGTACCCTCCATTTGTGAAGTGGGTTACAAGGACTCGTCTGTTTTGCGCTTTTCCACCACTGTAACTGGCTATCTGGAGAAAGGGAAATTATCTGATATAGAGGGGATAAAGACGAAGGTGATGATTTGGTTGAAAGTTACATGTATCTCAGCTGATGGAGGAAAGCTTCATGTCACAGCTGGGATGAAGAAAGCCAGGAGTCGAGATGCTTATGAGGTTCTTAGAGATGGAATAAGTGTAGATAAATTCTGAGATGATTGTGATGTTCGAGTGAATATATTCTTGTAAGCTTAACACCTTTTTGAGGGTTTTTGGAGCCCGTTCGCTTGCTTTCTCAACTGTTGGTTGCTGTATCTATGAATCTCATCAATAAAAGTTACATTTTCTGTGGATTTTTTGAGCTCTCGACAGTGGATTGCATACTTCTTTTTATTGATATTCGGTATTCAGGTTTTATATCTTGTCTTAATTAGATTCTTGAACAGAGATTTGTTGAGCTGGATCAGGCTCCCATCAAAATCAAAACAGTAAATGAGGACCATAGCTAGTTTCTAAGATAAAAGGATGACATTTGAACAATTCTTTAATATCTTCTTGTGTGCAGGGGTTTATAGAACTTTAGAGAAAAGGCAGGTGTGGTGTTTTGTCCTAGCAAAGAAACTAACTCAAAAAATGTCAGGATGGATGCACTAGCTGGGAATTGAAACCAGTTTGTACTGTGGCAGGGTACTATTGTACCACTAGACTACTGGCGCCCTTTCTCTGTCTGAGCTCATTTTCCACCAAATCAATCAGCAATCAGCTGGGATTATAAAAGGCAAGCAGTTTCCATTTCCTATTTTTCAGATTCTCATTCTCCACATTGGCATCTCAGTGGGTTCTCACAGATTCATATGTAGCTTGAATAATCTGAATAAATGGGTGAAGGGGAGGATTCATTAGATAGTGATTCCCAACCCTTGGGTTCCATTTTCTCATTTCTAAACATTGATTCATTTGGCTTTCCCATTGCAAAAAAATTAAGGTGAAAAGGCTTCCCCCGAGAGCAGTCACCCAGCGACTCCCAGTATGCCAACTGGGAAATATGTTTGAAAGTGCTTTTCAAGCATATGGCTTACTGGTTTTGTTTCATCTCCTCCGAGTGTTCCTTTTCTTCATACTCCAGAGAGGTTCAGGAATCCAACAACTGAAGCCATGCTTTTTGTATAGCACTACAATAATCGAGAGCAGCATGATATGGGCTACCAAAAAGCTCAAAATCCAGGAAGACAAATTACCATTGCTCGGGGTACAAATCAACTACCTCGATTGATCTATAATTACATAATCTGATCTGCGAAGAGACCATTTGCATAGTTACAGTAAGCTCCGATCCTTCTGCATCAAGTATTAGATGATGCTTACGTGTTATACGATTACTACAGCCAGGGTGAAGCAATTGCTTCCGGGTCAATCTGGCTGAGGTGTCTGTGGATCTACTTCAAGACTTCGGTGACCTCAGTCAACTGAGCTGTTGCTGCCTTTGTGTTCTTGAAAGAAGGTTTTTGCTGCCTCATATGTAGACCAGCAGATTGCGGCAGCAGGGGCATGGAATAGCATCCTGGGGATCCAGCCCCTCATTAGCCCTCCATATCCATTCTTCTTCACTATAGTTCGAATAACATCCTGAGTCGAACTGCTAGAGAATCGATCACATCCACAAACGCCCTGTGTATTAAACAAACATGCATTACATTTTAAGAAGAAAACCCAGAATTCCTGCCAGTGTTTGTGCCAATTGCGCATGCAGTTACCAGTGAAGGATTTACTCCTACAAGACAAAAAAAAAAAATTGCAGGTTGCAACAAGACAATCTAGCAAATTGGTATATAAATTATCAATGTAAACTTGAAGAATGGGCCAAGCAAAAAAAGAAACAAACAAACAGAGAAAAAGCAAAAGAGAGAGAGAATGGGCAGAACAAGAAGCAGGTGGTGCTTAAGTAATGTTTAGAATAAATATAGAGATCTAAAGATATATAGATTACATAGACACTCATTGGTGAATAATCCATATACAACACCGCCACCGCTTAAGCAAAAAGCACATACTATCATGCAGCTAAGTACTAGCAAAAAATTCTATGATGTGTGAAATTACTAATGTTATAGAACAAGGTACAAACCACTGATTATGTATTATGTCTTGTCAAAAACAGCAAAAATTCCAGATACATCACATCGTTATCTCCACCAAGCCAATTCCCACCTACTTGCAATTGCAATCTATATCCTTGCACAACATGACAAAACTGGATTGATTATGTAGACCATCTTTTTGTATTTATCCATGCAGCTTCGTGAGTAAATTTTGCAAGGGTTATGCCAAAACTTTATGCTGCTTCTGAGCCAAACATAAAATCGTAGTACCTTGCTAGCTCAATAGAAGAGCTTTGTGATCTGATATTTCTAAATTTAGATGATCACATGGGGAAATTTACAAAATGGGAAGAACTTTGAGGTCTAGGCAATAACAAATACGGAAGGATTGGGATGTATACAAGCTTATCCCCCTTGGGCCAGCTCAACTCATTTTAGAACAGCTCCAAGCTACATGGTCAGTTGACTCTCGTCAATTCTTTATTTGCACCATTGATGATAAATGGGGAGAAATTTGCTTTTGAATCCTCTGTTTCTACTAAGTTTCTTTCTAACTTGAACTCAAGTAAAATAAATGAAATTCTGAAGCTAATAAAGCTAAGGTAGCCCAAAAATCAGTGCAGCATCTATTATAAGCCTCGCAACTTTGGGTCAGGTTCTTCAGGGAATGGATTAGCATTGAGCTTGGCATGCACACTTGCCCTCCAGAATTCTGGCTAAGCTTGGTTGAACGATTACTTACCTAGTC
The DNA here is from genome assembly GCA_033060915.1 of Euryodendron excelsum. Lineage (NCBI taxonomy): Eukaryota > Viridiplantae > Streptophyta > Magnoliopsida > Ericales > Pentaphylacaceae > Euryodendron > Euryodendron excelsum. Next base: position 39,221,628 of record CM065392.1, on the reverse strand, counting down.
TACCCCACTGCCTGCACTCCTGAACTTCTGTATGCTCATTTGATGTCTCAGAATGAATAAGCTGAGAAAATTCAAAAAGCACCACAAACTCTGGCTTTAACTTGTTTAAACTTGAGGACACCATGAAAGGCTCGTATGAAAACCTCACAATCACAACTTCATTTCAAATGGTCGAGAGCCTCATCGACTGATCATGTCACAATTTCATGGGTATCCACATCCTATGGTGTATTTCAAATAATACATGCATAGCCTTTTTCCTGTCTTCAGCAAATTACCAAACTTCGCTCAGCATATATACAAAAGAAATTGATAAAATATTAAGAATGTAAGATAAGCGATGAAAGCACAACAAGGAAAGAGCAGTCATTTTGGTCCGTAGACTTCAGTGCAGAGAATGAATAACATGAATCCCATCCAAAATAAAGGAAGAAAAAAAAATTGTTAAAATTCTCACCTGGCACTGCAACTGAGTTTTAACAACATCAAGTGGAGTTGTTACAACAGCAGCCAATGCGCCGGCAGCTGCACCAGCCGTGGCATGGACCACCAAAGTCTCATCGTCCCTCACGCTCTCCGGTGATATCTCCATCAATCCCCTCTTGGCGGCCTCATAGGTAGCGAAATGGACGGCCGTGAACGGCGCGTTCATCACCACGGTGGTCCGGTACGACGCGTAGAAAGCTCCAATCCCTTCCTCCACCAACACCCTCCTCACACAATCCCCCACACCCTTATAAGGACTGCTCTTCAGCTGCAACCTCTGCTTCACCATATCCATCGGCGTGATCACGGCGTCGCTGGCCACCGTGGCGACCACACCTGACGCCGCGTGGGCGGCGGAGTTATTTGGATTCCCCGCCGACAAAACCTTCTTGCACTGTTCATACACTGAGAAGTAAACCGCGTGGGAGGGTCCGGCGCCGAGGCCCATGGCAGCGATGCCGCGGTAGAGCCCTGCGGGGCCCTCGAACTTCAGGATCGAGCCGAGAGATTGCCGGAGATTAACTGTGGCAGATGGACAAGACGACCCAATGACCTGCATGCGGGTCTTAAGTGTGTCGATGGGGAACATGGCCATGTGTTCGACGGAGCCGGCAATAGAGCCGGCGATCATGAACTGCCAGAATTCGAGTCCGTCGTGAGAAGGCGGAGAAACGGAGATTTCCTGGTAGAACTCTGAGGTTTGGTGAAATTTTGGGGACGCATCGGTGGTTGTGGTGGTGGCCATGGTGGTGGTGGAGGTGGAGATGGTGGGAGAGTGTAGAACCAGTCGTGGTGTTTAAAAAGAAGAGTGAATAGTTGAATTTTAGGGATCACTTTCGGGCTGGATTGAAATGGGTTGTCGCTATATGTTAAGATTAAGATAACGTTATAAAATCAGAAAACATATAAAAAATTTATTATTAAAATGATATAGTTAAATTGTAAAATTATCACTTTAAAATAAATAATTTATCAAAATACTTATTTATTATAAAATTCTCATTGTCATATTATTTTAGAGTAGAGAAGAGGGAATACACTTAATGGAGCTTTCATTGCTTTTTCTCTTTCTAAGTTTTTGTGTGGACGGAGATGGAAGAAGTGAAAATAAGAAGAAAGACATAATTGAAAGAGCAACTGTTACCATATTTCAGCAGGGAGAAACAGAGTGTGAAGTAATACAGTGACCTAGTGATGTTGGGTAAATTAAATGCTAACCAGCCTCCCTCTATATAATCTCCAATTTTATGTGACGTCAGTTATCACATATCTCTAGCTATTTCTTTTTTAAAAAAAATTATGACTTAGGAACTTATCCACGGTATGTGGATTTCTAATGAATTTTTTTAGAATCTCTTTACCTCCCATAAAAAAAAAAAAAAAAAGAGAAAAGTTTTGATCAACTTAGGTCAACCACAACAACACTGCAGAATCTGAGGAGGGTCAGCCTTATCAAGCATCAAGGCCGCTCAAGTAATGTAATTAAAATTTTGTTCAAAATTTCACAGTAAAAGTTCTGTTAAAATTTGCTTTCAAGATTAATCTTTCGTTTAGAGTTTATTACGCTTTTAGCGACGCTTGAATGACCTACTATTCATCTCTAATGAGGGAGTTTAAATTCACATGAAAGAGAAAAAAAGAAAGATGAAAGTAGGGGAAGGAAGAGAGGAAGGGAAGATATACAGAGAAGGTGATGTTTAATTGTTAGAAGTTATTGGTAGTTATTCCAGAAACTTTAGATTGAATACTGTGGACTGTTTATGTGCAGTGGGTACATACTACAGAATACACATCAGAATGGGAACTTTTCTGTGATATTTTTGCAAAAAGACTTGCAGTTGCAACCAAACACTGCCTTGGCCATATTTTCAAAGGACTAAAATCCAATTGTAAGTTGAGTGTAGAATATTTCTTTCTTTCTTCTTCTTCTCTCTTCTTTTGTCCTTTTTGGAACATGACACAGTTCTTCATGCTTTTACTTCCTTTCTATGTATATACATACACACATATATATACATATATATATTTCTACATAAATACACACACCCCACCTTTATAGCTTTTAACAATCAGCCTCAGCGACTAACTTTTACTGTGGAGAAAGAAAGTTTATTGACTATAGTATTACATAAACAGAAAAACACTACATATTCTGTGCAAGATTCAAGAATTCAGATTATGGAGAGTCGCAAAAACATCCCTTTTCTCTATCCTCACTTGATTAACATCAACCAATATGGTTATTGGCAGACTAATTTTTCATATACAAAGAAACTATGTTAAAATCTTCCTCCATATATGAATATTCCTTGAACAAATTCAGAGAGTGGAGAGAGAGAGAGAGTCTTGATAATTACTTGACGACGCGTGGTGGAGAGGCGGTGTGTTATCCACAAGCTTTTACTGGTAGTGCATGTCCTTATGTGTAGCAATCTTTCCATCATTGTCAAGCTTTCGACTTACCAAATCAATAGAAAAGTAGAAGAATATCTCTGTAGAGAATGCTTGTCCGAGAGATCATGTGGTCATGAACGTGTGGCGTTCACAAGCCTCCTTCTGGCGTTTATCTTCAAAGCTAGCAGTAGTCTCAACATCAGAGAGCCAAAGGACACACATTAGCTAAGTAAGTGACAAAAGTGACCATCCTCATTTTCAAATAAGGGTCCCCCGTTTCTTGCACTCTTATGTTATATTGGACGAACCCATGAAGTCAAATTTCTGCTCATAGTGCTCTTGCTAACGGGTTGATTCCTTGCGTAATTCGTAAAAAGAGTTCAGTTGCTTACGATTGAGACAGCGCTATCTTTTCTTCATTTTCATTCTGATAGGCAACCCCAAGTTCAAAAGTCTTTACCTGCATATTGAACAACTAACAAGGATCACTGTTAGAAATAAAAAAACTATGAGCAATTTGTCTCCATAATTAGTCTAGACCACAGCCTGTTCCATGATTTAAAAAAAAAAAAAAAAAATCTCACCTACGGAGGTCCGGGAACTGGGAAGACACTGAAATGTTTGATGCCCCATTTTGTATTGACAAGGCACCCTTTTTCTATTCAAAGAAGCAGGCTTCAAATGGGTGGGAAAAATATCCAAGGAAAACAAACACTGGCTACTGATTCCCGCTTCCATCCACTACAGAGATAATTAATCAAGATTGGAACCCCACTCAGAAAGAGAAAAATGAATCGACAAAACAAGGCACTCCCCTTAGACAAAAGGGATGCCACTGACATGGATTATCATTCAATAACTAATCTATCCCCCCCAGCCCCCATTAAATAATTTGGGTACAGAAACAATTCAGTGCGCAATTCCTTGGGAGGCAGAGATCAAAGAATTATGCTGATAATCACAATGAGGGCACAAATTTATGTTCCAAGTGCTGTAGGAAAACAGATGGCTTAAATTTCTGTCCCCAGCTGTGGACACACATGAACATCCCACATTTGTTATATTGTTGTTGGCACACAAATTTCAACCAAAGAAAGTGCTAAAGATGGTGCGCCATGAGGAGCTTTTATAGGTCAAAGGTCAAATCATCAAGAGAGTTGATTGGGATGTGACACGTATAAAACTTATGTGAAGCTTGTGACATTATAACATCGGTAGCTTGAATTCAAAATTCAAATAAGGGCGACAATATATTCAAATTTTGGCGGATGATATCTTTGGTTTAAATTGAAGATAATGATGAATATTTTAAATTCAAATTTAAAGAAAAGATAAGCAACCTCATCCGAAAGACTCTCTATAAATAAGAGGGTTATCATTTGGAAGGGGAAACTTTTTGAAACTTTCGAATTTTGGACGTTTCTCAATCTTTGAAACTTAGAAAATTTGACAAGGAGAGATATAGAAAGAGAATAAAGGAGTCTTGGAGAATTAGAAATACTTCGAGGCTTATAAAGATTGAAGGGCATATGAAGACAAAGGATTCGTTAATCAAGTATTTGAAGAATTCCACAAATGGTGATCCATAGGTAAAGGGGGTTAACACCATGTATTTTGTAAACAAGGTTTTGAAACCTAAAAAATACAATAAAGATCTTCTTCACCAATTTCTTTCTCTTGATTTTATTATTCTTTATTAATCGGAGGTCTTGATTAGAAATAAGAGTCCACAAAATAAACAATCAATACTGTGAACACTACACAGTGGATTCAAAACTAAAACATTCTGGGTTTGAAATTTGTGTCAACAAATTTCTGGCATACCTAGTGGGACTTATTTCCCCTCCCATCTTTTAAAGAACATAAGCCAGGAAAATATATATATATATATAAAGTTTTTTTGTGTCATTCTAACAAAGCTTCTTGGTTCTATAGGAATGTTGATGCCGCACAGGAAAAAAGGTCTTGGAAGGATGTCCTTCTCGCCCCAGCTCCTGTCACTTACAAGGTTCCAGAGCTATTAAGGTTCTCTGTTGTCTCAAAGTAGTCTTATGCCACAACCTTTGTGCCTATCATCCAATCTACGGTGGCTTGTATTACATGTGTGCTGATCCCCTCAACAGGGTGGACCCACGCCACAATCTCCGTGCCTGTTATCCAATCTAGGGTGGCTCGTACTACATGTGTGTTGGTTCTCTCAATAGGGTTGACTCATGCCACAACCTCTGTATCTGTCACCCAGTCTCGAGGGACTCGTACTATATCTATGTCAGTTCCCTCATTAGGGTTGACTAGCACAACATTCATGAAAAATGACCATCTTCTTCAAAAAGTGAAGAATATAAAGCTAAAGACTGAAGATCTTTTGAAAGCCGCAAAAGAACTAAAGGCGGTGAGAATCACATTCCTGACAAGGAACTTCTTTATCAAAGCAAGAGAGACCTATGAAGCTTCAAGTCCCGCAGTGGGTGCAATCACAATTGCCTCAATAGGATGGGCCACAAATCAGTTGCTCAAGCGAGCCAAGAAATCATTGAGAGTAGTGATTGCAGCCCAAAATGTTGCAGCTAAAGAAAACGTGGAGATCATAAGAAGTATTAGCAAAAAGATTATAAGAAAAGACCCTTCTCTAGTACTAAGCTTTCAACCAAAGGCTTTGACAAGCGGGGTCAAAATTTTCTCTTTAATGCCCGTAGGAGCTCAACAAGTTACACCACCAAAAGCCTTAAGCACAAAAAGGGAGAAGCAAAGGAAAATTCAAGCTTTCAAAAGAGTTGAAGAAAGATATGTGGCCTCAAATGTTATAGGGACAGTAGAAAAAGCCCTTGGGGGTTTACACCCAAAGAAGAAAAAGATCGTGTCTCCAGTCTTTACATTAGAGGATCCTAAAGATCAGACTCAGAAGGAAAATTAGGATGAGGCCCCTTTAAAGTTGTGGACAATGATTAGTTTACCAACTATGACGTACTAACCACGTCAGCACTAACAATTGGTTTAGCAGAGCGAACGAAGGTTAAAAGAAGTGTTGCTTCAGAAAATATGCTAAGGCTTGAACCAATGACAAGATCCATGAGTAGAGAAATTAAAACTCAAAATAAAAGACCATAAGAAGAGACTCCAAATCTCAATAAGTTTGCTAGAGTAGAAAATTCACTTTATAGATCAGATGACTCTGCCTTGTCATACTCTTCTGCATCAACAAATCAAAGAGTGGATGAAAGAGAAACTATCCGTAAAATTGTAATAATGATGGCCGACGTTGAACAAGAAAATGGAAGTTCACAACTTCGACCAGAGTAACAACTTTTAGAAGAAATGATGATGGCTCTACAAGGGTAACTTGAAAAGGGAAAACAAGAAATAGCTACCATGATGGAGCATATGAAGACTCTCGAAGCTCATATATCTACTCCAATAAGTGTAGGAAGTGTTCTATCTTCACAAGATACAGTCGCACAAGGGACACAACCCGCAGCACAGGGGGCATCAAATGGGATGCAAACTATTCCAGCTTTTGCTGAGGGCAATGGTCCTTATCTTCCTGGCATTCAAGACCTTACAAATAGTGGTATAAATCCAATGCTTATGGCCATGATTGATGACATGGTAAGAAAACAAATAAGAAAAGCTAGAGAAAAAGATAATTAAAGCTTTTGGATAATTACAAAATCCTACCCTGCTTGGGTGGATGCCATTTCATTCCCATGCTTATGGCCATGATTGATGATATAGTAAGGAAACAAATAAGAAAAGCTAGAGAAAAAGATAATGAAAGCTTTTGGATGATTACAAAATCCTACCTTGTTTGGGTGGATGCTATTCCATTCCCACCTGGCTTTTCTCAGCCAAATTTTAAGATGTTTGATGGAACAAGTGACCCGAGACAATAGATGGCACTTTCTGTCATCATGTGGGCCCATAGCACAAAATAAGGTTCTTTGTCTACAATTGTTTGTGCAATCTCTTGAAAAGTCTACATTTATATGGTATGCTAACCTCCCAAAAAGCTCAATCCCAAGTTGGGATGCTATGGTTAAAGAACCCATTGGTTTGAAAACCGAACTGGACCCACCGATTGAATTGGAAAAATCAGGAATCGGGCTAAGTAACGGTCCGGTTAACCCTTTAAACCCATTTTGGTCAAAATCGGTCAAACCCGCGGTTGAACCGTGACCCGATCATTAAAATCGGTAATTGGACCGGCCGGTTCAACTTTTAAGATAAAATTTTAAATTTTTAGTATTAAAACTAGTGTAAAAAAATAAAATACATTTTATTACTATTAATAAATAAATTAATGACATAATTATGACATCACGGGTCAATAATGGTTGACCCGACGGTTGAACCAGTGACCCGTGATCTGGCCTCTTTTTTGGTTCACTCAACGGTCCGGTTTTCAAAACATTGAAAGAACCCCTCAAGTAGTTTTGCAACACACAAAGACTTATTGGGGTACCAGAACTTATCGAAGCCAAACATGTAACAATGAACCGGTCACTAACTTTATAGCAAGGTGAAGGGCTTTAACATTTGCATGCCCTAAGAAATTCACCCAGTTGGAGCTTATAAGGATGTGCCTAAACAACTTCCTTCATAAACTATCGATAGCCTTAATGGATCAAACTTTTGAAGGGTTCAATGACTTGTGTACCAAGGCACATGATATGGAGTTACACTTAAACAAGAGACGAAGGCCAAGGGTTGTTGATAAAGTTGAAACCTTAGTCATAGTCGAACAAAAAATAAAGCTTATGCGGTCATTGGGAATAGGGTTCCTATGATAATTGGTGCCAAGAAGCATAGAGACGTTAAAAAGGTCAGCATATAGGAAATAATGGAGATGAAATATTCTTTCAAGAATGATTTAGTAAAATGACCTCTTTGAAGATCTCCTGGAACAAAACCTGATCTCACCTCCTGAAGTAAAAAGACCCCATGAAGTAAGCAAGACAGATGATCCTAAATATTGCCCATATCACCGTCTGATCAGTCATCCATTAAAAGACTGTTTTGTCTTAAAGGATAAAATCCAAGAACTCCTAGATTCAAAGTTCATCACTCTTTCTCTTCCAGAAAAAGCATCAGCTAACCCTGTCATTACTGATGATGGTGACGAAGGAGAATGGGTTGTTTATCAATAAAAAAGTATGAAAAAGAAACAGAATGCTACACTGAAGGCAAAATCTAGGAAACATTGAAAGACAATGGATTCCAAGAAGAAGAAGAGACTCAAAGTCAGTAAAGACAAGAAGAAGAAGATTCACAAGAAAAGATAAGGAGAAAAATTGGCCCCTGAGGAGCTTTTTGAACAACTTCCTCGTTTTCCAATCACATTTGAGGAATTCTTACCTCCAATGCTTCAGTCTACTGAGTTACAAGCACATTTTAGCAAGAGAAAGAAAGATAGAGCGGTTATAGTCCCTTGTCTAACCATCATTGTGATAAGCAATGATGAAGAAAAAGTAACATGTTCTGAAACCAAGGAAGGAGGGCATACTTCATCCCCCGTTTGTATACCTGACTCTCCATTCCTCCCAAAAGGAGATTCATGGCTTTTCATGGAAGCTTCATCAGAGTATTCTCTAGTGCCACCAATGCACTATCTAAATACTCTAGAATACATAAGATATTCGGAATAAAGAAATCTTGAGTATAATTCTGACATAAAGCTTGTGAGACATTCACGACGACGACTGTAATTTGAGGATAATTAGTTAAAATGTCAGTTAGATGATGAACTACTGAATCACTCTTAGAAACAAAGAAAGCCATCTCAAATCGAAGTCCCTTATGAAGATTGGGAACTTAACTTTTTCCCTAAAAGCTCACAATAACCCTCTCTGGTGAGAACCTATAATGGAGAGAGTGTGTCAAGTGACTAATTTGATTTCCCTCGTAATGTCATCACTGTTAATGTGAATTTTGTGAATAGAGAAGTTCAAATTAGCAGCAGTTTAAATGATGATGAGAAAGCAAGGATTGAAGCCAGAAAAGGAGAGAATCAAGCAAAAGTAACAATTTCTTTAAATGAAGAAGAACCTCGAGCCCCTCAAAACTATATAATTGAAGCTAACCAAATTGTTAGGCATCTGTTTCCTTAATGGGTCGAAAGAGTCACATTCCTACAAGGATATGCAGTGCCTCGATTTCCATTATACAATGGGGTAGGTTGTCCAAGACGTCATTTAATTCATTTTCTCGCTCAATATGGGAATACTGTGAAGAGCCAAGATTTGCTTCTACAACAGTTTATTCTCTCATTGGATGGATGTGCAGTTGATTGGTTCTTTAGTCTTCCTCCCAACTACGTCCCTAATTGAGATACAATGGCTGATCAATTCTATAGGAAATTTTACACCCCAAGACTTATAAAAATTGAAATGCTAGAACCTTGGGAAGATGAAGATCATACAACTGTCCAAACTTATTTTTTTTTTCGAAAGAACTATTGAAGAAAAGATTGAAGCCGCCCTTGATCAGCGAGAAATGTGAAGTTTCAGACCCAGAGATTTGTTCCCCCCATGGGTTAAACATACACCATTTTCAGAAGAATATTGTCACACCCCCATCCCAATTAGACATTAATTATGTCATATTAGGCAGGGCGTGATCGCACAGGTCACTGTACCTGCGAACGACACCTTAACACATACTCGAAAATAAATGAACAATGAGGAAAATATAATAACTCTCCAAAGGAATACATTACTACTGGAAAATAATCAACATCCTTTTACAAAATTCTTTACCATTATACAAAGTTAAAACATAACACCAACACCCAACGTCTTATATAAAATTCAACCATGAAAATTAAGAGTAAGACAATGGAGCTCTCCCAAGCCCCGTGACTCGACATCCTGACATCGACATGATTGCCACCACAGCAAGGACCAAGACTGCAGTGAACCAAACCTTCAAATTACCTGTCAAAACAGTCTGTGTGGGTGTGAGCTAATTGTCAACGTGCTCACGACAGATAATCAAACTCATAAAGAATGACAATGAGCACTCAAATACATACAAGTAGAAAGGATTAATATATATCTATATCATGGATGTCTCAATGCAATGCATGTATCACCCACATGTGCGCGCAATTTTAGATAACGTTGGCCCAATATATCGATGGCGCGTTATCAAGGAATGCCCACCGTGGCACCCCTAGGCTAGTCCACTGTGACTAAGCCTTGGTTAACCCACCGTGGTTAACTCTCTCCAGTGCAATGCAAGGCATACAATATGAATGGTATGCAATGCCACCATATATATAGAATCAGCAATGTCTCCACAGAACTTCTCATAAGATACCAATTGCACCTCATATATATAAACACCTTCAACACCTTATATGCATTCACTACCACTATACATATAAAAAAACAACCAATGCATTCAATATTCCACAATCCCACAATTAACACCAATATAGACAATAATACAAGCAATATATTCACTTCTATATGAATAAGATTATCCTATGATCCCACCTGTCACTGCACACACACGACGTCAAAGATCACTTCTGAGTTGACGTTGAAGGATCTTGCTCTCCGTTAGCTCCTAACACCACAACCATATTAGTATAGACAACTCAATGCATACTCCAATAATCATAAAGATAATGTACATACTCCAAAAAAAATTATAACACTGAAATTCTGCATGAAAACTACCATATGCTAATCTCAATCACACTCCCAATGTTAAGCTAGAGATGAAAATATCAAAATACAATAAGTCCTCTAAATTGTCAATACTGACGCAGGTATCCTAATCTGAACATAATTTCGTGAGGTTATACCCAAAAATTCTAAAACTTCAGAAATACAACATAGGCATCTCACAGAGTATCCGGAAAAAATTTTACATTTTTTGAACATGCCTAAGTATTTATTTCATATTTTCTAAAACAGGGCAGCGCTGCAGAAACTTGAATTCAGCAGCAGATGCTCTACCTTTGAGAAATTCGTAGCATAAGTAAAAGACATCGAAATAATCTGAAATGTGGTACAGATTATCTTCAACCGTTCTACTAGATACAGTAAAAATTTCATAATTTTTAGGCTACCCTAACTTGGTCGAATTCTCTGTCAAACCAGAGACTACAGATCTGGGCAGATCTGGGAATCAGACTTCCACAGTGGCAGCCTAACTTTGAAAAATCACCATAATTCGAATCTAAAACATTTTTGATTGAAACCAAAGCCCAAATTTTCCTAAGATCTCAAATTTGAATTGTGTAAAATTTCAACCACAGATTAGATTGTTAAAGAGGTCAAACAACCTCCGAAAGTGGCTGTTTCTGCAGATTTTCGCAGCAGAAACCTTCCAACTTTGGACAGAGGTTTCTCTCTCAATTCTTAACCAAATCAGATGAAATTCGTATCTAAATCAAGTATTTTTTCAAGATCTATCCACCTATAGCTGGATCTATAGCAAGATACGAATTTTCATACCTGAATTTCGCCTCTTCTTGCACTGCAGTAGCTTCTGCTCCTCCCCCTCTATTTCTCTGCAACTTCTCTTTCTCTCTCTATATCTCTCTCCTTCTCTCTCTATCTCTATCTCTATCTCTCTTCCGTCTCTTTCTATTCTATCATTCTCACTCCCCTTTTCTTTTCTTTTCTTTTTCTTTTTTTTTTTTTTTAAGTATCTCTTTCCCCTAGCTAGGTAAACTAGTTAGATAAAAGCCTGAGGTGTCACCCATTTCTTTCCCCCCATCAATTCTCATTCACTAAGTGACTTACACCTAGGTGCCAACTCCTATTGGTAGGGTAATTTAAGTCAAATTAAACTTATTTTACATAAATGTTAATTTACATACCTCTTAACTATGCAATACTAGCATTACTTACCGATGAAATTAAAAGTTAGGGTCTCACAAATATGAACTCCTAAACTTTGCGATATATGAAGGGTATGTGGAGCTTGAGAAACACATCAGACACTTTTTGAAGCAGTGCGAGGATACAACTCAAAATCAAGCTCTTTGCTGAATTCAATTTCCCTTTTCCCTTGGTGAAATTTCATTTGATTGGTATTGTGCCCTTGAAGGAGCCGTAGTACCCAATTAGGAAACGATGAAAAATGCCTTCATAGAATCTCAATATTTATATAGGCGAGATCCACAACACCTGATAAATGTGTCCAAAATACAAGATGAAGGATGTAAGCACCCCATTTTTGACCGCTCGGCGGTCTCCAATCCGTCTAGACTTGTGTTTAACTCAATATGGGCGTATTTTGAGTCAAATCAATTTTTCAAGTCTAATTCTGTCTATTCATCGCTTCGCGGGCCTTGCCAGCCCCAAATAGAGGCAAAATGACCAAAATGCCATTGGGGGCATTATTCGGTCCAATTCCAAATCAAGCGCGTCTTATCGAAGACGGTAAGTCCCATTTCCAAATCAGGCGCGTCTTATTGAAGATAGTAAGTCCCCTTTCTAAATTCCAAATTAGGCGCGTATTTTTGAAGACGGTAAGTCCCCTTTTCAAATTTCAAATCAGGCGCGTCTTTTCGAAGACGGTAAGTCCCCTTTCCAATTCCAAATTAGGCACATCTTTCCAGAAACGGTAAGTCCCCTTTCCAATTTCAAATTAGGCACATATTTCCGGAGATGGTAAGTCCCCTTTCCAATTCTAAATCAGGCACGTCTTCCAGAAGACGGTAAGTCCCCTTTCCAATTCCAAATCAGGCACGTCTTTTCAAAGATGGTAAGTCCCCTTTCCAATTCCAATTTCAATCCTTCTCTCGAGACTATTGATTCCTCGAGACGGTAATTCTATCCAATCTGGCAAGTTTTCTAAAAAAAATCTCTTCGGAACGGTAAGTCCCTTTAAATTTGTCGACCGGGACGAGACCCCAAGTCTCATAGATGGTAGAACAGTCCACCTTTGGCGCTTGCTAGCCCGTCAATGAAGAAATGTCCGTTTAGGTTGCCTTCCGAGAAAGTTGACTCTCAGGCGCTAAATCCCTTTAGTAGTTTTTCGAGATCAGGCAGTCTCGGGAATGATCGTGAACCATCAGGGTAGCGAAAATACTCGCAAACATCACAAACGGTCAGAGTAGTGCAAATACTCGTAAACAGGTCGATATAGGAAATTGCCAACAAACCCCTATATCACGAGACCACCGTTAGAGTGGCGAAAACACTCAAAACCCAGGTCAACACCAGTGCCTGCTAGCCTACTCCAATGAAAAATGACCAAATTGCCCATAGGGCCATTTTTTAACACTTTTCTCGAGAGCACACCTAAATCCTCAGAACAATAAGTCCACCTTTCTAGATCATCCCAGAGATGATCCAGCATGATTGGGTGCCCTCTAGTCCGTTTTGAGTTAATTTCGAGACTTTTGTTCAAAATGACCATTTTGTCCCTAGGCATCTGAACGCCCCGGGAACCACACCGGCCCTGGGTATCAAACCGGTAATTTTTCGAGAATGCCTTGTACAGTATTCTCAACCCTTCTTTACCTTTCCGGAGCATTCCGAGTCATTTCCGGCAAACCCGGTTTAAAATGACCGTTTTGCCCCTAGTGGGCCGGTCACCTTTTTCGACCACACCGACTCTGGGTATCAAACCGGCAACCTTTGGAAATATTCTGAATAATGTTTCCAAATCTAGAATCTTCTTTCAGAACGTTCCGAGTCCATCTCGGCAGTTTTCCAGCCCGGTTGACTGTTTTGCCCTAATGGCTCGATTAACCCTGCCAACACATCTTATCCTCATTTTTCAAGTCAAATACCTCTGGGATACTGTTCTAAGTGTTCCTGCCCTTTCCCGGCCTTCTGGGCCATTTCCGGTCCCTTAAATCATTCCTGGACCTTCCAGAGTCACTCCTAGTGAAGCCAAGCTAAAAATTGCATGGTAGTCACTAGTACAGGCGCCCAAATCTTCCCAAGATACGTTGCTTGCCAACCTTAAAACTTTCCTAACTGGCTGGCGCTACTAGTAGTGGCGCCAAGCCAAGAAATGGCCTGTGTGGCCAAAAGAAAATTTGGCTTAGCGCCACTGCAACAAGCGTCAGGTCTATCCAATCTCTATAAATACAGAGCCTTTTTCAGTGTGAAAGAGGTCCACAAACTCAGTCTAAAAACCCTAATATTTGATATACAGAGCTTGTAGCCTCTCTAAAACCTTAGCTTCTCTAGGATTTCCAAACGCTAGCCACCAAACACCAAACCCTAGCCTCCTATATACTCCTACACTCCTATACATTTATATACTAGCCTCCAACCCTCCATTGAAGGCTTGGATTACTGCAACAACAAGCTTTGAAGATCAAGGACAAGCCCTCGAAGACTAAAGTGAAGCGAAGACCAAAGAAAAGCAAGGCGCACAAAGCCAAGCAAAATAAACAATACATACGTTAGGTTTTCTCTTTAAGTTTTTGCCCTTCCCCCTCTCTCTTCTTTCTCCTAACCCACTTGGGTTTTCTCTATTTTATTCCCCCATCTTCTTCTCCCCTTTCTTTGCATGCTTGAAACAAGGGGATTTCCGGTCCATGTGTAGAATTAGACTATTGGAGGGTCACCGTGTTGGAGGCTTGCTTTTAGTCTAATCGAAGACCACGTGGGTTCGACCCCCTTGATGAAGTGGTAAAGCCTTAACCTTATATGTTTACAACCCCAATTTGCATTGTGCATATCATTATCTTGCATTCTTCTAAAAGTCGTTTTCAAACTCGTTTTCAAAACTTGCATTAAACTTGTTTTCAAAATCACAATCCTAGGGTGATTATAGCATTTCCATGGCTAGGATTGCTTTAGGAAAGTGTTACATTTACAGTGACCGATATGGTCTATATTTTCAACTCCTTGTTGTTTTCAAAACCACTTTCTTAAAGTGGTTCTAACCTTCTTATGTTTATAATCGCTTTAGGAAAGTGAGACGTTTTTATACTTTCCAAAAAACTCTCTTTTCAAAAGTCTCTGTTTCTAAAACCCTCTTTTTCAACATGCTTTCTAAAAACTCTTCTTTCCAAAATTGTTTTCTAAAAATTTCCTCCAACAATCTATTTTTCAAAACTCCTTTTTTAAAACTCTTTCCCAAAACACTCTCCTCAAAATTTCTTCCCTAAAAACACTCCCTAGGTTTCCTTATTAGAAAACACTCCCTAAATCTCTTTCCTAAAAACTCTTTCTAACAATCTCCTTCTAAAATCTTGTTTTTAGAACTTTCTCAAAGTTTCTTTTCAAAGACTTCCTTCCTAAAATTCTTTTTAAAACACACTTTTCTAAAAACTCTTTCTCTAAATCTCTTTCTAAAAATCTTCCTCCCTAAAACTCATTTTCTAAAAATTCCTTTTCTTAGTGCCCAAGTCAAGCCCTAGAACTCACGATTAGGAAACTCTAGTTTTCTTTCCAAAAATATGATTTTCGAACTTGCCTTAAAACCTAGATTTCCAAAATCTCCCTTTTCACATCCAAACTATACATATTTCCAAAACCTATTTTTTTTTAAGTCAAAACTATAGTCTTCCAAATCTAGGATTTTTAAAACTTTCTTTTCCCAAATCCTTGTCAAATCAAATCTTCCCTTTAGGAAACCAAATCCAATTTCCCTGTTTAGGAAACTAGATCCTATCCTCCGTTTTTAGGAACAAAATTACAACCATTTATTCTTAGAAACAAAATCCAAATCTTTTCTAATTCAACTCCTTCCTAATCTTCTATTTTCCTAAATCTTAAGTTTCCAAAACTTGAACATAAAAATCTTTCCCAAATTTTAAAACTCAACTTCCACATCTTTCCTAATTCACCCATTTCCTAATTCTACTCCTTTTCAAATCTTAACTTTCCAAATCTAAGTTTTCAAATCTCTCCTAAACTCAAATTTTTCCTAATCTCAAGATTTTCTAAAATTTAAATTCTAAAACTTTTTAAATCTTAAATTTTCTAAATTTCAAATATTTCCAAATTCAAAACTTTCTTAAGTTAAGACTTTCTAAACCCAAATCTTTCTTAAATTCTAAACTTTCCTAAACTTCAAAATCTTTCCAAATCTAAAACTTTCTAAACTCAAAACTTTCTTACTGTCAAAACTTTCCTATTTCAAAACATTCCAAATTCAAAATTTTCCTATTTCAAAAACTTTCCAAATTCAAAACTTTCCTACTTCGAAAACTTTCTTAATTCAAAATTTTCCTAAGTTGAAAACTTTCCTAAACCCAAAACTTTTCCTAATTCCAAAATTTTCTTAAAACGAAACTTTCCGAATCAAAACTTTTCCAACTCGAAACTTTTCTATTTTGAAACTTTCCTAAATTCCAACTTCCCTAATCTTCCAAGTCCAATATTCGAGTCAATTCTTTTCAAAAATCTTTCCAAGTCAAGTCCAAATCTTTCTTCTAAGTTCTATCTTTCCAAATCCAAATTTCAATCTTCTATTCTAAGTTCAAATCAAATCCTTTTTCAAATCAAAACCTTCTATTTTCTATCGGACTCTTGTCCGAACTATGACTGACTTGATTCCTCCAAAAAGATACGTAGGCAACCTTCATGGGTGCGGTCACAACATTTTTCAAGTTTTCAATTCCATAACTCTTTTCAATTCTAATTTCAAATCTATCTTTTTTACAAATTTCTTTTTATTCTAAATCAATTTCTTTCCAAATCTATTTTTCAATTATCTTTTTCTTGCACTTGCATATCATGCATCATGTCAATTTCTTTTCAAAATTCTTTTCTAAAGTAAATAGGATTGGACATTTGTTAGTTAAAGACTCTCATAGGTGAATCTAGGGTAAATAGACATGTAGGTACCGCAAGGGCGGGGTAGGGTGATGGCTTAGTGCGTCTTCCCTACACGTAACCAATCTCCGAACCTAGTATCACTATTTTCAAAGACCAAAATTGAGTTTATTTTCAAAAAAGGGCTTAGTTATTTTCCAAAGGTTGCCAAACAACCTGTTTTCCTAGAAACCCTCTCTTGAGGTAGTATTTTCAAAATAGTTTTCAAAAACCCTAGGTGTAGTCTTCAGATTGTGCTTAGTTTTTAGGTAACCTAACTCACCTTAATCAAGTTACGTGGCGACTCCAAATGTTTTCCAAAAACCCTTTATTCAAATCTATTTTCAATTCAAATATAGTAGCACTCATTCTTCTAGGAGGGTGAATTTTAACAAGAGAGTACAGTGTTTTTTCCGCTTGTGTGTGTATTCCTCGAGTGCGAAAAATCTGGGTACGACAAAGGAGAAATGACTAATGATGATGATCGATCTTCTGTCGGGTTTGTCAACATGGTCCAAATTAATGATGAGTCAAATAAGGTTGAGAACAAAAATAAAGTTATTGCTAAGCATGTCAAACTTACCTCACTTTTCGAAGGCGACCACGTAATACAAGCCAAGACCCTCAGACATCGATTGTATGGGAAGAAGTCTTGCTAGAAAAAGAGTAAGTAAAGTATAATGTCCTTGCTCACCTTAAGGAAATTTCGGCTTTATTGAGTGTCTTTAACACCCTGAAGATGTCTTCAGAACTTAGAAAGTCTTTGATATATGCCTTGTCAAAACCTAAGGATTTTTGTTAAGAGGCTAAGATAAAAGGCCTCAAAGGAACTGCTGCGTGTATGTCCATGATTACATTCGGTGACGATGATAGGTGTGTTGAACTATTGGATCATAATTGTCTGTTGTTTATCACTGGGTGTATATTTACCATTAAAATTTCTCAAGTCATGGTTGATGGAGGATCGACATTGAACCTTCTGCCAAGAAGGGCCCTAAGTTTGTTAGGAGTTCCACTTTCATACCTTTGACCAAGTCATCTGGTGATCCAAGGGTTCAACCAAAATAAACAATGTCCTATGGGAAAAATCAGGTTACAAACAAAATTTGGAAACATTGAGGAGGATACTGAATTCTTGGTGATTAATGTGGATACCTCCTACAATGCCCTTCTAGGACGCCCTTGGATACATAATCATTATGTAATACCTTCTACTTTTTATCAATGCATCAAATATCCACTACCTTTTGAAAACAAGTCTGAAGAGGAAGGGACAATTGTAGCCGACAATGATCTATTCAATGGGGTAAAGGCCTACTATGTCGATGCTCAATTTTTTTCAGGGACGTCACAAAAGAAAAAGATTTAAAGAAAATAGAAGGTACTCAAGCTCTAGCAACAAAATCTTTTCGGTACATCCTGAGGTCTGAAAGAAAGTTATGGGCAACTGCCTTGGTCCCGATAAATCCAACCTTAGAGTTGAAGGATAAATTTATCTTACCCTTAAGGAAGATTGAATGCACATATATGGACACCTATAGCAAGTTTTTAGTTTCCCTTAAAGAAAAAGGGTCCAACCTTATTCGATTTTATTCGATGGGTGATCTTGAACAAAGGGTGGATGCGGAACAAGTTTTAAAGATGGAAGACTCGATCTCTAATGCTGTGAAGCCTAAATATAGTGCAAAAATTACACAGATACTGGTAAAACTTGGTCTGGATCCTAGAAAAGTCTTAACAAAAGGAGTTGCATCTTTTGATGCTATTTTAACACATTCTCACAGAGAGGCCATCCAATAAGGGAAACCTATCAGTTTAACAAAAGAGGGGTTAGGATATCATGAGCCTTCCATAGAAAATCAGCTTTCGATAAACATGACCACTACAGAAAAGGTCTTAAGAGGCCTGTCACACCTCCATCCCAATTAGACATCATTAATCTCACATTAGGCGAGGTGTGAACTCATAGATCACCATACCTGCGAACGACACCTTAACAAACTCTTCAAAAAAGAACACAACGAAATATATACTAATGATATATATACACAAGAACTGTCTTCACTTACCATAATGGACATCAAAAGTAAACCATAAATCACTTACATTATTACAAATCCAGGTACATAACAAACTCTTATATCTCAAGCTACATGAGGCAAAATACAAATATAACTCGAATCCCAAAATCTTATACAAATATGACGAGAAACTGAAAATAAAGCAACAAGAACTTTTCCAAGCCCTGAGACACGATATCCTCACACCGACATGAATGTCATCACGGCAAACCAAGACTATAATGAACCAAACCGTCATCTCCACATTACTTGTCAAAACAATATGTGTGGGTGTGAGTTAATTGTCAACGTGCTCGCGATAGATAATCAAAATCATAAAGAATGAAATATACATAATCACATAATTAGCTATCAATAGATAATCCACTAATCAGTGATATATAATTGTTCATAAAATACTAACATCAACGATATGTAATCATCCTCTCATCGTCACCAACAATATAATATACTTCATAAAATGCAATATCTATTGTAATGCAATGCATGAAACACCCGAATGTGTGTGCGATTTGGATAGCGTTGGCCCAATATATCAATGGCTCTTTATCAAGGATTACCCACTATGACACTCCTGGGCTAGTCTACCGTGACTAAGCCTTTGGTTAGCCCATTATGGCTAACTCTCTTCATTGCAATGCAAGACATACAATATGAATGGTATGCAATGCTACCTTATATATCTATAATCACCAATGTCTTCACATAACTCCTCATACGTATAAACATCAATTTCACCTCATATATGAACACCATTAGCACCTTATATGAATTCATCGCCACCATACATATAGAAAACAAACAATCTATTCAATATGAATAAGACTATCTTATATTCCCACCTGTCACTGCACACACACCTGATGAAGTTACTCCTTAGTTGATGTTGAAAGCTCTTGAGCTCCTTTAGTACCTAACACCCAAAACCATGTTAGATTAAGGAAATATAATTCATAATTTTTCAACAACACACACTCATTATCTACACTCCTCTAGCAAGAGATATATAATGCCAATGAGGTATTAAAACACGATGTTATATTCCCCAATGCAATGTAATAGCTTAAAAGTGCCAAAATCCACTTAGTCCTCTAATATGCCAAAACTGACACAGGCTTCATAGCATGGACACAACTTTGTGAGATTATACCAAAAAATTCTAAAACTTGGGGAACAGAAAATTAACATCTCATAGAGTATCCAAACCAAATTTCATATTTTTTGAACAAGCCTAAGTATTTATTTGGTATTTGATAAAACAGGGCAGTGTTGTAGAAGTGCGAATTCAACTGCATATTGTTTATATTGGAGTGGTTTTTAACATAGGCAAACGACATCAAAATGAATTGAAATTTGGTATATACTCTCATTCACATTTATAATAGATACATTAAAAATTTCACAACGTTTTGACTACTCTAACCTGATCAAATGTTGCTGTCAAGGTAGGAGTCGCAGATCAAGATTACAGATTTCAGTAGTAATAGTCCAACTTCTAAAATTCACCATAATTCGAAAATACAATATTTTTAAGTGAGACCAAAGCTCAAATTACAATTATAATTCTAAATTTGAGTGTTCAAAGATTCATCTAGAAATAATTTTTTCAGTTAAACTAATTTGTCATAAAATTGCAAACATGACTCCTTCATGCAAAACATGAAAACTTTGGGTTTCCATCAAAAAACCCCCAACCACTCCTCTCTTCTATCATCTTCCTTCACCTCCTCTCATAGAATCAAACATACTAGCATGTACTAAACCATAGAAATACAATAGATCAAGTAAGAACATGATAAATTTTACCTCAATTGATGAATACAAGTTGGACACAAGTTTTTTCTTTGAATTCCTTTCAAATTCTCTTCTTTCCCCTTCTCTCTCTCTCTATGATGGCAGGCAACAACTCTTGACTTCCTCTATTCTTTTTTTTCTTCTTCTCTTATGATGCTTGGCCACCCACACTCCACTAGCCTTTAGTTTTCTTTTTCTTTTTCTTTGTCTCCCCACTAGCCTTGTCCCCCTCTTGTCTTCTCTCTCTTTCTCTCTACCGAAAGCCTCTCTTCTCTCTTGACTTCTATTGTAACTAGCAAACCAAAATAGATACAAGAGTGTATCTCACACCCTTAAGTATCCTATGCACATACTCACTAATGACTCGCCACTCAACTCACATTCTAACTCACCAATTGTCACATCCCACACACACATGCACCAACATAATTTTACATACCAATTAACCATGCAATAAATTTAATTAAATACTTATGTAATTATGAGATTAGAGTCTCACAAGACCTACATAAAGAAGAAGATGAAGAAGCATGTATTACACCAAGAGAGTTGGAAGAAGGAGGACAAGCAACCATCGATGAACTTTGCAAAATAAACCTTGGTGATAAAGGTGAAATTAAACCAACCTTTATTAGTGCAAAGTTCATCAATGGTTGCTTGTCCTCCTTCTTCCAACTCGTGAAAATAAGCCAACCTTTATCAGTGCAAATTTGACTGAACAGGAGACCCAAAGTTATATCTTGTTTTTAAGAGAATATTGTGACATTTTTGCATGGAACTATATTGAGATGTCTGGCCTTAATCCAAGGGTTGCAGTTCATAAGTTGGCAATAAACCCTGGAAAACGACTGGTCAAACAACCATAAAGACAAATTTGACCTGAACTGTTAACCCAAATTGAAGCTAAGGTTGACAAGCTCATCAAAGCTAGATTTATTAGGGAAGTGCAATATCTTATATGATTGGCAAATAGAGTACCATTCAAGAAGAAGAATGGCTAGATCAGGGTGTGCATTGACTTTCTTGATTTGAATAAAGCTTGCCCCAAAGATGATTTTCCTCTACCCATAACCGAGCTTCTCATAGATGCAACTACAGGGTATGAGACCTTGTCATTTATGGATGGATATTCAGGATACAATCAAAGAGCCATGACGTCGATATTCAAGGATATCGAAGAAGAGTCTTCTGTTACAAGGTAATGCCCTTTGCTATGAAAAATGCTAGAGCTACCTATCAAAAAGCCATGACTTCGATATTTGAGCATATGCTTCATAATATTATTGAGTGTTATGTCGATGATATTATTGTCAAAATAAGAAAAAAGGAAGACCATCTTCAGGATCTAAGAAGAATTTTTAAATGCTTAATACGTTATCAACTTAAGATGAACCTGATGAAATGTGCCTTTGGTGTTTCATAAGGAAAATTTCTTGGGTTTGTGTTTCAAAGCAATGAAATTGAAGTCGATTTTACAAATATCAAAGCAATTCTTGAAATGCCTCCCCCAAGAAACTTAAAGGAGTTGAAGTGCTTATAAGAAAGGTTGGTTTACATCAGCACATTCATTTCTAATTTGGCTAGCCGGTGCTTACCATTCTCAAGGTTAATGAAGAAAGACGTGCCCTTTGAATAGGACCCAGAATGCCAAAATGCCTTCGACAGCATCAAAGAATACCTCATGAAACTTCTGGTGCTCATGAGTCCAATAAATGGAAAACCGCTTCTGTTATATATTGCAGCTCTTGATCACTCATTAGGAGCACTCTTGGCCTAATATAATGATCAATGGAAGGAAAATGCCTTGTATTATTTGAGTCGTATTTTGGTTGGTGCAGAAGTTAACTACTCCCTAATTGAAAAAACATGTCTGGCTTTGGATTTACATTGCAAAAATTGAAACATTACGTCTCAAAACATGAAGTGAAAAAGTCGTGAAAGGGCAAGCCCTAGCAGATTTTTTAACAACACATCATGTTCCTGACGACTCACCTCTTTCCACTGATCTACCAGATGAAGAAGTGATGCAGATAAAAGTACAAAAATGATGAAAAATGTATTTTGCTAGAGCTTCAAGAAGCCCCGATAGCAAGAAATAAGAGAATCCCAAAAATAATAAATTAGGGTTTGGCATTGTGTTTGTGACACCAGACAACGCAATAGTTCCTCACTCTTTTGCCTTGACCGAAATATGCTCCAACAATGAGGCAGAATATGAATCTATAATTGCTGGACTGGAATTAGCATTACCAATTTCTGTTAAAGAACTCACCATATATGGGGATTCAGAGTTAGTAATAAAGCAATTACGTGGAGAGCATATAGTCAAAAAGGCAAGTCTCGCTCCTTACCATGAGAGGGTTGATCAACTACTCTCACAATTCAGAAAAGATCACATTTTTCATGTCAAAAGAAGAATAAATGCTCGAGCAGACTCTTTGGCAAGTTTGGCCGTGTCACTAACCTCGCCAGAAAATAAGACAATCACCATAACTGTAGGAGAAAGAAGAGTTTTGAAGCCTTTAAATAAAATCTCAAATGTTACTCTAATCTTGACAATCTGCACAAAAGAAGATAAGGAAGATTGGCAAGAGACTTTCATGAATTATCTCCAACATGAGAGATTGCTAGAAGAAAAAGAAAAACATGTCGAGGTGAGACAGCGTGCCACTAAGTTCATTTTGTGAAACAATGCACTCTACAAAAGATCCTTGGACGGAATATAAATGCGATGCATAGCCAAAGAGCAAATTCAAAAAGTTGTGGCAGAAGTACACATGGGAGTATGTGGTGCACATCAAAACGGCCCAAAGCTACACATACAGCTAAAACGATTAGGCTGCTATTGGCCGACCATGATCTCTGATTGTATTGACTGTTCAAGAAGATGTTAAGTCTGCCAATTTCATGGGAATTTAGTCCATCAACCTCCAGACCCTCTACATGTCACAACTTGCTCTTGGCCATTTGCAGCTTGGGGTTTGGACGTGATTGGGCTTTTTATGCCTCCATCTTTAGCAAGATATCGATACATCTAATAGTGGCAGACTACTTCTTATAGTGGGCAGAATCAATAGCATTAAAAGAAGTAAAAACTATAACTGTTGCAAATTTCATTTGGACTCACATCATTTACAAGTTCAAAATTCCCGAAAGTATCATTACAAATAATGGACAGCCCTTTAGAAGTAATATATTATACAAGTTGTATTCCAAGTACAAAATAAAGATCAACCATTCATCACGGTATCATGCACCTGCAAATGGTTTGGCGGAAGCATTCAACAAGACCTTCTGCAAAATACTCAAAAAAATGGTGGATAGAAATAAAAGAAGTTGGCATGAAAAACTACAAGAAGCCTTGTGGGCTTATCCTACTTTGTACAGAACTCCAACTCAAGTCACACCCCATTCATTAGTGTTTGAAAGGGAAGCGATATTACCACTTGAAGTTCAAATACCTTCTTTAAGGGTCGTGATACAAGAATCTTTGACTAAAGATGAAAGTGCAAGGGTAAGATTAGTTGAACTTGAAGCCTTGGATGAAAGAAGGCTTTTTTCCGAACAAAATTTGGAGATATATCAACAAAGAATGGAAAATGCCTTTAACAAAGGGGTAAGGCTCCGTTGTTTCAAAAAAGGAGACTTAGTGTTAATAGTTCAAACACTAATCATCGTGACTCGGCGAACTAAAGAAAAGCTTAAACCTAAGTGGAAAGGTCCTGATCTAATTGAGGAGGTCTATTCAAATGGAGCCTACTTGTTAACCATGATCGATGGTGAAAGAGTTATATCTCCCACCGATATAAGGTTCTTAAAGAGGTACTATCCTTAAAAAATATAAAAAATTAAAAAAAGCTTGCTAGGTTGAAAACCAGAAAGGGGCGGCCTAGGCAAAAGTTAAGGCAACCCTGCTAGATTGAAAACCCAAAAAAGGCAGTCTAAGAAGGCAATAAAAAAATAATAATAAGCCCGCTAGGTTGAAAACCCAAAAGGGCATCCTAGGCAAAACTTAGGACAATTAAAAAAAAGCTCCTGGCCCGCAAGAGTATAAATTTTGAACGGCTAAAACATACAACAACTACAATCATCCAAGATCCACCAATGGTGCAGTATGTGGCTAAACTGCTAAAACATTTCACCAAAATCCAAAGTGATAAATCTCAA
This sequence comes from Euryodendron excelsum, assembly GCA_033060915.1. Classification (NCBI taxonomy): domain Eukaryota; kingdom Viridiplantae; phylum Streptophyta; class Magnoliopsida; order Ericales; family Pentaphylacaceae; genus Euryodendron; species Euryodendron excelsum. The sequence continues at coordinate 39,196,967 of CM065392.1, read as the reverse complement.
GACACTCCTGGCCGGCAAAAGTATAAACTGTGTACGGCTAAAACAAATGAAACCATCACATTTTCTCATAAATTAAAACAAAAGGTAAATAAAATGAAATTCAAAGTTATATCCAATCTAATAAAAAAAATCAAATCCATGGCAATCTGAGTTAAACGGCTAGTACGAGAAGAATGCTCAGTCTTACTTGAAGGTAATTGAGTCTTAAGCTTAAGAAGAAGTTCTTTGGTCTGAGAAATTTCCTCTTCCAGTTTTGTGACATGTTGACCGGACTCTATGGCTAGAGAGAATACTTCTTCATATTGCGCAGTCACTTTGTCAAGATGGAGTTTCTTGCTTTGGTATTGGGCTTCCAAATCTTCAATAGCGGAGCTTTGGTCCGAAAAGTTGGACAATTGAGCTAATAATATTGAATACTTGATAAAGGTCCTCACCTTCTCAAAAAATGGAGCAAAACTTAAACTCATCCTCTTGAAAACAACAAAAATTTCATTGGCAGTATCTATCGTGCTATCAATATATAGGGTAGACTGCAGGACAATATTATGCCACTTTGAATAGAAATAGTGTTGGGAGTTTATACTAAAAGACATGCTTTGTGTAATGGCTTTAGTATTTATTAATAAATTAGTTATTCCATTTTAATGAGAATCTGTGTGAGAAATGTTTGCATTACGTTATTTATTTAATGATTATGCATGTATGTCTCTTATTCTATATAGTAGATGATTTGGTGTGTAGAGTACGACTTACACACGGAAGATAAGATCATCGGTTCTTATGGAATATAAGTTTATCGTTCATAGTCTTAGATGGAAATGGACACACCATTAGTAGGACTGTAGTACAAGGTTGTAATAGGTCTGTCTTGACTATGGGGAATGGTATAGTTCCAACTCTTTGCACTAGTACACTTTGTGTGTATTGAACAGGACCGTGTTGAGGTAATTGTTTTTATACTGACATTATAAAACAATTAATACCTCATGATTATTATGAGTGATTATGCTCTTAATCCTAATATAATTAATAGACACGTGCATGTAGTATTTATTGTTTTGATTCACAGAAGAGTGAGATTCTTTATGGGTCAATAAACTCAATGAGTTGGACAATAACATTACGTGTATGGTGAATATTTATTATTGATGGAATCCACGTCTCCGTATAGGGATTGATGATAGCACCTTGAGGAAGCTTATAAGTTTTGATTATGTCAAACCCTGCAAGTGGATTATGAATCCGGCATATCAAATAAGTTAAGTGGAAGGTCTCAAGGAATTAAATAAGTCTATTAAATTTAATTCTCAGTAATTTAATTTAATAGACGGGTATCTGTAATCTTAACGTGGAGACATAAATAAGCATTTAATAATATGGAGCTCGAAATATAATTTCTAGTATAATAGGGAGTGCAATTATAATTCGTTAGTGGTATAAATTATAATTTACGTAAATAAGGATTAATCCTGGTTGGATTAGGAGTTCTTATTTGTGTAGGAAGCCCTAGTTATACTAATCCTATGGTCCCTGTTGTAGCCTATATATATACGCACTCTAAGAGCTGCCAGGGTTACACACTCTACACATAATTGAGAGATACACGATTTTGTGAGGAAGAGAAACCCTAGCAGCGGCGAGCCCACTCTCTGTAGAGCAAGGCGTGTACAAGGAATACAGCAGAAGTCTGAAGGTTGAGTTTGAGCGGCTGCTTCGTGCTTAGTCCTGATTATTGTTATTCGGGATCAAACCAGATAGATCTCGAAGGTACGATTCTAATCACGTAGATTAGGCTATGTTAATCAGATTGAAATTTTTGGTAGTATGCGTATACACTATAACCAGGTCGTGAAAAATTCCGCAGTCCCCAACAAATAGCTCCTTGATGAGTTGATATGTTTGGAAGATTAAGGCCAACAGGTTTTTCAAACCTAGAAAGCAATCTTTCTAACTCAGCATCATTTATTTGACCATATATACCTAAAGAACAATCCCACGTTAGAAAGGAGGGTGAAGAAAATGTACATAAGGATTCTTAAGGAATGCAACTCACCATGGTCTGGAGATTGCGATGTAGGAGTTAGCACTCCATCCTTGGAAGTAGAGTTGATAATAGAATCTACACCTGAAAAGTGATTCTATATAAAAAAGGAAGATGAAACAAAAATAAACATAAAGATTCATAAAATGTATATGGATCCGTATGAATATTATAACTCACCATAGCTTAGAGATTACAGATTGGTAGCTGTCAATGCATCTCCAGAAGTAACATAAGCAGCAATGCCTAAAGGGAATTTGAAATAGCAATAACAAAGATATTGGTATCAACCTACAAATATGAGATAACAAATAATGCAAAAAATACTATGTACCTATAATAGGTGCTGATGAAGAAAGATTAGCCGAGGCTGAAGACATCGCCAAGTCACTTGAAAAATGAGAAGTCTGAGTTGAATGAGTGAAATGTGCCGACTGAAGGGAAATGTAGACTTATTCGTTGGAAGAATTATGAGAAGCACTGTCATCTGGAAAATGAGATAGTGGGTTACAATCATATAACTTGTCATCATCTTCACCACCACTCTTAACATTAGAATCGACACAAGTGTCCTCCCCAGAAGAAGTCGAAGCTGTAGAGTCATAAAGAGAAGGTTGAAGAAGAGGCCCTACGCTCCTTATTCGAATAAGCCATAACACAGATAAATCATGACCAGTGCCCCTAAACATGTTTGGAATGATCTTTTCATCTTTATCCATAAGAAAAGATGACAAATATGTTCGAACTGGTTTAAGGGCGAAATTTTAATAACTGTCGGATTAGAAGGAAATCCCTTATAGTGAGCAACTCGACTTATTCCTGGGAAAATACTCTCTAAGTTATTAGTTTTTTCATCAGGATTAACTCTCACAAAGGTAAATGATCTTTTGTATGCCTCCTTACGCGTCTTAGAAAATGTTAAGAAGACAATTGTTAGGTCAAGAAGGAGACTTCAAAAAGGGAAAGACCCAGAATTAGGGAAAAGATGCTCTTCACTTGAGCCTTGTTTAGCTTTCCTCTATGGACCTCTAGACTTGTTCCTTTGCCTTTTCTTTGAAGGTTTTGGTCTAGAATGGCAGATAAATTGAAGCACGATGAAGGAAAAAGTTGTCCACCAGTTAACATAGGGCTCTATCACATATGGAGGAACCCTAGAGTTAGGAAATCTCAAAGACCCTGTACCTCACCGCATCATCTCATACCAATAATAGTAAAATTCAAAAGGTTATGACATTTGGCGATAAGGTTTTTCAAGAGGTTTGGGGCATGCTTGAACAAATCCAAACTGACGCTGGTTCAAGATACCAAAAGAAGAAGAAAATATGTTGTCTAACCAGTATTGCCAGATTAAACTATGGAAGAAAGTAGGAGCACTGCGGATGCTAAAAGATTTATCCCATTCCAAGCCATCGTTCTTCATCCTTCTGAGCATAACACCAAAGCTAGAAGGGAAAACTGAATTACTTTTCTTAATATTAGAGACAGGATGAAGTAGAGAAACTGAGGATGAACCAAGATGCGTAACTTCTCCTTTCTCATTGATATCACACAAGGTCATGTGGCACATGAAGAGGAATATATGGTTTTAACTCTCTAGAAGACAAGAGAGTAGAGATAGGCTTGTGTCTTGCAATTCTGGGACCATTCTTGTCTAGCACGTCTCTTTCGTCAAGACTGAGGTTCTCAAGTGCCTTTTCCATGAGGTAGAAATAAGCTCAATCTGTCAATGATTAGGCCAAACAAATGACGAGTGAGAGTAAAATATCGTCAAATGCCTCTGCAAGACAAATGAAGAATAATATTCCTCAAGTGCCTAAGTGAGACGGATGAAGAAAAAACTTCCTTACGGGCCTCTGAAAGACAAATGAAGAATAATATTCCTCAAGAACCTAAATGAGATGGATGTAGAAAAACTTTCTCAATGGCCTTTGCAAGACAAATGAAGAATAATATTACTCAAGTGCCTAAGTGAAACAGATGAAGAAAAAAACTTCTTCAAGGGCATCTAAAAGATAAATGAAGAACAATATTCCTTAAGAGTCTAAGTACGATAGATGAAGAAAAAACTTCCTCAAGGGCTTCTACATGACAAATGAAGAATAATATTTCTTAAAAACCTAAGTGAGACGGATGAAGAAAAACTTCCTCAATGGCCTTTGCATGACAGATGAAGAATAATATTGCTCAAGTACTTAAGTGAGACTGATGAAGAAAATAACTTCCTCAAGAGCCTCTGAAAGACAAATGAAGAACAATATTTCTTAAGAGTCTAAGTAAGACAAATGAAGAAGAACTTCCTTAAGGGCCTCTCAAAAACAAATGAAGAGTAAAATTCCTCAAGAGCCTCATGTCAAAGTAATTTGATTAAAATACAAAATCAAAAAAGATTGTGAATGTGGTAACAAAATTTAACTCAAGCAAGACGAATGAGTAGTTTTCTCAAATGCCTCTCAAGACGATTGAAGAGAAAATTTTGCAACAATATTCGAGAACTCATAATGATTTCAAAAAGGGTATAACAGTCCTTAAAATTACACAGATTAATATCTCAAAAATAAAATATTCAAAATAAAAGTTGACAAAAATCTGAGTTACCTGAAAAAAAGGCAAAAATTAAAGTGAGATACTCAATGAAGTCTAGTAAATAAAAACAACTGCAAGCTACAACCATAAAAGAAACTGATCTCAAAAACCGATAAAATTGAAAGCCCAAACCAGCAAAAATAGATTGCTATAACACAACCAAAAAAAGGGAGCAATCTGTGGTCAAAGGGTTTCACATTCAATAAGAAATAAAGGAAAAGGCAATAAAAGGCCTATAAAAATGGTGCGAGAAGAATTTTAAAGCAAATCACGTGTTTTCAGAAATCAAAGCTAGCTCAAGCCCAGTCCGAATCAATTTTTTACTAGTCTACAGGCAAACACAATGGTTTTAAAAATGGTAGCGCGTGATAATTGGTAGGAAACAACCAAATAGGCAAAAAGTAGAAAATCAAAAAAAAAAAAAAAAAAGTATCTACCTCTCTTTAAAATAAATAAATAAAAAAATAATAAACAAAATAAAATTTTAAAATACTGCAGTACATATGTAAAAAAAAAATATGGAATAAGTTTGCTAAAGCTAAAGACTTATCCATTATACGGTGGGGTTGAAGTCAAAACAGTGGAGCTATTAGACCAAACAATCAAAGGCAGCAAATAACTAAATTATGCAGAAACAATAGAACAAAGGAAACCATATCCTCTCTTGCAGTGCACTGTCAACATGCATCGACTAAAAGACAAGAATCATGTCCCCTTGTGGAGGTGTGTACTACAAAATAGTCCCATCAAGATATCCACGGGTAACAAGACACTGTAATATATATTGTATATATATTGGATACGCAGTGAAGTGAATTAATATATAGTACAAACTGTTGAAAAAAAAAAAATGATTCTCAAAAAATGGGGCGCGCCCTATGTCCAAAAAAATAAAATTAAAACCTTGATTGATTTCTAAGAAATTTCATATATATATATATATATATAATAAAAACAATTATAATCAAAAGCTGTGGACCCAAATTCCAATCAAACCCAGATGAGTAACAATCAATTTGCAAAAATCCACCTAAACAGTTTGCATAAAAAAATAAAAAAAGAAGCTGTTTCGTTTTTTGCAAGAAAACATCTGACATAGAAGTAGTATGAACGAAAAGTGCAGAAGGGGGAAAGTAAATAAAAAGGAAAGAACTCTTGAAATATTTCAAAAGCAAATTGTACAAAAGTCTTGAAATATTCTAAAAGCAGATTGTACAAAAGACAAGTCGCAACGGAAAAGATGAATATATATGCATATTTGTACAGAACAAAATAATACAAATTTAGAATGAAAAATGCTGCGATCAAATGTCGTCTGATTATCATCACGTCAGTTTAAGCTCACCAGTTATTAATAAAATCGGGTTAACGTGACGGTAATTAGGTGCTTTCTGACCGTTCTTTACGTCTGTCCATAGCACTCTTCAATTTAATATATAAAGATATAGCCGGTCTGATCTCCAGTACATTGGCTCGAATCCACTTATTATTAGTGAGATTGAGTTGACGTGGTGACAATCGGCGGCAGTGACCGCTCGCGCTGCCTATAGAACTTCTTGATATGGTATATATAGATATAAGCAAACAAAAAAATGTATTATTTTGTTTCCACATGACAAATACTACAAACTCATTAAATATATATTAGTCCATAATTGCATCTCTCTCTCTCTCAAATACTCACCATGGCAAAATTCAATGATATCAAACCCACCCTTCCATTTCACAATCAAAGAAACAAGATTATGAAAAGAAAGTATATTGCAGCAAAAAAAGAAAATAATAAAATAACCATGCTTGTGAACAATACCCAAGGTGTACAAATAATAAAGAAGAAAACCCAATTCATTAGTCTACCATGATGGGACGTGATATGAAGTAAGGATCATGTGAAGAAGAAAAAAAGAGCAAAGATGCCAAGTACGAACCTGTTGGTCTCTTCTTGACTCTGATCGGATAGCTTCAAATAAATTGTGATACAACTTTGGATTCTAGGTTACTTCTATATATGAAGGAAGCTAAGTTCTATTGTAATTATAATTGTAATTTTTTGCCGAACTCTAGTTCAAAATAAATAAGGACGTTGAAAAAAAGGATTACAGCAAAGCAAAAAGATAAAGATGAAATTTTTAATAGATATTTAGAGTTTAATAGGTCTCTTAAAGATATGTTATCAGTAAAGTTTATTCAATAAAATCTTCTCAAATTGTCCAAATAAAAAATAACAAATATCTGGTAAAAGGCCCAATCAACATTTCAAAACCCGATTAAATCATGGGTCATCCACAAATAATTAAATCTTGGGCTAAAATACAAAGCCACCAAATAAATCATAAATTTTGGGCCTGCAAAGTTATCCAAATGAAATCTAAATGCATAAACAAAACAATCCAAATAAAATTTAAGGGCAAACAAATTATGAGTAATCTAAAATATTACCTATACATAAAGTCATAAATAAACAAAATAAAATAAAATTACAAAATTCTACATCCTCCATACAAAACATGGAGTTAAAAAAAAAAATTTATTAACCCGACTCCTACAAACAAGGAAAATTTCTGTTATCCTGAAAACAAGCATTTGTAAAGCCTTCTCTTCTTAACAAAGTGTCAGTCATTCAAAAGATAAACCTGCAAAACAAAGACAAAGGGATTAAATGTCCACATCATAAAAAATGCATTGGCAGTGCAAGAAAAGTGTCAAATTATTGTGATTCACACCATTAAAATTTGCTTGTGCGAATCATGAGGGAACATTTGTTGGCACACAAATTTTAACAAAAGAAAGGGCTAAAGATGGTAAGCCACATGGAGCTTTTAAAGGTCAAAGGTCAAAAGATCGAGAGAGTTGATTGAGATGTGACACGTATAAAACCCATATGAAGCTTGTGACATCAGAACATCGGTAGCTTGAATCCGAAGTTCAAATAAGGATAACAATATATTTAAATTTTGGTAGAAGATATCTTTGGTTTAAATTGAGGATGACGATAAACATTCTAAATTCAAAGAAAAGAAAAGATAAGCAACCTCATCCGAAAGACTATTTATAAATAAGAGGGTTATCATTCAGAAGGGGGGACTTTTTGAAACTTTCAGGCTTTGGACGTTTCTCAAACTTTGAAACTTAGAAGATTCGATAAGGAGAGATATAGAAAGAGAAGAAAAGAGTTTTGGAGAATCAGAAATACTTCAAGGCTTATAAAGATTGAAGAGCACTTGAAAACAAAGGATTGAACAATCAAGTATTTGAAAAATTCCACAAATAGCGATTTATAGGTAAAGGGTTCCAATCCCCATGTTATTTGTAAAGGGGATTGACCCCATATATTTTGTAAATAAGGTTTCGAAATCTATAAAATGCAATAAAAATCTTCTTCACCAATTTTTTTCTCTTGATTTTATTATTCTCTATTAATTAGAGGTCTTGATTGGAAATAGGAATTCAAAAAATAAATAATCAACACTATGAACACTATACAGTAGATTTTGTGAATGCAAATTTAAAATCTAGACCAAAACTTTTTGAATTTGAAATTTGTGCACCCAACTTCAACACACTTCCCCAAACGAACGCAAAAACACATGAATATGAATCAGGAAAAAAGGACAAAGCCTATTATAAGGCATTAGCCATCTTTTGATCCCACCACAAGGTAGATAAATAGCAAGCCAAGAGGCAAATGAAAAAAGTGGTGTTGGACTAAACGAGCAAGGGGCCAATTTTCAAATCCGACTAAAATATAAATGCCTTGACAAGGAAATTTCTAGATCAAACCATGGCACGCTATAGAAACCATTCTATTAGAAACAGATTTGGGCGGAAGCCTGCAGAACTATAACAAGCCCAAAATCTAGCAGTTGAGAAACAAGGAATTAATATTCCTAGATAGCATGACTTCAACTCTCCAAAAAAAGACAAGGGCCCAATCAGAACAAATGGATTTGAGGTCTCCAACTGAGTTGGAAATTCCATGAACACACGCAGAAGGCTGTCCAGAGGACCTCCTAACAAGAATGGAAATATAAGAAGTTGAACAATACTGCAGAGAAAGGAGAAACATGTCAGCAAATGGATTGTGCAAAGCTAATGAAGGCAAGCAACAATAGGCACCCGCTGGAGCAAAACAATAATGACAGTAGCTGTCATGCAGGTGAAAGTAAAATAAGTCAATAGGAACAAGTGAAGAATAAAGGAAAAAGAAAACAAGCAGATGGACAGAAAGGCAGGCATTCACAAATGGACATATACACAAAATGTTGTATGTATGCAAATTATATATAGGCCAAACAGCAGAACTTCCTAGAATAAGTATATATGCACAAGTCATATATTACAATGCTTAGAAGATGAAGCTTGACAAGTGTCATTTACATCGGCACATTATGCGTACTACTAGCATGCTCTATTATACTATTGTGGCATTGGTAACATTTGTGGTCTGATCATCCAATTTCAAAGGGATTGTGTGCTACATAGGACAAGGATTTTGGGAGGGTTCGAGAAGTGTCAACTGTGCCAGAATCGTCAAATTCCTTTCCAAATCGTGTACAAGCCCTTGAAGTGTCCAACGCAATTGAATATAAGATTGAAATCCCCTCAAAAATCATTTCTCTTCTTACTGAAGAATGATTAGCACGTATTATGGAAAGCTCCCTCTTTTAGACTCATCCAGTAGAATTGGTACATGATTGAATATTGGTAACCTCCAACTTCTGTAGAAGAAGATTTAATGCTATTTGTCCCATCAGATTCGAACTGCATTGCTTGCTTATTGAAACTTCACTGTCATATTTGTCCCATCAATTGCATTTGTTCCCCATTGCATTCTATTTCTCTCTATCTATATATATTATATCTGTACGTGCAAGGTGAGATTACATGCGAGTGAGGGTGTTGGAGAGATTAATATGAATTGTTTAGATCCTTATTTAACAATTTAAGTTTTGAGATCAAGTGATGACTTAACAAGTATCACTAAGACATAAGAAGTAAACTATTTAAAAAGCCCCAAATCCTTTAATGAAAGTCCAACAAGGCATGAATTTACTAGTGTCGCAAATGTATGAGGCTGTTCAGTGCATGCATAACCAGTGATGAGTATCTTTCACATAGGGCATAAACACTTCTAGAGTAAGCATTTATTATTAATTTTCAGAATTCTTCCAGGCAGGAAAAACAATTCTTATACCTTTTACATTTTGATAAATTCAACACAAAAATTTTCTTGCCGAGTCACCTCTTTCACATTCAAACATTCTCCAAGTTTTGTGCCAGTTGAGTAGAACTAGGCTTATCTAGTTATTATATTGAAGTTGGGATGATATTTCTAAGACTCGTAGGCTGAGCTAGGACTGATCCATTTTAAGTAATTTCAGGAAACCACAAAAAAATAAATAACATACATACATACTTATAGGGATGAAGATATATGGGGGGCATGGCCACCCCTGATCTTCCAAAAAAAAACCCCTACCAGTGCAAGGTTCTATCCCTCCTCCCCCAATTTTAAATCCTGACTTATTATTTTTTTATTTTTTTGGCCGAATAGAAGAGGGTGGGGGAGACCAATGTAGCTGCCTACTTAAACGTGACTATAACAGTTCCTACTATAATGTGCTCTTCGAAAAGGAGTGAGTGATAGCTGAACTTAACCCTATAAAGCACAAGTTAGCAAAGGCCCCCGTCATAACATTTGGTTTACGGAAACTACTATTACAAGCAGATTCAAACTCATGACCGAGTAAACGAGGAAAGAGTTTTATCCCAGCTACCCAAGCCATCTCGGCTATCACTTCGGTGGTAATCCTGACTTCGTCCTGCATACATATGTCTATATATGTATATTTATTGCTACTTCTAGCCATCGTATCCAATAGTTTCACAAATAACCAGTACATCCACATTTGTCAACCCACCACCCTCAAACAAAAAGATATGTAAATGGAAATTAGTGTGAAACAGGCATTGAACTTTGGAGAATTTTATAGTATTGAAAATACTTCAAGGATATTGGTGGCGACCCAAAAAAAGTAAAATAGAAAAAAAAAAAAAAACTGCAGTTTGAAAGGTCTTATTTGAAAATTCAATCATTGTTGGATGAATTTTAGCCATTTGGTTAATCAATTGACGTATTGGTTTTTCGAATAATTGATTAGGCCTTTTGTGTTCTCACGCCAATGTCAACTCTTTCACTATAATTAGAGGATAACATCGCTCAAACCTATCCAAATTAGACTCAGATAGAAGAAAATAAAAACAAAAAAAGGAAGATTTTGGTATAAAACTGTTGAACATTCAAATTGCGCAGATTCAAGATTTGTTTGGTATAACTTTTTTGTTAATTTTTTTTTAAACTCACAAGAAAAAAAAAAGGTCAAGTTTTTTTGACTTTTTTACACTTTAGACTTTACTTTAACTAAATATAAGTAAAAAAATTTAAAAAATTAAAAAAACTTAACTTTTTATTTATAAATTTAAAAAAAAATTAGACAAAAAAATTATACCAAATGAATCTCAAAGCCGAGAATTTTGAAAATTTCTCCAGCTAAGTACTACCAATGGATACGTATATCGAGACCACCATGACCCGGGCTCGGCGCAACCGCCGCCTTAACGTCCCCCGTCGTCTGGCGCCACCATCACTGGGCGGAGTGGGTAGATGGGGTAGAACTTTTTGTCCAGGCGGGTCGTGGGTTTTGACTGTTGAGCAAATATAAAAACGCAGTCGAGTCCACGTGCGCCTGGACACGCGTCCACAGGTGGACTCTTCATAAGATTGAAAAGTCTTTTTTTTTTTTCAGAAAAGGGATTAAAAAGTATACGAGCCCCTTATTTCTCCTTTGTAATTTGATCTTATCTTAGGGGGAAAAAAATGTCCACACCCATTACTGTTTCAATCCCATATCCATGTACAAATTCGTTCCGATCATATTAATCTTATATATATATTTTTTTTTACACAAAAGACAACATTTTTCTAATTTTACATAATTTTAAAAAATAATAATTAGTTTGTTATATATGAATATACCTTGCTTTTCATATAATAAATATTATTAATATATTAATATAATATAATAAGGGCATTTTAGTATATAATTGGTTCGGTTTGAAAAAAAGTTACCTAGATCCTACATCACTCCAAATTCATTTTGAGTTATGTTTATTTTCCAGTAACTCACCCCTAATTAGTTTATCAAACACCCAAACTCTTCCTATCAAGGTCGGGACGGGTTTTAGAGCAACAAAAAAAAAGTATTATTATCCAACTAATTCATACTTTTTTGATACAATAAAAGAAAAGTGGAGGGTAAAAATTTCTGTGTCTCTTTTATAACTTTAAAATGAATTTAAAGCCAATTCAATCATTTTTGGGCTTAGATTGTTTTAGGTTTGAGGTTTTATTTATTTTTTAACCCTACAGAAATTAACACGCACCAACAAAGTCTTAAATAAGTCTAAACTCTAGTTTTAAAAAAAAATTTAATTTAAAACTCAAATACATCACAACTTTTAAGAAGTGTTTGGACCAACAATTTAAAAATTATAAGCCCTTTTTAAAGGTAACTTTTTTAAATAGAGGTTATTCTTTTAAGTAATTTTTTTTTAGGGTTAGCTAAACAATCTTTGGAAAATAAACTATAAGCTATGGAAATACTTCCTTCAAATTAAATGCCCCAAAAAAACAAGGATCATAATGATGTTGTGCAGAGGATTTCGGTCTCTCATACGCCCCAAGACCACAACCACCTGTTGGTCAACCTTTTTTTAAGCCCTACGAAAAAACAAAAGAGAGGAACTTTATTAGCTGGACCCGTGGACGCATTTAGGGTGGTGCACGAGCTGTCTCTGCCCTGAGAGGAACCCACCATAGGGGTAATTCAGTAAATAACGTAAACCAAATAGTACCTCTAAATCGTCCACATGCTAGTGTGAACAGAGACCCAATTGTAGGGGATACCTTGTGACTGCGATATGTACCGGATGTTTCCTCATATTCCACCTAAATCTTGGATAAGCCACATGCTCACCACACGCCCTTGTACTTTTCTCGATCTCGTCCGTCCACGTGTCGATTCATCCGACGGTCCAAAACGAATCGTGTGCCACTTGAAGTCCCTTCTAGTCTCTTGGCCACCTCTATATGTATTCACTTCCAACAATTTGTCTTCCTCACAACTCAAGCCTCCATCGATCCTATTTTGCTCAAATTCTCTGTTGATTCAATCTCCATTCTTGTGAGATCTCTCTCTCACTCTCTCTCTCTCTCTCTATAAAAAAATGATTCCGGCAACGGGTTCGGCTGTTTCTCTCTCTGCCATGAAAGGGGTTAGTCTTGGACCGCCCTTGTTGAGCTCACCCGCTGCCATATCATCTCCTAGCTTGAGCTTGAGCTTGAACTCTTCTTCTTCTTCCTCCTCCTCCTCTGCTATGAGTTTTGTTCCAAAAAGACGAGGTAACAGGCTCGTGGTCTCTGCTGCAATGGAGGGTAATTTTCCGCTGACAGGGGTGGTGTTCCAGCCATTTGAAGAGGTTAAGAAGGAGGAACTTATGGTCCCAATCGCTCCCCAGCTTTCGCTTGCTCGCCAAAGGTATGCTGACGAGTGCGAAGCCGCCATCAACGAGCAGATCAAGTGAGTTCTGTTTTCCCCATTAGTTCTTTTGCCCTGTCTATTTTGGTTTTCCTCAAATCTAGCTCTCATCATTTCTGCAATATATTTCGTTGTTTACACCTTTTCTTTTTTGTCCACTGTTGCAAAATAGAAGTCGAAAAAGGGTATTTCTCGGAGTTTAGTTTTTTGTGATGTTGGAAAAAGGAAAAAGTATTCCAAATGATGGTCACATAAACGTCTTTGAGAATTTGTACATTTACGTCAGATCTATGAATGCTAAAATCATGTTGGAAGTCACATAGTATCATTTGCAATAATTTCTGAAAAAAGAGGGGAAGAACTAAGGTGATGTCTTTTCTACTTAGGCCGAAATACTGGGTCCCATGTTATACTTTATTAAATTTAGAAAAAATTCAAGAGTAATTATACCTGCTCTCTTTGGCTTGAGTCAAAATCAAAGGATTGTTGTGGTTTAAAAATGAACACAACTCTTTGCTGTTTAAATTTATTTGTAAAATAGATAAAAATTATTAAATTTAACAGAAATTTTATTGTACGAGTATTTTTGTTATTTTATTTCTTTAAATTAGAACATCAAAAATATAATTTGGCACTTTTATGTCAAAATAAAGACTTGTTTATTGAGAGTTTTTTTTTTGTGGTTATTTCAACTTTTTTTGATGTTCTAATTTAAAGATATAAAATGACAAAAACACATGTATGATTAAATTTTTGTAAAATTTAATTTTTATTTATTTTTGCAGATAAGTCTAAATTATAGAGTCATGTGATCACTTTTAAATGATAGAGGGGATAAAGTGTAATTACCTCAAAATTCAAATATATTTTAGGGAGATAATAGGGTTGAAAATAAGTTGCGCTCAATAGCAGGTTACTCAAGCTTGGTTCAAAAAGCTATATTAAGCTTTGAATATGGAGATTGAGCTTGTCTTGTTCATCTCAAGGGAAATTCTTCTCGAGCCAATACGGTTTTGAGGTCAAGTATATTGGTTTCTTGTGTAGTCCTAGGGACCTTGTGAGCTTACCAAGCTAAGTCAATTCTAGCTTGAAAAAATCAATGATCTTCATAACAAGATTAAGCTCTTCACTTGTTTATCTCATGAGCTGAACTCTAGTAGCTTGATTAGACTTACCGCTCTTGTGTCGTAGGCCAGGAGTCTTAGCCATGTAAATCATTATCTTTCGTTTAGTGTGTATTTGTTCTGTCTTATAGGTTGATTCTTTCATTGTTAATGTGCCTCATTACTTCTTTTATGCAAGCTCTGGAGTTTTGTTGGTTGTCCAAAGTATTGTAATCTTTACTGTTTGTGGGGCTAGTTTATTTGTCTTAATCCTCAGATGCATCCTTAAAGTTGAATGAATGTGAATTCAATCTCTTGTCATCTTGCTCTTGTACTGGCTCATCTTCGTGTTATGTTTCCTATTTCCGGTTAATCTAGATCTAGATCTAGATCCTATTTATTCTCTGGTAAGGTGGAGATTGTCATATACTAATTCATTGGCATTTCTTTTCCCAATAATTATTCAAACCAGAATTTTATTTTTTCTTTTTGTGGATAAGTGACAGAGCAGGGTCTTTAAGTGCTTCCAATTGTCATATCATGTGGAATTTATCATATTGTTCAGTAGCCATGTTGATTTTATATTTTCTCTGTTCTTTCTTTATATTCTTTGCTCCAGTTTGCTTCACTTTTTCTGCTTTGTCTGCATTCTATACTTTCTTTTCACCACCACCACCACCACCACCACCATCATCAATCTTTTCCTTTCTTTTATTATATTCTTACTTCCTTGGGGTTTCTATGTTGTTATCACAGTGTGGAATACAATGTGTCTTATGTGTATCACTCCCTGTACGCGTACTTCGACAGGGACAATGTCGCTCTTAAGGGCCTTGCCAAGTAAAATTCCAACAAATCCTCCTACTAAATTTTTATTTTCATTATTTGTACGACAGTAATTTATATATGATCTTATTCCAATCAGATTTTTCAAGGAGTCAAGTGAAGAAGAAAGGGAACATGCTGAAAAGTTCATGAAATACCAGGTGTTTGTCAAATATCATACATTTCCTTCTTTTCCCTTTTTTTTTTTTTTGTTTTTCTCTCCAAATCATTTCAAATTTTCTAAATCTGCTTTTTGGTTAATATTAGAATGTGCGTGGAGGAAGAGTGAAGCTGCACTCTATACTGATGCCCCCTTCAGAATTTGATCATGCTGAGAAGGGTGATGCTTTGTATGGTAAGTACTGTTTCTTTTGCATGCTTTTGTAGAGTATATTAGTGCATGTCCCATTGCTCCAAAGGTCAAGCCATGCTTCAGTTCTGAACAATGATTTTTACATTATTCTGTATAATTAACTCTTAACTGTCTGTGATTCCTCGTTTCAGCAATGGAACTAGCATTGTCCTTGGAGAAGTTAACGAATGAGAAACTTTTGAGCTTGCATAGTGTAAGACATCATTTACCTTCTATATTTTGTTTTCTTATTTTGAATTCATTCTCTCTGAAATGGTGAAATATTTAGCAGTATGTGACCAAATTTTCACTCAATATAACTCATGATGTCCTATGAGGTTGCACAGTGTCTAAAATGTCAATTTGTACTTGACAACAGGTGGCTGATCGAAACAATGATGCTCAAATGTCCGAGTTTATTGAGAGTGAATTTTTAACTGAGCAGGTGAGCAAAGAACCTCATCCTTTTGTTTGTTTAAAGTTAGTGCCTACTTCAGTTCTTTGTATGAGAATCAGTATCCGAAAAGTCAAAAACTATTTTCAATGGTTCATTAAGACAGGCTTTGTGATACAAAATGCATTAGAAGACAGGTTTCTTGGATTTTTGTCCTTGTCTTACATGTTTTGCACCATAAGACATTCAATGAAAATCACCACTTAATTTATCTACCTTTAGATATTTTTTTTGTCCTCAAACAAACAAAACTTAGAAAGAAATCAATTATTAGAGCAACAATTTAAATGTAACAAAAAAAAAGTTAATCTTCTAGGTGTTTTCTAATGTCAATTGAATTCTTTGTTTTCTACTTTTTGTCCTTGCTAGGTTGAAGCTATCAAGAAAATTGCAGACTATGTCACTCAGTTGAGATTGGTTGGGAAAGGACATGGTATGAATCAAGTTTCAAAATCACTTTCTGTTATTAGTTTCTGATTTTTGCTGCTATTGCCTTCTTTTCATGTGATCTTATAAAAATTTTATCTAGCCCTTCACTTTTTACCCCCTGGTACTTAAGAGTAGCCAATTTTTGCATGTGCAGGGGTGTGGCACTTTGATCAGGTGCTGCTACATGAGGGTGAAGATGCACTTTGAAGATTTCCTCTGTAGTTTTCTCTTGTGGTTAAGAGTCTGTTCCTTAAATCCTAAGGTGTTGTCATTTAAAAGTAATGAATTTGAATTTAGATGAAGTCACAAATCAGCTCGAACCCAGATGGAATAAACTTTGTTATTGTGGAAAATATAATAAATGTAATATTGGACAAGCGCTTGGCACATTGTTTTCAGGGATTACAAGTAGAGCTTTTGGTCAATACTTTTTCTTGGAAGCCTGATTGGAATTTCTTTGAATTTTTTCCCCCTTTTCTGTCATACAACATCTTGGATGATTACTTGAAATTCACATGTATTAAGGCTTTCGTCTTAAGATTCAATTTGAACAGAACTCTATTGGTTTCTAACAGGGAAAAAGTCATGAGGTATGCACTGTCTACGGCAGGGGAAATGAAAATTTTGGAACAAAACTGCAGTTTATAGGAACTAACACAAGAGGTGTGTTAAACTGAAGAAAGTGAACCAAATGAGTGTGTTGATCAAAAAGATGATTCAGAGAAATCTATAATCTGTACACTCAGCGACTGATACTTGCATGATAAAAAAGGAGGGTTTCTTTCTGCTATTTCTGTTCATATAGAGCAGATATTAGACCTTAATTGAATCCAAAAGAGTGACATATAATGATATGTGTATGAAACAATCTAAAACCTGTTTTCTGAACGGGAAAGGCAAAATTCATGTTGGCCTAAAACAGAATCTCCACTGAGAAGGCCTCTTGCTGTTTTTGTTTCTATAAGCATTGGATGGATTTGAGGAATGAATCATCTCCCACATCACTTCTATGTCTGCATATCCTGCACAAGCCTCCATATCCTTGTTAAGACTCACCAGTCCATGCCTATTCTCTGCCATTAGCACCAGATGTTGGAGAGAGAGAGAGAGAGAGAGAGAATTAGTGTTGATCATTACATAGAAAAAAGGAAGGTATGTATATACGTATATGTATTTCATGTGTCAGCATGAGAAAAAAAGAGAAACCAATTTTGATCTTACCTTCGGCCTTTTCTCTGAGGCTTGAAGAAACCTTAACAAGTATGCCCTTCGTTGGCAAGAGAAAAAAGCTCTTGAAGTTGAAGCACATCCGACCCTTCCATCCCTCCATTTCTACATAGCTCCTCCACAAGCTTCCCTTCTATATATATATATATATATATACATATTTATTCTCATTCAGTGGTGTCCCAACTTCCATCCACTGACAAACTAATGCTGCAATGCTAAACAACAAAAAGCATCCGACTAAGCAGAAAGCAACATCCATGAAAGACAGAAAGCCTTCTTGTACTCAAAATGGACTGATGCACTATTTACCCTTTGGTTCTAGTGGATTAATTATCTTGCAACAAGGGCATGTTTGCCATATGGAAAACTGGTGGGGACACTTGAATTATTTAAGGGGGACTAACAAACATGGAAAGTGATTGAAGTTTGGGAGAGGGAGTGCTAGAGAGAGATGTCTACAAGAGCTATTGGGAACAAGTGGACATTGATTAGGCAGAGTTCCTTTGGAGTCTGCTCTTCTCACTTATTCCTCTTACCAAAGATTCTCATTCTCTATTGCATCCAAGGAAGGTTGTGATGGGCCCTCTGATCAATCGGTTGGTTGGTTTTTCTTTCAGTGCCTTGTGATTGTGTCTGCACCTCACTCTCATTCATATAGTCCACTGAAAAATGTATAGATTTTCTTGAAATGAAGTAATGCCACCTTAGAGATATTAGGTTATAGATAAACATTATATCTATTAAAGATATATATTATCATCTTCTTTTAATTCATTTTACGGGAAAACTCGCTAAGGCTAACCACCAACAAACCATTTCATTTTACAGTTTAAGGTTCACTAGGCTAATCACCAGCAAATCACACGTATCAGTTAAGCTCAGAGTGCGCCAGGTTATCCGCTCATATTCCACTGAGCCATCCCGTGCAGGTTATTAGATAATTTCATCCAGTTGTGAGAAATTTATTGAAATCACTTTGAATGCTAGCTTAATCTCCTTTGTCACTACATTACCAGTAGTAGTAGAAGTAGTAGTAGTAGGAAGGCTGAAGCATGTGCTCTCTAAACATTTTTGGTAATGTGGTCACCAACTGCTTTCTATGATGTCTCACCAACTCTCACTCTCCTACCAGAACTCTGTTGTTTTGTGA
This sequence comes from Euryodendron excelsum, assembly GCA_033060915.1. Classification (NCBI taxonomy): domain Eukaryota; kingdom Viridiplantae; phylum Streptophyta; class Magnoliopsida; order Ericales; family Pentaphylacaceae; genus Euryodendron; species Euryodendron excelsum. The sequence continues at coordinate 39,178,203 of CM065392.1, read as the reverse complement.
GTTGCACACTACAAGGGCACTTTGAGAATGTTGATAGATCGATTTTCAAGTGCACATATAATCAGAGAAGAATCTAAAGCCGCTGAGAATGTTGATAGATCGATTTTCAAGTGCACATATAATCAGAGAAGAATCTAAAGCCGCAACATGACCATCCTGATTATCCAGCTACAGTGGGGACATGATCAAGCTCTGCTTCTGGTAAGAGGTTAATCCTCTCCTGCAACGACCCTTTCTTTTAATTTTACTCATCCCCAGGATATTACATTGCCAGACCAAAGACAAGAAAAGCTGAGCCTGAATCCCATTCCTAACTTGACAAAAAGGCTTAAACGAGGTAACGAGCCTTGGGCAACTCACAAATCCACAAAACCATTTGAGAAAAAACCTACCCTGCTACCAGAGAAGCCTAAAGAATTTCCTGTTAATTGAAAATAGCATAAACGTAAAATAATTGGAAGTTAGAAGCATAACCAGTGATTAAGAAATCTAAAAGTTATTATGCTGATCCTCCCTCAAGAACCAAAACTAACTATTCCCCAAAACACTGGAGCCCAGACCCAAATGATAAAATGCTAGCTCAGACCTACCCTCAGATCATGTAGAAGTAACTAGATTGGACACATACCACAATATCGAAATGCTTCCCATAAAATCTTAGCAGTTACAAGCATAAACGAAACAACTAAATCATCCCATGAAAGATGCCAATTGAAACATTGTTCAATTTCTAAATCACTGACACGAGTCAAACCAAATTTGCAACAACAAAATTTAGTTCAATATTGTACTAAGAAATGAATATGACAAAACATAAATTCTTTTTATCATAAAAACCCTACAGCTGCTAAATAGTCCCGCAGTCCTGCACCAAATCTTGATTCATAAATTTATGCAGCTGCACCTGCTTGGGCAGCAAGCCTCTTCCTAGCCTCCTCAATGATGGACAATTTGATTCCCTTGCCCTTAGGAAGAGACACCCACGGCTTTGTACCTTTTCCAATGGTAAAAACATTGCCCATGCGAGTAGCAAACTCGTGACCAGTAGCATCCTGGACGTGAATGGTTTCAAAGCTTCCCTTGTGCTTCTCCCTGTTCTTGATAACTCCAACACGGCCCCTATTCCTTCCTCCAGTCACCATGACAACATTCCCAACATCAAACTTGATGAAATCAGTGATCTTGTTTGTCTCTAGGTCAAGTTTGATGGTGTCATTGGCCTTGATAAGTGGGTCGGGGTAACGAATAGTCCGCCCATCGTAAGTGTTGATATATGGGATTCCTTTCTGCCCAAACTGTACTGAGCGAACTTTGCAAAGCTTAACCTGCAGAGACGACAACTCCAGTGTATCACGACTCATTCATAATAAAAATAAAAAAAAAGATGGATAGTGTAGAGTCAATGGTTTAATATATAATTCACACTAATTATTTACCAGGCCTATACCTAAATAAGACAATTGGAACACTCCACGTGTCTAATAGTTTCCCAAAAAGAATTTCTCCACAAAGACGAGACATAATCACAGAAATTAGTGCAAGTGATTGAGAGAATGATAATCAGATGTGTGTATTTCTGGGTTACATGACAAAAAATTTCCATCAAATACAAGCTAAAACAAAAATGAAAATAGCAGACCATACAATTCTACGCATATTCATGTTAAGTCCAGAGGATTTCCGTAGTTACAAATAGCAATCTTCCAACATCATGACTGGCATAGTTCCAGCATACAAGTGTTATAGAGGCTCCCATTGATGAAGATAACTACTCAAAATTGAAAGTAACAAAAGGCTTGCTATAAAATTAAAGAATCAGTATATACATTCAGTAAAAGAACAGACCTTGGCCTCTTCATCTCTGATGGAATGGAGTCGGAATCGACCCTTTGTGTCATAAAGGAGACGGAAATTCTCGTTTGTCTTGGGAATAGATACAACATCTGGTGCACAGAGAGAACAATTTTTAAGAGTCAAAATTCACATAAGTAACGTGGCAAAGAGATAGTGTTATTAGCCCACTCTAGGCATATCCATGTCATCTTATATACGTTGTCAAAAGTTTTGATTATATATAAATGTGAATTTAGTCAGTCGGTCAGTCCTATCTGCCCTATGCTTCAGGTGGTAAATTGATGTTGCTGACAACCAACTTCCGTCAAGGCAGGCAGGTGAGAACAGAAATAATAGTTATTAAGATTGCACCCATACATGAGATCTTATCATCTAAATCCAATTTCTTGGACCTAAGTCATTTTAAAAATATACATTCCATCTCCATATGGGAGTTTATCCACTACGGTTTTAGCACATTGAAAAGAAGGAAAATAAGTTAAAATAAGCTCATAATTGTTAATAGAAGGGCATACCCATGAAACCGGCAGGGTAGGTCTTATCTGTCCTAACCTTCGAATCAACAAGAATTTGGCGTTGCATCAAGATTGCAATGACTTCACGGTATGTGAGAGCATATTTAAGCCTGTTTCGCAGGATAAGAATCAAAGGCAGGCATTCCCTTGATTTATGGGGTCCAGATGATGGCTTGGGCGCCTGCACACAGAACATTTAAAGCAATTATCGAAGGCAACTAACAAGAGATATCAAATATAATAACAAATAAACAGATGGAACAAAAACAGAACAAAAAAAGAACAAAAGAAGCAGTGGTTAAAGATGATCTACTCACAAATGCACCACCAAGCTTGTCAAGCATCCAGTGTTTTGGTGCATTGAGCCTCTTCAAATGTTTCTTCAAGCCTCTAGCCTGTAATCCAACATCAATTGAATTCCAATAACAATAGAACATATGAAAATAGAAATCGTAGAAGACAGTTGCGCTTTATAAATAAATCAACGTCTACTCATGGAAAAACAATCAATATGATGAAAAAATATAACTATAGGTCTCACCATGAGACATTTAACTCTTTTAATAATTTCCAATAAGACAATAGCAACTTGGTAAGTCTGGTGTTTTTTAGTTTGTATATATTACTCTTTTTGCTACACGAAAGGCGTTGGAAATTTTGATTAGACGCAATAACTGACAAGAAGGATACAACGAGTTAAGCATCGAGTGCATTGTGAATGTATTCCTTCATTCATTATAACCAGCCAACAAGGAATAACCCTTTCACTTGCACCACCCCACTTCACCATAAGTATGATAGTAATACGTATGATAGTAATAGGCAGTCTATTAATCAGGTATATATATGTACACGTATATATGTGTGTGTAACATTGTCCATTTCCTATCCTTGTTAGAAGAGGAAGTAACACAGCTGAATTAGTACTTTGCATGTGTAACACAATATTCATTTTAGTCTCATCATTTAGGCTGAGTAAATGATGCATCTACTTCGTCACCATGAACGGACTGTAAATCATGCAATCAAATAACAGATCATGATCAAGCGTGATCCCACACACGTCAGGTTATGGAGTCAAGCGTGATCCCACACAAAACAATCGGGTTCAATCACATATATATGTGCGTATGTGTGTGCCATTTGGAATCAAAAGGAAGCAAATGAAACCAGTCAACAAAATGAAATCTAGAAGTTCTAAAGCCCCAAAACAGTCATTTTCACTAACCAACTGTATTAAATCGAGTAGAGAAGATCAGAGACGAGAAAGGAGAACAACGCTGAGATTCGCTATACGCATATATATATATACACAGAGTTATATATATATATATATGAGAGAGAGAGAGAGAGAGAGAGAGAGATGTGCAGACCATTTTGTTCAGTAAGCTCAAAGATCAGTCCCCTCGAGGCTTCAGAACTCCGCTGTGCCCTCTCTGCTGCTTTCCTTCAACCTGTTGGCAGAATGGAGGAAATCCAAACCCTAGCCAAGTGAATATATATATCCACATACCTAAGGGCATTTTGGGGTATTTTGAACAATGGATCGGGTGCTCAGCCAAAAAAAAAAGGATCGGGTCTTGTGCGGGTAGGGCTGGTAGGGCTTTTGTGACCTATCAGATTGGGCCGGGTTGGAGTTGAAGCAGCAATCCGTGTTTTTGGGTAGGACATGATCGGGTTTAAAGATAGGGAAAACTATACTTATCTCTTTTTAATTTGAGCTAAAATTAAATAATTTTTTGTGATTTGAACTTATTTATAAAATAGATGGTAGTCGTTAAATGTAAAGAAAATTATGTTATAAGGATATTTTTATCCTTTTACCTCTCCAAATTATAATATTAAAAAGATAATTTGGTCATTTTATACCAAAATAAAAGAATGTCTTTCAAGGGATTTTTTTTTGTCGTTATTTCACCAAATCGTTTTGTAAATTTTTTAATTTGAAAATATAACATGACGAAAATATTTCTATGACAGAATTTCAGTTAAATCTCTCAGTTTTTATGCATTTTTCAAATAAGTTTAAACCCCAATAAGTCATATATTTACTTTTAAATTACAGATGAATTATCTATTTTTGACTCAAACCATAGAGAATGAAGTGTAATTATCTCTTAAAAATATGTCCATAAACAAATAATAAATAGAATATATTTGTCAATGTTGCAATGCCAATTTTTACTATGGGGTTCACATTAAGCTACACAGGATATCCTCTCTCTATCCATGACCCTCCGATCTCAATGAAGGTGAGATGCGATCCTAAGCTTATAATACGATTACATCTTATTGAGATCCGATCCTAAGATTGTAATACAATTACAAAGCGAGTATACCAATTGAGCTAAGTTAATAACTTCTAGTATTAATGTCATCTTTAACGATTAACGGTTTGGTTGAGCGTAGTGCCTTTTCTAAGAAAATTTGAAATTTGAAACCATAAACTTAATTTTTTGTTGATAAAAAAACCAATGCATAAATATGACTAATCGATCCGAGTAGTTCATAAGTAGGACGGAGACATTAATAACATAGTATGACACACCACACAAAATGAGACTTCGCTCCTCTCAAATTCTGGCCTAAAACTGGACATCTCCAGTTCAATAAAATAAGTTACTACCGATTGTGAAAGACCCATGTCATCAAATTTTTAGTTTAACCCAAAGCAAATTAAATTATATTTTGGTGATCTCACAAAATGTTTCTATATTTCTTGATCAGATATCATCTGTACAAGCCTTACAACAAGAACAGTGCTTTCAACATTGCCAAATTCAAGTGTTCCTGTGAGCTTAGTAGTTTTTTTGTGGAGTTTTCCTGTTTCCTCCAAAGGATTAGGGAACTCCCCAGAAAATTTCATTTCCTCTGCTGGTCGGCATCAAATATTCTACTGCATATTTTAGACATGGAAAGTTTAAGGGACCTTTTTCAAGTCTGCTATTCTGGAGCTTGTTTGACATTAGCCACCAAGTGCATAGTTCCGAAGGGATAACACCATCACTCGCATGGAATGGTGGCCAAGGCAAAACAATTTCAACAATCAACGATAAAAAGAAAGAAAAAAAAATGCTAGAATCACCAATTTTTATTTTTATTTATTAAATTATTACTACGAATAGACAAAAAGTGAGGGATTATACATTATTCAACACATATAGAATTCACTTACTTTGTCAATCTAGTAAACAAAACCAAAACCGGTAGCGGTAACATTTTCAAAAGAAAAGAGTCAAATACATCAAAATAAAAAAAAATTATAAAAAAAAAGGCAATCACTGGCCACTTCGATCAATATAAGAATCCTGATCATGGTTAAAACGGATCGTTCTTGTTTAATCATGGACAATGGAGTGAATCAGAATAGAGGCTTCGTCGGTCGTTGGATTCACATCATCTGCAGGTTACGAAAACAAAACAAGAAGAAAATACAATTAGAACAAGTCCATCAAATTGTGTCACAAAATTCAATATTCTGAAATTCCAGTGCTTCAGAAATTTTGCAGAAATAGAGTACCTGCAAGGGTTGTGGGCAAGTGGGAGACAAGGTTATGGATGATGCTGCCACCGCCACCTCCTCCTCCTCCTCCTCCTCCTCCTCCACCTTCCTCCTCTGTTTTCGCAACATCTTGTTTCTCCTCTCTTTGATTGTCCTTGTCTTCTACCTCTTCTTTTCCTTCACTTTGATGAAGAAGGTTGGAGATGAGATTGTTGATGATTCCACCACCGCCACCACCGCCGCCGCCGCCGCCGCCCAGATCCTCCTCTGATTTATAGTCCCCCCTCCCACCATCATCAGTCCTTGTTCTCTCATCCTTAGCTTCCCTTTCGTTACCACCTTCTCTGTGTTTGGAGCTCGAAGGAGAGACCAAATTAGAGATAAGATGATTTATAAGCCCACCTTCCTTTTTTTCTTCTCCTCCTCTAAATACACCATCTTTTTCTTTGTCTCCACCACCGTCTTCTTCTCCTCTTCTCTCCCTCCAGAGACCAGGTTAGAGATTGTATGGTTAATGAACCCACTTGGCCTCTCTTCTTCTCCTCCTGATCCTCTAGCTTCTTCTCCATCTCTCTTACCGCTCTCTGTTTCATGGTCTTTTTCTTCTCGATCTCCTCCTCCTCTTCCTGAACTATGGTTCAGAGGAAAGGCAAAGCTTTCAGTCTCTGTCACACCATCTTCCATCTCTATCTATTGGGCTGCTGTAATTTTTTCTTCTTCATTATCTGTGAACTTTATATAGTGGGATACCAAACGGGGACAAACGTCCTCGTGTAGCTATATTTTCACTCCACGTACACGTACATGGGTAGCGTTGTCGCCTTCTCTTTCGGCTCTCCCAATTAACTACGGCATCCAATCAGAGGCAGCACGTTGCAGCTCCTTGGATGCTCTCTCATTCCAATACTTGGTCGGTGTTAGTATAATAATATATGCATCGTACTCTCTATTCATAGATTCTTAAATCTTAGTTTCATGGACATAAAAAGAAGAATAAAGGGAAGTTACAACGAAAAACAAAAAATGACGAAGCTATTCCTTTTTTCTTTTTGGTTTGGTGAGAAAATAAGAAGAAAACAAATAAATATTTGGTAGAAAAAATAATTTTTTGTTCGTTTACCTATTACTAAAATATACATAGAAGTAGTAATTTCCATTCTCAAATGCAACATCCAAATATAGCGTAATGAGACGGTTAGTGCTTGTTTACACCACCCAAGCTGTGGAGCCAATTACATATCTCAACTTCGATTATATTTAAAAGAACCTTACATTCTTAGTATTCAGAAAGTAAGATAAACAGATGACTATGCACCCAGTTAAAGGGCGCAAAAACAATTTAGAGTACACTTTCCAGGGAAAATTTTGAAAATCTCCGGCCAGTGCCCACTTCGTCCAAAGCTAGCAATACAAATGGGCGACTGCTCCAACTTTCAAATTTCAGAATACTGCCATTTCAAAAGAAAGAGTCATCATCCCTTTTCAATAACTATATAATAGGTGGAGGTTTCAGGCAGAAGATGACCTTAAGATAAGACATGGGCTGTGGAGTGTTACCATTCAATCTACAGAAATAAGGCCATTATGGATCGTTTCGAATTCGACCGAATGCAGTCTTCTCCTTAGCTCTCTTCTGCGCTTCCCTTCTCTCCTTGCGTCTGGCTTGCCTTGCGGCAGCATCTGCGTGGACTTTCTCCATTACTGTACTGAAACCTGGAATTGTCTGTTCCAGTTGGCTGTACACTTGCAAGCTGAGGTCGTAGAAAATCCTAAACATTCTCTGCATGCCAGAAAAAAGCAAGAAAAAAAAGCTTCCAGTTAGCCCACAATTACACAAGTGAGACATCTGCAGAATGGAACCAATGCCACAGTCGGAATAAATTTATGAAGTAACATGTTATAATCCATCATCATCGAACCGCACCCCCAGGAATGTCAATAGACGATAAGGTAGCTGAGAAAAGTAGCAAAGACAAGCTAGTAGTTTACTAGAGAGTTCTCCAGGTTTTAGTCATTTGACATATACCAGCAAGTAAAACTGTTTTGTTTCAATGCATAATTGCAAAGGCACAAAACAATATCAATTAGCCATCCATGTTCACCAGGAAAATTTAAAAAAGCACAAGCAAATAGAAAGCTAAATCAAGAGAGTGGTGATGAGAATGTACCAGAACATCCTTATTCCAATGCCTGATGTACGGAGGACCTGTCGTGTATGTACCAAGAGGTTCACGGTACCACTCACCACCGTATGTTATCTGATCCATAGCTTGTTCAACACTTAAAACCTCCCATGGCCTCAGCCCAGGAATAGCTTTAGCCAACTGAAGCCTGCCTCAATAGAAGCAACCAAAAATTTTGAATGATTATTTTGAAGCACAAACTATATTTGTTCGCAGAAAATTAATACATTTCAAAGATTGAGATAAAGGCAACATTTAAAACCAACAATTGCATTGAAAAAGCTGACAGAGATCAGGTGGTTGAAAACATGAAAGTCTATTTACTTCTTTTCTCCATTCAAACCTGAACTTTACAGCAGTTATTTACATCTCCGCCTTACTTCCACCACTGATTCATAAGGATACCTTTCAAGGAGGAAGAAGGTAGAAGTGCAGTATGCAACATTGACATTGAAACATTAAAGTCCTCCATCAATTGTTGGTATAAAGAGTTGGGAAAAAGTAATATAAAAAAAAAAGAAGGAAAAGAAATTTACATTGATGGTGCTAATATGTTCTGTATGCTAGTAACATGAACGGAAAATTGCCTAACTGGAGCTCTGAAGTAGTGGATTCTACATACTTTAGCCAGATTACAATTTTGATTAAGGATACAAGATGAGGTGGTATTGGTATACCATGTTTCAGAATAAAATTTTTCAATAACCAGACATCATCACGAATGCAGTTCATAAGAAGTTGATAGACCAACATATGAAAAGGTATAAACAACACAAGTTGTAACTAACACTTAGACAGACTATAATACGATGCATGACACAGCCCCTACCCATGAAAGCGCTTACATTAGGTTCCATGTTGTTAGAAGCTGTAATACTGTCTTATGGACAACAGAAGCAAAAATAAGTAAAACAGTTAACAGTGAATCTGCATTTTAGATAATAGCCATCACCATAGAGAAACGAAGATATCAAAATACCTTTTGCATAACTGTTCCACTGCAAACAGAAGTAATAAGGACAGCTAAAAAAAGGATTATATTGATACCTAAGATCTTTTGGGATGTATTTATTTGGCATGTGATCAGCTTCCAAAATTGATGACAACTCAGAGCCACTTGCCCAAAGAAACAGAGCATGACTGGGAGTTCTTACACCCGGCCAAATACCATCATTAGCTTCCAGCACAGCTAAATCACGTTTCTTACTCTCAACAGCTTCTTCCTGGAGCTGCTTATAGGTTTTGTTCTCATGGCCCTTGAGTGGAACCCATGGAGGTATACCCTTCTGTAGTTTGTGAAGGAAAGCTGTTGCTGCGGCACCAAGCCTAACTGAAGATCAACCAAATATAAGCTAATAGTCAGTTGGGATTTCACTTTCCACGTGGGAACCACCTCTCACAAATAGATGCCAAATATTACTAGTAAACCCAACATACATTGCACAATAGAAGTTTTGTATTCAAGTCCGTGAAAACAAACAAAGGGGAAGAGTTTACAAACCTTCCCAAGTGGCAATTGCACGTTCCAACCCGTAAACCATGCCAATTGGTGCCCATTCATCCATGTCATCACCCCAAATGAAAGTGTGTTTATCAATTATCCCACCACCCCAGGCAGTCTTAAGTTGTATTAGCTCCGTTGGTCCCCTTGTATGACCCAATCGATCCTTGTAATACCAACCACCACTCCTCATGATAACTAGGACAAAGGCATTACGACAACATTATTAGATTAAAAGACTCTGCAAAAATAACTGAAAAACAAAAATGAAAAACAGAACATTACATTTCATATGTTCATTGGTCAATCTTGCCTAAATGTAATTAAATTGTTTAGGTTGAAGGTTGAAAGTTGAAAAATGGATGTGATTTATGGAGAGAAAAACAAAGGTAAAGAAAAAAAGGTACACAAAAGAGCATGAGCAGATACTAAAATCAACAAATAAAGGATATATTTTTAACTCTATTCTGAAATGCTACCAAACTGACAGGAACTAAATTAGCATAAAAATCAGCAAGATAAATGAAAACATAGTAAATACACTTGATTAGGATCATTTGGATGTCAAAATTTACCTAGAAATAATTCTTCCACTGGATCTCAAGAGTTCATTAAGTAGTTATGTAGTGAGCTATCCTACGAATTGTGCAAAGAATGGGATCAGTCCAAAGCATGATAAATACATCCATCCCCACATTCATCAACACTAAGCTCAACAAAAATACACTCAATTTTGAAACCGGAAAACAAGCAACACGACCCAGAACTCAAATTGGAAGGCTAACATAGACGAATTCAATGAGCTATTATTCATAAACCGATTCCCATATTCATAATCACATCTTGGGAAGTATTACCAACATATACTCGATTTCTATCCAATAGGCTAAGCAATTTTTGTTCGAACCAAAATCAACCCACAAACAATCAACACCGACCAACACAATGCAACAAAACTCAGAATTCAAACTAGCCAGCAAGATTAAAAATTAGAAAATTAAGTATAAAAGCGGACTTACAATCATAATATCGCTTCTCGAGCTTCTTGTACCCAATAGACTGAGCAACATCAATTGGCCTTCCAGGCGGATATGGCCGCTGCCGGAACCCCCAGAGTCCAAAAAAGAACTGCCTGGCGAAATCCCAGAACTTATCATCCGCCTCCCTCTTCGTCTTTATCGCCTTCCTCGGCATCGGCCGGCCGTCTAACCCAATCACATTCGGCACCGCCTTCCACAGCTTGGAGTCCTCGCTTCGGTACGGCGTCGCATTCTCTTTGAGCTCCAATTCGTTGATCTTATCAGCAATCTCTTCGGCCCGTTCCAGAAACTGAACCACCGGACTGCTCCGAAATTCTTCCCACCACTTCTTGTTCTCCTCAACCTCTTCCTCAGTAGGGTTCTCCTTCTTCTCCAAAAACGGGTCTTCGTTGAGGACTTTTTCGACTTCCGGGGCGTGTCTGTAGTCCGGTAGGTTTTCGCATTCCCAGTAGAACTGCTCGAGCATTTGCCTGTATTTTCCGGGCTTTTCAGGGTCATTTTTGGGATTTTTAGAGGGGCTTGAGCTGGTTATTGATGCGAAGAAGCTTGGGGTTTTGGAGGGTCGGAAGGGGTTTAGCGAGTCGGTGAGCGAAAGGAGGTTTAGGGGTGGGAAAGGGTTTGGGGGTTTTCTGAACCAGTTTTCGCCGAAAGGGCCGAAGTTGATTGAAGCCATTGATAGAAAACGAAGGTCGAAAGGCACAGCTGAGAGTCTGAGACCTTGGAAGATTGGATGGAGTTCTGCGTCTTACAGTTTGGTATTGGGGTTTCGATCGTTACAAATGGTGAAGGAGAGAGAGGGAGAAGGACGGGCAAGTTAAGGCTCATTGGGCTGGGGAGTGTTATGGGCTAATTGTCCAGCCCCAACAGATAGGAATTCAGGCGTATTAGACTTCAGGCCCTTAATATTTAAGAGTTGCTCATACCCAATCTTTTTCCATTTAGGCCCGTTTGGATAGCTAAATAGGAATATAAATTTGGCCCTAGGCTCATGGACCGCCCAAGCTCGGCTTAAGCCAGACCTATACCTAGTTCGGCCAAAGCCCGAGCACCCTATGGACGAGCTTGGGCCCTCTTCTAGAAGCTCGAGTCCAACTCAAAGCTTAGCCCGTCAGCTCGAGCCCAAGCACAACCCGAGAACTCGAGTCCAAGCCCGTGAACCTTCCCCCCTCAAAAGGCTCTTTCCCTTTCAAATTTAATTTGAATTTTTCTTTAAACACCCATCACCCATACTCGGGACCCTCCCTTTTCAAATTTACTTTTCTTAAGTATGTTTATTAATTTTATAAATATAATTATATAAATAATTTACCTTAGTAATTATTATTAATTATATAATAATAAATGTGTGGGTTAAAGAAATCAGGCCCAGTTCGCCTGGTCAGGCCCAATAAAAATTAAGTGAGTGAAGTTAGGCCACGGGTTAGCCTAAGTAGTCAGAAATGCAGCCAGGCCCACATTGCCAACCCGATGCCGACCTCAGGCCCAAGCCCAACGCGACAAGCACCACCCGCAGATATAATCCGAACATTTAATGCTTTGAGCGCAACATTTAATGTAAAGATGACCCGCATTTAATGCGGCAGCAGCTTGCCACCCAACGTTCACGCTCACGTCCGATCAGCCAAACCCTGGCAAGGCAATAAAGCTGAACCCATATCCGATCAGTCAGAAATGAATGATGTGGTTTAGGCGATAGGTCAAGATGACTCTAAGGTAGACACAAGGTTTAACACTCCATCAATTACACTATAAATACCGAAGCCCCAAGAAGCAAGGTATGGACAATTGATTTCTTACGTATACTGTCTTTATTCATTTGATTCTCGATAAGATTGCTAACTTAATCATTGGAGTGTGATTGACCCAAAGAGTGTCGACCCATTCTAACTTTTCTGTCTCTTTACAGCGAATTGGTGCTCTTAGATATTGGTTCAAGTGATCGGTCAGGCCTTCCAGAAAATCTCACTTACAATTGGCGTTGTCTGTGGTAAGGTCAAGATAACCATGAGTAACAATGCCCAGAGGGAAAGAGGAGAAAACCACACCGAGCGAGGAAATGAGGCTTCCTCCAGCAAAGACCATACCAATTTGGCATACTGCCGATTTACTCCGGTAGATCGCCTTCGAGGCCGAATGAGGAGGTCGAAAATTCGATCCTTTGTTGGGAGCCACCAGGAAGAACGAGACAAAGTGGGGAGAGACCCAGACTACGTTAGGGAGCCAAAACTCCTCAAAAGCCATCACTGGGACCTTGCCCCTACGCCCTCCAATGGGCGCGTCCCCAGCAACCATACGCTCCATTCTGTCGAGCGGGAGCTTCGGCGATGCGACTAAGAGATTGCCTACCTCACATCTCAGGTTTGGGCCATAAGGGAGGCAATCTCCGAAAGAGATAGGCGCGGCGGAAAGGGATCCCCGGAAGGATCACAAGGAGTCGGGACTCTAGAAGCAGAGACACACGCATAACACGAGTGGGAGGAAGTTATACCTCTAGCACGGGACACTACGTCGAAAGGCGAGCAAATCGATGCCATAGGAGGAGTTAGACACAGCGAAACAAGGATCGGGCAAAAGCTGGTCAACAACAAAGAGACTAGGAAAAGTGGTTCAATGAAAAACTGGATGATAAGAAGCAGCATCTCAAAGACTGCACTAGCTAGGATATGATAAAAAGGGCCCTGGACCAGATTGCATCCACACCGTTTACAGAGGAGATTGAGTCCCGCCAACCTCCATAAAAGTTCACACCACCAAAGTTTACTCTATATGATGGAAAAGCTGACCCGGTCAGTCATGTTCGGCATTATAAGCAAATAATGGCGCTATGGAGTGGAGACCAATCCTTGATGTGCCGAATTTTCCCCTTTAGCTTGGGGGACATGGCCCTATGATGGTTCTACAGGTTGCCGTCCAGGTCGATGTCAAACTATAGGTAACTTGCTGAGCTATTTACTACTCACTTTTGTTGGTCCAATAAGCAACCCAAGAGAGGGGTGAATTAGATTTTTCGAAGATTAAAGGCAAATAAGATAAATTAAAATTAATCCAAGCAATGTAAGAAAAGTCAATCTATATGCAATGCAATATAAACAGGAGAAGTAAAGAAAACAGAGCAATAGAAAAGGGCACACAGATTTACTGAGATTCAACCACAAACCGTGGTCTACGTCCTCACCCCAAGACCTCCTTGAAGTCTTCTTCCACTATGTAATCACCTATTATAAATGGGCTGCTGATTAACAAAGTGCTTAGCTCACTATACAAAGAACTCCTCACCAAGCTCTTCAATCTCCAAGTGGTTTTATCCAAGCTCAAATCAAGCTTACAAGAGTTTTGCTTTCACAAGAAAACTCTCAAACTCTCAATTATAAGTGTATAAAACTATACAAGTGACTAACACACTCTCTAACAAGAGTAGATATTACATTCAAAGCTCACAAGAAGAAGACAGGAAGAATATCAGAGTATATCAGTGATTCAATCAGTTGATCTTGTTTTTGTCTTCAATCTCTTGTATAAATGCAGCTGAAAAGTTGTATATATACCCTTGTATTGATTCTATCCATTAGAGGTAGTTGGGTATCATAAATGCACGTCCATTCCGTTATAACGTTAAGAAAAATAGCCGTTATATCAGATAAGTCGGCTCCAGATTTGTGGAGTCGACATTTTCTGCTTTTGCATTTACCGGATGTAGTTCACTGACTTCATGAGTCTGCTCTTCATATCGATAAGGCGACTCCTTGTCCATTCTGTCTTCACATCTTTGGTTTCTGCTGTCATGAAGCGACACTTCATCTTCAGGTGTCTGCTCATTGATCATATTATCTTCAAGCCTTTTACTTCTGCTGCCAAGAGGCGACTCTTCGTCTTCATGTGTCCGCTCATTGTTCATGTCATCTTCAAGTTTTGGCGTCTGTCTCCATAAGGTGACTCTTTATTTCAATGAGTCCACTCTTTGTCTATGTGGTTTCCAGGCTTTTTGCTTTTGTGTTCAAGAAGCGACACTTCATTTCCATGTGTCCCCTCATTGTCCAATTTGTCTCCAGGTCTTTTTGCTTCTGTGATCAAGAGGCGACACTTCATTTACATGAGTCCCCTCATTGTCCAATTTGTCTTCAAGCCTTTTTGCTTCTATGATCAAGAGGCGACTTCTCATTTCAATGAGTCCGCTCATTTGCCCAGATATCTGTATTCTACCTTCCAATGATTCAGATCATCTTAGTGTAAGTATAAAATCTTTAAGGAGTATTTCTTTGGGGTATGAAGATCAATCAAATGTCTTTAACTCATCAGAGTTAACTTTCATTCAACTTGGATTGAATCAATCATTGGATATTAATCTTCTCTTAACTCTCAAACTGTCAAAGCTTCATTAGACCAATGTTCATCTTTTCTTCTTCATTTGCTCAGCTCCTTCTATCATTGTAGAACATCTTCTTTCAATACCAAGCTTCCTCAATTGCGTAGAGCTTCACAATGCTTGATTTCTAATTTCCTCTCTTTTTTAGCAATTCTTCATTCTTCATTAAACTCACTTCACTGAGACTATTACAAACATGATGAAGTCTTTTCATACATCTAGTCTACATTGGTTCTTTATATTATAGAAGAATTATTCACTTGGATTCCAGGTAGAGATCAGACAATCATTATAAGCCATCTTCTCAGCAATTTCAATCGCATTGTCTTGAATTAATCTTTGCATACTAGATGAAATCATCTCTTAAGCATTTTCAAACTCTTCAACAAATAATTCATCTTCAACTGAGCATTTCACTTTCTCAACTGATCTTTTCATATTCTGATAAAGTCTTCAGTCTAGTGCAAATCAATCTTCATTGAATCTATAAATACTTGACAAAAGCTTTATTTGAACACCTTCAATCTCTTCGAATGTGAGACATTTGTTTGAAGTAGAGATAGGCACCATTCCTCTGTTTGGTTCATTGCATAACTCTTTGAATTCATTGCTTGATCTTGAACTTGTTATGCAGTCTTCTTGATAAGTATTAGACTTAAGATTCAACTTTAAGTCTAAGTTATGAACTTTGTTAATCTGCACACTAAGTAGATTCATTAGTAAAATAACACAAGGTTTAGTTATCATCAAAATCAACATGGGAATTAACCTTAAGTCAACAACTTCATAACCAACAGTATGCAACCCAAGGAGGTCAATTTCTTGCTTACCTTATAAAAAAACGAGGGAGAAGGATTACAGGTATACGCAAGGCACTATTGGGAAGCCTATACCGAGATTGACGAGTACAGCGAGTAGCTAACTGTAACCCAATTCAAGATCGGCTTGCCTAGGGAGCACCGTTTGCAGTAATCCTTAATGAAGAAACCAGCCCTCACTGTGCAGGAGTTGATGTCCAGAATCGAGCGATACGCCCAATTAGACGAAGATGTATTTTAACTAATTCCGGAGAAAGTCGACATTGTTGCTGAAAGGACAAATATAAGAGATACCAAAAGGCCTCGGTAAGAAGACAACAACAATCATGACAAAAAGGCGAATGAGGGGGTTTATACAATCTTCAAAGATCTTCTTTATAAAATCTTGCCCTAGATTTGCGACAATCACTTTTTCACATGACCCCTGAAGCTGGGAGGAGACCCTGCAACCCGAGACTAGAAGAAGATCTGCTCTTATCATCGGGAAAAAGGGGCATCAGACAGAGCAGTGCCGACATCTCAGAAGCCACTTGGAAGACTTAGCCAAAGTTGGTCATCTCGACCAGTATATTGACTAGGAAAAGACAAAACATGAGGCCAAGTAACCAAGGCAGGAAGTATCCTGCAGAAGGAGAATGAAGCAAAACTGGTCTAAGTAATCAACGTGCTGGACGATTCGGTTGAATCAGAAGCCGTTGACCCACACCGATACCTGGCTGAGATACAGAAGGCTGCACACTAAAGGAAGGTAATGCAAATAAAACCTCCATCCAAAAAGGTTAAGGTCGACAGTGACGTTGTGGCCATAATTTTCACTGATGAAAACCTCGTAGGGGTGTAGACCCCCCACAACGATGCCTCGGTTGTAACATTGAGAATGATAGATTGTGATGTGAGAAGATTGCTTATCGACCAAGGAAGCTCCTCCGAAGTCATGTACTACAACCTTTTTAAAAAGTTAGAGCCAAAAGATTTTGATCTCCAGCCATCTCTCAATCCATTGGTTGGGTTCAGTTCGAACCCAGTTTGGCTTCTGGGGAAGGTGACAATTCTTATGACTGTCGAGATAATAACGTTGTATACAAAGTTCTTGGTAGTCAATGTGCCTTCCCTCTATAACACAATCATGGGACGCACATGGTTGCACCTTATAAAGGCCATTCCATGGTCCTACCACAGCTGATCAGATTCCTTATCTCTGGTGGAGTGGGAGAAATAAGAGGAGACCAAGTGGCCGCTAAATAGTGCTTTCTGACGGCATGCACCACGAAAATGAAAGCTAACAAGGTGCGAATGATGGAATTTCACGAGAATACGCTTACTATTGATGACGTGGGGTAGATTCCGAAGAGTAAAGCCATTGAAGAATTGAAAAAACTCCACATCGATCAGCAGGGTGAGAAGTATTTTGTCATCGACACGTCTTTGTCCAGAGCTGAAGTGAACTCTCTAATTGAGTTGCTAATAAGTTACCTTAAGGTGTTCGCCTGGACTCTTTACGACATGTCAGGTATCCACACCGAGGTTGCCTGCCACCGATTGAATGTTAACCCATAATGCCGACTTGTGGTCCAAAAGGGAAGGAGGACGGTAACACAGCATGTGGACGCCGTTATTGAAGAAATCAAAAAACTCTTAGAGGCTAGGGCAATTCGGGAAGTCCATTACCCAATCTGGCTTTCGAACACCGTGGTGGTAAAGAAGAAGGACGGCAAGTGGAGGGTCTATGTTGACTTCACTGACCTAAACAAGGCATGCCCCAAGGACCCTTTTCCCCTCTCGAAGATTAACCAGCTTGTAGATGCGCCAACTAATTTTGAAAGGATGAGCTTCTTGGATGCTTACTGTAGGTATCACCAGATCCCTCTCCATGAAGATGATTAAGAGAAGACAACATTTATCACTCTAAGGGGTATCTTCTGCTACAAAGTGATGCCTTTCGATCTAAAGAACGCTGGGACCACTTACCAGCAACTGGTCACTAAAATGTTCAAAAACCATATCGGTAGCACTGTAGAAGTCTGCATCGACGATATGATGGTTACAAGTAAAGTTAACAACTCCCACTTGGAGGACCTAAAAGGAGTATTCAGCATCCTGAAGCAGTACAAAATGAGGTTAAACGCCTATAAATGCGTGTTTGGAGTTAGTTCGGGAAAATTGCTGGGGTTCTTGGTTACACACCGGGGACTTGAAGTAAATCCATGACAGATTAGTGCGATCCAGAGTGTTCAAGCCCCAAAGAATGCCAAAGAAGTACGGAAGTTGACTAGTATGGCAGCAGCACTCAACAGATTCATCAGTCGATCTTCGGATAAGTGTCGACTATTCTTCTAGCTTCTTAAGAAACGGGAGCAATTTAGCTGGACCCTGGAATGTGATCAAGCCCTCGCAGATTTGAAAAGGTACTTGACCCGGCCACCCCTACTTTCCACCCCATTAAAGCATGAAAAACTCTTCCTCTACCTGGTACTGTCGGAGCACGCGGTCAACGCTGTACTACTCCGGCAACAAGATCAACAATAGAAGCCAGTCTATTCTGTTAGTAAAACACTCTTGGGGGTAGAGAGTAAGTACTTACCACTGGAGAAGTTAGCAATTGCTTTGGTAGTGGCATCTCGTAAATTGGTACACTACTTTAGAGCCCATGCCATCAACGTCCTCACTGACCACCAGCTAAAACCACTCCTTATAAGGGCCGACTTCTCTGGACAACTGGCAAAATGGGCTATTGAGCTGGGAGAATTTGACAACAAGTTTCACCCAAGATCGGTAGTTAAAGGTCAGGTACTTGCTAACTTTATTGCCGAATTCTCTGTTGAACTACCACTAAAGAATGACCCGCCAACACCCTTCACTCAACAACATGATGACCTCCCCCTGGACCTCTGGGAGAATATTGATCATTGAAAACTTTTTGTCAACAAAGTGCCCAATGATCGAGGGGTAGGATTGGGGGGCAGGATCGGGCATAATGCTCATCACACCAGACGGTTTAGCAATTAAGTAGGCTATCAAACTCGAATTCACAGCCTCAAACAATGAATCGAAATACGAGGCTCTGCTCACTGGACTGCACCGAGCTATTGAACTGAAAATTACTGAGATCATCATTCGGACTCCTAATTAGTGGTTAATCAAATCACGGGAGAATACGCGGCAAAAAATGACATAATGATGCAGTACCTAGCAAAAGCAAAGGAATTACTAACCAAGTTCGACAGATATAAACTACTCCAGATCAGCTGCGATGACAACTCTCATGTCGATGCCTTGGCTACACTAGTAACAGCCTTAAAGTTAGGGTCAAAACGAATAATCCATGTGGAGACCTTAGCTAGACCAAGCATTTTTCATGAAGAGGAGCAAGCTCTGGCTATAGAACAGTTGGGACCATCATGGATGGACCCAATTATCTCCTACCTTGATAAAGACGAATTTCCAGAGGACAAGAATGAAGCTAGACGGGTCCAACACAAAGCCTTCAGATACTGATTGCCACTAACCAAGGAACTCTACAGAAGATCCTTTATAGGTCCTTACTTGCATTATGTCCACCCGAACAAAGTGTAGGGTATCTTGTTCAAAATCCATAAAGGGATATGTGGAAGTCATGTTGGTGAAAAGTCATTGGCCCACCGAACTATCTCACAAGGGTACTGGTGGCCCTATATGCAAAAAGATGCAGTCAAGTACGTGCTGAGATATGAAAAATGCCAAAAGTTCTCTCTAATTATACATCAACCCACTGAGGATCTCACAACTATAACCAACCCTTGGCCTTTTACCCAATGGGGACTAGATATAGTTGGGCCCCTACCCCAAGCTCCAGGCAATAGGAGGTTTCTCATTGTGGCGATAGACTACTTCACCAAGTGGGTGGAGGCAGTGCCCTTGTCAACCATCAGAGAGATTGACGCCAAAAGATTCGCTTCGAAAAATATAGTAACGAGGTTTGGCATACCTCGTGCACTTGTCTCGGACAACGGCACCCAATTTGATGGCAACATGTTCAGGTCATTTTGCAAGGAGCTCGAAATTAAAAACTACCATTCAACACCAACCTATCCACAGTGCAACAAGCAAGCCGAGATTTCAAACAAAACTATGCTGAACGGGATCAAAAAACTGCTAGAAAAAGTTAAAGGAAAATGGGTGGAGAAACTACCCAGCATCTTATGGTCCTATAGAACTACCTCGAGGAGTTCTATTGGATAAACTCCCTTTTCTTTAGCTTACGGGGTGGAAGCAGTAATACCCTTGGAGGTAGGGCTACCAACAAGCAGATCGACAGTATTTAACACTGGGCTTAACAACCAGACCTTGGCCAGAGATCTTGATCTTGCAGAAAAAAACAAAGAGACAGCCCTGATAAAGCTAATGAGATATCAACAACAGTTAAGTCGTTCTCACAACAAACGAGTTTAGCCTAGATCATTTGTCTCAGGAGACTTAGTTCTATGAAAAGTATTAGGGGCAACAAAGAATCCAACAGATGGAAAGCTCGGCCCTAACTGAGAGGGTCCCTACAAAGTGGCATCACATGTCGAAAATGGGAAACAACTACCCCGACCTCAGAACGCGAACAATCTGAGGAAATTTTATCAGTAGAAATTGATTCCCATGTAATATACCTGCTCAACAACGTTCGGCCTTTTCGAAGCTTCATATGATCAATAAAATTTGACATCTTTCAAACAAATCTACTCATTTGATGCCACTCTAAAATACAAAGCTCTAAGGAAAAACAAAAATAAAAAACCAAATGTAAAAACTTGGTCCTGTCTGAGTTAGACAGGTCGGCCAATGAAGGTTACAAAAAATCAAGTGTAAAAATTTGGTCCTGTCCAAGTTAGATAGGTCGACCAATAAAGGTCACAACAAAAAAAATCAAGTGTCAAAACTTGGTGTTTGCCAATAAGGGCCAAAAATGTTAAGGCAAAAGACCAAATTCAAGACAATTAAGAATGGTCCTACCCAAGAAAGGTAGATGCACAAGCACAGATCAAAACCCAAACATAGTTCTACTCAAACATTCATATCGACGAGATTACAAAATCGCAAAATTAAAGGCAGACTCAGTTCAGCAAAAAAAACTTGTATTAATGCAAAACAACTGATTATATAAAGAAAAAGGTACAAAACTAATTCTCCATAACAATATCAGCCGACTTTTCAGAAGGCTTAGCCGATTTCTATCCAAAAGCTTCACCAGTGGCTTTTGGCAGTTCGGTAGCAGATTTGGCCTCTTTAGTAGTAGCGTCCTGAGCAAGCTTTCTCTTCTGTTCAGTGTTAGCAATCACCTCCTCAGGATCAATAGAGCCGTCCTCTATCGTGTCGAAGTAAACAGGGCATAGCTTCCACACGTCAGAGGACTTCTCCTCCTTGACAACTATAAGGGCACCGTTCTAACCCTCCCGAAAGATGGTCCAGCTCAGGTCTGCCATCTTAATAGCTAGTTCATTGGAAGCCCGAACATCGCCCCTCTACATTATCACCTCTTCTTCTTCCTCAGTTTGGCCACCTTGGCCTGAAGCGCTTCAATCTCGGCTTTAGCCTGAAATAGCTCCACAGGCTATACTTCGTTCTTTTTAGCATTTCACTAGCCTCTTTGTCCCTTTTCTTGAAGTCGGCAATAACCAGCTTTAACTCAGTTATGGCCTCCTCTGCCTTCTTTTTCATCAGCAGTTTCTTCTCATTGGCGTCGAGCCACTTCTTCTTCAGTCTAGCGTGCTCTTCGACCAACTGCTGATGGTGCTCGGTAAAGGACTAGAAACCACTCATAGCTTCCATAGCGTTAAAGCAGCCCTACACAGTAGAATTACACGTTTAAATGAGGAGTCTAAAGAATCAAGAACAGAGTTAAAAGGATAAGAAACTATTACCATAAGGGAGTCGTGGAAGGCGCCCATGAAGATGTTTAGATCATTCGAATTTGCCAGCTTCACAACGTCCTTCTTCAGTAAATCACTGTGAAGAACTCCCAATGCCACCTCAGCTTGGTCAATCATAGAATCGACAGTAGTCATGCGCCGACCTAGAATGTTCGGTATAATGGTCATCAGCTTGGCATTTTTCAGCTCTTTAGAGGCCCCTTGGAACCGACCTTTGCCTTCTTTAAGACAGGTGGTTGGGCGGCTGCCTCGGGGGCTTTCTTCTTTTGTTACTGAGTACTCGGCTTCTTCTGTAGAGACACCACTTCCTAGGTCTAGGGAGTCTCCAAGTCCCTGGTCAGGGGTTTGGCAACTTTGGTATCAGCCTTTTTTATTGGCTTCCCTACCGTGGCAAACATCAATTCCTTGAGGCCTATCTTGTCATCCTCATCGGGAGATGGGACTGCCCTTTGCTTCCTCTTGCTTAACTTAACATGACGGTCGGGCACGGTTAAAGGCTCCAATGTTGATGATGAACTGTTTGAATCGAACCGAATTATGAGTACATGTTGTTCCTCGGTAACAGGGTCAGATGGGGGCCAGAGCAGTAACTGTCACTTGACGAGCGGTGTATGCCCTTTCAATAGCAATGCCAACCATGATCTCTTCAAAATCCCCCTTTACACCCTGCTCGACTAATGCACAAGGATGCTTAGTGGGACCCCCGTTTTCGCAGTGAACAAGGAGTATTAAATCGGGTAGTTCAACAAAATGTGGGGAGTTCGTGCAAGATCCCTCAGCTTGCCTTGACCATGAAAATCCAAGACCTTCTTCAGATCAACGAAATTCACTCTCCAGGTGACGTCTTTTGACCTTTTTTTTGTTTCTACAAGAACGACAAGGATAAGGTTAAAAGCAAGGTAAAACAGATCAAGAAAGTTAATTATAAGTCAGCATTGAACCTATCTCCTAAGCAAGTCTAGGGCACCGTATCGCCAGTCTTTCTCTCGAAGGAAGGTCACCAAACTCCTAGGGCCCGGATACCTAAACCCTAACGTCGTCTATGCCCTTCCCGGAGGAAGACAGACAGTTCACTATCTCCCTACTGTTATTAGTGGCCCAGAGATACACGTTCCAACTATCGCCCCCTACTTTGCACACTGTGTAATAGTAGTTGAGCTCGGCAAGCCCCAGATTCACACTCAGGCGTCGATTAAGCTCGAACCTCCCAAAGATTATTCTATATATGTTCA
This sequence comes from Euryodendron excelsum, assembly GCA_033060915.1. NCBI lineage: Eukaryota > Viridiplantae > Streptophyta > Magnoliopsida > Ericales > Pentaphylacaceae > Euryodendron > Euryodendron excelsum. The sequence continues at coordinate 39,155,301 of CM065392.1, read as the reverse complement.
ACAAAAGTTAGGAAGGTGCTACCTTACTTTGGACAATAAACTTTTGAAGGAGTTGGTGCAGGGGAAACCTAAGCCCTCCTTCAACAATGACAATAATTGGGAAGGGCATCGCCTTATCGGTCTCTTCCATACGAAAATCATCGGAGTCTACCAACTTCAACTCGATCTGATCAGGGATCTCATACTTAGCCTTAAAGTGTCGCCGGACTCTCTACCAAGTGCTTGTTACCAAAAAAGGCACCCTCTTTTATACTTGGCCTCGCCACCGATTCGTTTGCGTGAAACGATAGCAATCGTGTCGTAACAGTGTAACATCACACCGATTGTCAATGCCCCATCGTTTTATCGTTGCGGCTTTAAATCCGTGCCGTCCACATGGCCAAGTAACCGTCAAAACGGTAGTACGCTTAGAAGACCGTTATAATGACCTGATGTAGCCTTTGGCCCTTCGAGGAATCGAAAAAGGCACAGGGGCTGGGGGGCAATTGTGGATCAAAGAAATCAAGCTCAGTTCGCTTGGTCAGACCCAATAAAAATTAAGTGAGTGAAGTTAGGCTATAGGTCAGCCTAAGTAGACAGAAATGTGGCCATGCCCGTATTGCCAATCCCATGCCGACCTCAAGCCTAAGCCCAGCGCGGCAAGCCCCACCCGCAGATATAATCATAACATTTAATGCTCTGACCGCAACATTTAATGCGGAGATGACCCGCATTTAATGCTGCAGCGGCTTACCATGCGACGTCCATGCTTACGTCCGATCAGTCGGACTCTGGCATGGCGATAAAGCTAAACCCATGTCCGATTTGTTAAAAATGAATGATGTGGTCTAGGCAATAGGTTATGATGACCCTAAGGTAGACACAAGGACTAACACTCCATCGATTACACTATAAATATCGAAACCCCAAGAAGCAAGGTATGGATAATTGATTTCTTACATACACGGTCTTTATTCATTTGATTCTCGATTAAGATTGCTAACTTAATCATTAGAGTGTGATTAGTCCAAAGAGGGTTGACCCATTTTAACTTTTCTATCTCTTTGCAGCGAATTGGTACTCTTAGATATTGGTTCGAGTGATCAGTTAGGCCTTCGAAAATCTCGCTTATAAATGTAAGTATAAATTTTTTTATATAAGTTCAAAGAAATTAAATATATATAAGCTTACAAATAAATTTTTAATTCATAGAATTATAATGTATAATTTATTGTACCTAAATTTATTAATTTTAAAAACATAATGCTACAAAAAAAAAAAATTTGGGCCAAAGAGGCCCGACCCAAAAAGCCAATCAAAGTCTGAAGCCCAAGCCTATCTCGAGGCTGGACTTGGGCCTTACATTTCATATTTTGGCCAATGAAACAAATCTCAAAGCCTAATTTGACTAAACCAAGGAGTCCATTTAATCCCACGTCTCCTGAAAATCTGTACCAGAGAAGCAATACATTTACATATGCATGCAATTATTTATATTTCCTTCTCCCACGGCAGTTTTACAGAAAAGGTAGATTAATTTCGTTCTTGTCCATATACTGAACTGTTTCTTTTCTCTCTCTCATTTTTTTTTCAATTATTATCATTCTGATTTATTTGTTTTCCATTTTTTATTAGATCTATAAGTGTAAATACAAGTACTTGACTATTGAAAATGTCTTTTCTCTCCGTTTTTTTTTTTTTTTTTTGCATATCTGGGTATTTCTGCTTTTGAGTGTTATCAAGTTAATGTCAGTCCCTTTAATTTACTCTTTGTAACCTCATCTAGTTGCATTATTTTTTATGTTTATTTTTATTTTTTGTTATTGTATCATAATACTTGTCCATGTCTCTCGGATTTGCTATTGTTTTTATTTGGTTTGTATGAAGATTAACTGTTTCATGAAAACACTTGGGGGGCATAGACTGAAGATGTATTTGCATATATATATATATATATATATACAAGATTATAAATTGTGCAGTCTGTGGAAAGCATTCCCAGCATGGTGGAATTGAATATGAGAACAATGAAGTATCTGTTATGTCATGCATGACATCGGTCATAAAGTCATGCATGGCCTTGGCAATGAGGTCATGGATAATCTGGAAGCTTTTATATTTCGGCGACCGCCTCTGCATCTGTGCGTTACTTGTAGGTATTCAGAGATAATTTTAGATACAATAAAAAAAAAACAGAGAGAAAATAAAAGAAAATGAGGTATAGGTAAATTCTCAAACACTTTGTTATATTTTATTTAATTTTCTACTATTAATAAAATTTTGAATAGTTCAGAAGATTAATCTCTTATTATTTTTAAAAAATTAAAATTATAAATATTTGACAGTTCTTTAAGAACTATTCTCTATACTTTGTCTTGAGTTATTTTATCTATTTTATATTCTTTTAGTTTTATAACAGTATCACCGGCTCCCTCTCCAACAATATTACCATAATAGAAACCTCAAAAACCTTTGATTTTCTCTATAGTTTGGGCATGTTTGGTTGGGGATATAGGGTGGGGAATTGGCTTTCGGGCCTACCTAATCTCATGTTTAGAAAAAAAAGTGATAGAGGATTACTCATTTCTCTGAATTATTAATTTCTCAAAATAAAGTCTTGCGATAAGCTCAAAAATAACATTTTTACCCCTCTTTTATTATTATAATAAGTTAAAATAATATTAAATAGCTATATTATAATTTAAATTTAATTTTTCTATTAGTTTTTTTTATTTTTAATGTAATATTTTAACGAAATAATATTATTTATCCCATCATAATTTCATCCTAACCAAACTAATACGAGTAATCTTCTATCATAACAAGTATTACATATCACTCATTACTACCTTTCTAATTTTACAATATATTACTAATCATCCATTTTCTCATTCCGTAAACAAACGAACCTTACAGCGGGGAGTGTAGACCTGAACTCTATATATGTAACCGCATCACTCGAACAGTTAAAAGTTGCTGCTTTCTCAGCTGTTTTTATGGGATTCTTCTGGCCATGTGTTCTACAAACTAGTTTTCGATTCCAGACTGCAAAAATACGAGGTGATGGGATTTTGAGATGAAAGTTTCTTTTTTTTTCACAATCCATGTTTCTCTTAATGAATTAGGCCTGTGGCTCTTAGAAGACCACGATGAACATGTTTGGATCAAGAGTTACAACGTTGTTCTCCAATCAATTCTCACGAGGCCTTCCAGGTTCCGGGATTTTTTCAATACTTCCCAAGCTTTGTCTTTTAGGACTGCCACAAATCAGACCCGATGAAGATCCTTGTTGGGATTGATGGAAAACTATATTCATACAACCTGAAGAATCAGAGGCTGATAACAATTACCCAGATTGAAATACGTTCGTAGCCTTGTCAGTTGGAACTGATCATAAAGGTATTCAAGAAGAATCCACTTAGAATCTTGATATTCTGTAGAAACCATGCCAATTGCATTTCAAATCAAGAACTTCTAGCAAACAGAGATCTATGGTGGCATTATCAGCATTTTTTTTTTTTTTACTGCTGTGGTAAAATTCAGCTTCCTATTCATGACCTGTCCCCATCAAATTCTTTGGATACCATACAGGAGTTCAAAGAGTTTTTGAAGGTCTTTCTGTTTAGATCAATGGGTGCCATGTGACTCTGAAACTGCACCTCACATTGGAAACACTCTTTTGTAATGAGGCCCTCAATAAATCTTTCTGACACTCTGATTCTGTAATCAAGTTGATGATAGAGACCCACCATTGTCACATTAATGTTATTAATAATTTTCACCAGGTAAATACCCCACTGATCAGTTTTGTTTAAAGTTGTAAAAGAAAGGAACAAAAATAAAGATTACAAAGATTGTGATTCTTATAAGTAGCTGCTGGAAAGAATACTCTTCAGAAGTAAATGACAGAAACTACTAGTCAGCTAGAGTACACTTCTACTTCATACTAATTGGTGATCTCAATTCCTGTTTTATGGAAATCACCGAGACAAAGTTTGATAGACTGGTTTTGAAAAGTGTTTCTAGGAGATTTTTCAAAAAACATCCCAAAGTTTTAGAAAACAGGAAATAGTTGTTTTCTGAGATTCCGAAATTTATTTTTGTTGTTTTCTAAGTTTCCCATTGTTTTTGTTTCTCAAAACACAAAAAACTGAAAACTGAAAACAAAACAAAAATTTTTGTAAACAATATCACAGATTTTCCGAACTTAATCGTCAGCTCTCTAGTAGCCCCACTTTGCTTTTGAGTCAAATATGATAGATAGAACAATGAATAACAGAATTAATCTTTCTGGGAAAGCAAACTGAAAAAGAAAAAGCCCAAAAGTTGATCAACAGATATAAAGATAGCACTATAGTGCCAACCCTCACTTTAAGGACAAACAAAAGAATAGGATATATGTATGAACACAGTACAAAAGAATAGGCTTCAACAACTGCATTTTCAGCAATGACTTCTCATAAAATAGCCTTTGCATTCCTTACCATTTGTGTATTGGTCCTGTTCATGTCTCGATCTCATGCTTCTTCAAGTGATGATGCTGAGTTCAAGGTTGAATCTAGCAATGATTCTCAGAAGGTTAAGCTGTCATTATACTATGAATCTCTCTGTCCGTATTGCGCCAACTTCATCGTGAATAACTTGGCAAAGATCTTTGAGAATGGACTCATCTCCATCATCAATCTCAAGCTGGTCCCCTGGGGTAATGCTTATCTCAAAGACAACAAAACCTGGGTTTGCCAGGTCTCTCTCTATTTCCATCTTCTTCATCCTCATCTTTCCATATATGTTTCTAGATTTAGATGTTTAATTAGCTTTTATGATTGCCAATTCTTTCATGAATAATTCTTGACAATAATATGCAGCATGGCCCGGATGAGTGTCTGCTGAATACGTTTGAAGCATGTGCAATTAGAGTCTGGACTGACTTGGTAACACATGCTTGGTTGAAACCAGAAACATGTTTATAAAATATTTTGGCCTAGCTTTGTAGATCAAGGTTAAAATCTCATGTAGTTCTTATGCAGGGAGCACATTACAGCTTCAGATTCATTAGATGCGTTGAGCGTTTGCATTTGGAGAACAAGCACACTGAGTGGCAATCTTGTTTTGGAGCAGAGGGGTTGAATTCAAAGCCTGTTGTCAATTGCTACAACACTGGACTTGGACTTCAGGTTATAGTTTTGTGTGTTTAATTGTCACATTCGGTGTTTTTTTTTTTGTAGCATTTTATCGCTAAGCCATCACTGAAATGCATGTTTACTGTGTAGCTTGAACGAAGTTATGCTGATGAAACTGCTCGTCTTAATCCACCTCATAGATTCGTACCATGGGTGACTGTGAATAATCTTCCACTGGAAGATGTTAGTCACAAATCCTCCCTCCCTCCCTCTCTCTCTCTCTCTCTCTCTCTCTCTCTCTCTCTCTCTCTCTCTCACCTGCTATACTTTTTTCTGGCTGCAGGATTACCAAAATTTTGCAGCATATGTCTGCAAAGCTTACAAAGGCCCTGGCATACCAAAAGCTTGCAGATCAACTTCAGTTGAGATCAATTCATCTGGAAAGGCAAATTCTGTTGGTCAAGTTTGCTATTCAAGTCAGGCTAAAAACCAGACATCAATGGCACCAGCACAGAACAAACCAGGATCACCAATGCCTTCATCAACAAACTAGAGGAAGACAGAGTTCTGTATAATCCACAGCACCTGTTTCTCAGCCCATCAAGGCACCATTAGCATAAATGTAATTAGAGACAAGCTGTTATAATGGTGTTCAAATGGGCAAACGTGTTTCGGAAAGTGCAGGAATGATGCTGCTGAGATGTTTAGTTTCTAGATCCCAAATGATGTAATCTAGGTTCTTCAGGGAAATATGTTTATCAGATTGAAAACATGCTCAATTGACGGGAGAATCTCATATTAGTTAAGTAATAATTAGCAGCCGGAAACCAAAAACTAACTCAACTAGGCCTTTTCCCAACTACTTGGGATCGGCTACAGGAATCTTCTTGTTTCACCATTATGGTCACCTCAAATTAGGCTCATGATCTGTGTAACCTCCATCAGTTCATTGAGATTAAGAGTAGGACTGGAACCATTTTCCAAGTGATCATTTGTAGCCCATGGGACAAAGGGTATAAAATCTTTGGCTGATTCAAAACTTTCCCCTTGGAAAAACCTTATTCAGGTAATTTACTTTGTCTAGCTGAAGGAACGGTGAGCTCAAAGTAATGCAAATCCTGGAGACATCTACATTAATTATGTTCTTGTTGCTAATGGCAGATGCGTTTCCAGTCGGTGAATCATGCGTGTGGTCATTGAATTGGATTCTGACTCTGGTCATCCTAAGGCATCTAATGTGAACATTAACAGTAAGACAGGTTGAAGAGTGTAGGGCCATTCCGGCCAGGTAGCATAGGACCTACAGATTTACAACCCCTCGTACGGATGGCTGGAACTGATAGCTTCGGGGCTGCTATGCCTCTTAAATAGCATTAGATGGAAAAGGGGGACTCCTTTGGAAAATCCATGCAGCAACAACCCCTGAACAACTGATTCAGTAATGAGTTTGAATAGTTCAATACAATACTCGACTAACTTGCTGGATAAAATGTTGATGGAACTCTTAGGAGATTCTGATATTCTAGTTGCTTGAATGGTTGAAGAACTGCAATGTTTTCTTCCAAGTCAATATAACAAGAAGAGATTAGTAGGAGCAAACAGCCAAATAAGTCGTATCAACACCCAGGGCTGGTGAAGTCACCCTTCAAGTGTCAAAAAATTGGGCTTTGAATTAAGTCAACAAAAATTACAAAATCATGTAGATTGAAGTTTCAAAATGCGGAAATGTTAGTATCAACATAACTGCAAGACATTCCAATATAAATATACACATGAACTGCATTGCATATGCCTTGGAAAGGGAAGAATGTTCAAATTTTATCACAGGCGTATCAGCTTCCAGATGCTGTTACATGTATCCCAGGCAGTCACCTTCAAAGGGTCAAATTCAAACTTCTCAATTACCTTTTTATCTCTTTCCACTATATCTGTAATTGGCTAAGTTTAAGGAAAACCCAATGCTGCAATATACTAATTACTGATATAAAAGTTGCTGCACAAAAGGAAAAGAATAAGTAGCTGTCAACACACGAGGATACGCCCCGATATTTTGGAATGATCATCTAAGTTGGGAATTATTTTCGTGACAGAAGCATACATCGAAAGCTTCATCCTACAAGACAAGAAAATTGTTTATTTCCTGATGCATGGGAGGTAAAAAAAATAAGCAAAATTAAAAAATGAAAGAAAAGAAATTCAAATCACAGTTGCAAAAGAAGACTAAGAAAGAACATCAATATGTTATTTCCTAATAAGTGAGAGGGTTGATATTTGATACTAATTAAATACTGATTCGTAATACTGACGGTTTGTTCAAGGCAACAATAATCCCAAATTCATCAATATACAGCTAAAAAGTGCTAACAGGGTGCAAGGAAAAATATAGGTGCAAACAAACAGGGAACTAATTCTAAGCAGGCTAAGGTACAGCTGTTCCGATGGACAATCTATAAAAATGCAATGAATATTAAGGCTATAGTTTTATTGTGTTCACTGAGCAGTATTTTTGTGTTCAGAGGTTCATATCCTGACAATATGCCAGCAGGTTCAATCCCACAAAAACCTTGGGCAATCTCCAATGTGGTGCAGTTGTAGTTTAGGAATAAGAACTGCCTTGAACCATGTATGTGAAGTGCTACTTAAACATCAACTATATATTGTATGTGCATGTGTATGAACTTATGAGTTGGATTTCAAATACTCTGCATGTAGTAATAGTTAGGAGAAAATCTTATGCAGGGTTCCAACCTTCTAAATCAAAACCAGTTGATAAGATATTTTTAATTGGATATATGAACCTAATTACCTTCAAAAATATGATGCCTATGAAATTATCGAGGCTACAAAGGACCCCAGACAGCAACAGAAACAAAATCTGACAAAATAAAGACAACTAAAAGGGAAATTTTGAAACAATAGTAACCCCCTTGTGCTGCTTTATATCTCTGAGCATGAGTTCATGAACACACCTCTTTTTTTAACCAAAAAATGGCATGAATGCATGAACATATGAACTTTAAATCCAAATTCTAAGACATGGAAAGCATAATAGAATGCCCAACATAAAACAAGAATATTTAAATGCTTGTAACAAGTTTTTGCCTCTGAACTTACTGTGTCCTCTGCTCATCTTGCACAAGCTTTTTCAGAATTTGCATTTGTTCTTCAACAGAAACCCTTTGATGCTCTAGATCATTAATTTCATTTGTAATAACTGTGTTGATGATATTTAGAAACAAATACACCAATCAATACCATTCATCTGAAACCAGAATCAGAAGTATACAACTGAAATTGATCATATACTTATCTAAGTTTGTCCCTGAGCAAACTCTCTCTCTGAAGTTCCTCTTCCAATTCTTTCTGAAGCAAATCCATATCTGTATCTGCAGCAACTTCAATTTTTGCCTCGTCTGCTTTTTTCTTGCTTGCGTCTATCTTTTTCTGATAATCTGATGCATGTAATAACTTGTCAGTGATATAAGATGAAGACCTATATTGACAATAAGGTGATAAACAGCATGTTTACGAAAGAAATTGAGATTGTGCCTGCCTGAAGCATTTTCACCAGATGCATTTGAAAATCAATGATGGACTAAAAGAACTAGTATGACAGAGATCCACATCTCCTCAATTGGGGTCAGAGCCCATCATTAGACTACAGTTTGGTAATTGTTAAATTTCTCAGCACATGCCTATGTGTCACGGGTTGCCACCCGTGGCACATCTGAGAGCATGAGAGACCTTGACGTGGGGCATGTCTAAGCATAGTTGGCCGGTGGCATGATAATCTCATAATTTGTATTTTTCTTATTTATTGGATTTATGAATTATAACTCCTCAAAAGGGTAGGATATTTTCTCCTGTAAGTTTGGAGATGACTCAGAATGCTATTATAAGGAGGGGTCTGGTGTTGACTCTACCACCCCTGGTGCTACCGAAATGGACAGCACTCAAGTGAGTCTCTCAAAAGAGTGGGCGAGACTTGAGGGGAGACTGTTGCACGTGGCTATAGTCCTCATGCTAGCCAAGAGGCTACATGGGCAACATTGTATTCAATGGGACAAATGTTGAGCATTGGCATCGAGGATGGGGTTGTGACATTCGCATCCTCTATGCCGCATCCGTGCCGTGGCGGAGCTTATGCTCATAATGGATTGGGCCTCGGTGTGCACACTTGCATATTATGTGCCTCGTGTGCACTTGCGCGTTTGGTTCAGGTTTGTGTACACGGTCACTTGGTTTGGCTAGCATTGGTGTTGCGAGGCACCATGTTGTGGGCCTATCGGTTGCTATTCAGTTGTGCCTATCCTTACGGGCAACAACCTTGACGTGCGGCGCTAAGAGCTTCATAAATGGAAGCGTCATGCCTAACGAGTGATGTTTGGCTCACGCGCATGTCCGATTGCGCATTGCTATCTTGCTTGTGTTTCGAGAGTGACTAGCACTAAGCACATTGCTTGTCATGTGTGTGTGCATTTGAGAATAGCGTTGTTATTGCCTATAGCTTGGGTAAGCCATATGGCTTGAGTATCGGAGGATGGAGCTTAACATGATGTGCGGGGCATTACGGATGGATCCTAAATGAGCGCATAGTCTTATGCCTAGGTGTTTGAGTTTGGCGGAACTATTGCTTGGTGCACAGTCGCCTCACGGGTTATTTCCGCTGCGTATGATCATGGCAGGTCGCATTACTATCACCTTGTGGTGCCCGGCCTACCAGCCCGTGACACTATGGAAGGAAATGATAGTATGACAAAAAGAAATCTCCATAGAAAAGAGAAGCATTGAAACAGCAGGAAGAATATAGAGCTGGTGCATGATAGCCACCAAGTACAAATGGATTCTCACGTATGAAAGAAAATCCATTACAATAACCATAAGCAAGTTGGATGTCTCTTAAAATGCAGTTCAATCAAAGCCTGCAAACATAAAAGACTAACAAAAAGTGCACTCCAACATAAAGAGAGATGAATAGCATAGCCTCAATTCATGCTGGAATAAGGCTCTAGGATGGCACAGCAGCAGATTTTCTTATCCTTGTTTGATCACATTTGATGAGTCCCCTTCAAGGACAATTCTATCTAGGTAGGCCTAAGCTGACAGCTTTTGCAATTTTTTTTTTCCTTGATAAGTAAAATGCTTTTGCAAAGTCTATCATGAAAGCTGAAAGTTAAGCTCACCATTGGGCCTCAATTCGAGTAGGAAAAGATGATTCTCTCACTGTCATCCATATAAATACCACCACATCTTGAAAACTCCAGTTTTTGGTTTGGAACCCTCAAAATTTAGCTTAAATTATTAAGGGTGCAATACAGCTGCAGAAAGCATCATGAGGGAGAAATGTGATTCTGCTTATACATTGCAAACTTTTTATTAACAAAACCCTCTTATTCTTATAACAGTTACAAATCTGCTTGTTGCTTTCTTCCACAACACGAGATGGATGCAAAACAGAAGATTATATAGCATTTACCATGTAATTTCCCCGACATTTAGAGGTCAAGCTAAATGCAACAAAAACTCAAAGTTCTACCAGACAAGGCCAGCTTGGATAACACTTTCTCACCCAATGATGACCGCAGTGAGAAAATCTAGAAATGTGGCCGATGTTTCCAGTTGCAGTTTGTGGAGCAATATGATAATTTTGGTAATAATTTGAGAAGAACAAGAGTCCTTATGAGCCAAGGTAATCAGGTGATCCAGATAGCAATAAACAGAGCATTTAATTGTTTAAAATATAACTTCCATACCACGCTTTGGCATATAAATGAATTCAATAACTTGAGAGGGTATAAATGGTCCAGTCTGAACTCTTTGCACTTGTCTAGGGCGTAAAATCGAACTGACAACATTTAAACCAGGGATGATATGAATTCCCCACACTGTGATCACTGAACTAACAAGTAATAACTGAACATCAAGTGGCCAATTCGTCATATCATAAGGACATAAATCAGAAAGATCTCAGACCGTAGAAAACAGCAGTAATACATAGTTATATATAAATATTCACAATATAAATTGAAAAAAAAAAGGAACTTTAATCAAAGAAAACAGCAGTAATAAATACTTATGTATAAATTGAAAAAAGGGGACTTTGAGCAAAAATAGAGAAAGAAGGTGGACTTTGAAGCAAGCTGTGAACATCGTAGTTATCGGAATTGCATTGAGATTCAAGATCCTTTAATTGCTCCAAACGTTGGGTCAAGTTGTTGACGTCCTGATCGTCCTTGAGAAACTCGACGAGGTCGTCGCTGAACGCAATTAGTTTCTCTATGTCGATCTTTCTCCATAAATCTCTCATTTTTCTGAGACGAATTCGCTTGTCGGTCCCCTTCTGAAGTAATCTAGGGTTTTAGTATCTCTCTCTCAACTTTGAAATCGACAAAGAAACGATGTAGGGTAATACTATTAAGTAAATAATTGATCTCTTGATAACCAAACTACGCCGTTTACCTTGTAGGTGTGGGGGTTTCAGGGATCAGCTGCGCTGCTTTACTGTAACATCATCATCCTCACCATCGTCTTCGTCGAGTTTGTCCGTGTTTTGAAGAGGAACAAGAAATTGTCGATGGAAGAGAGGGAAAGTTCGAATGATACATAACACGACGTCGTTCTAGGCCCATCTTTTTGTTTCTTAATTATTGATTAAGGTGTAAACTTTATTAATTCAGTGTAAAAACAATTAATCCAAGCATTAAGCTTAATTACTCCAATCTCCCTGAAATCGTACTTATTGTTAATAAGCTCAAAAAGAAAAATGAAAGGGCTGAAAGAGAGGACTTTAACAAATCCTTTTGTGTTGCCAACTCTCAAAAACAAAAGGGATTAGTTGTAAGGTAATGGTGGCAGATGCACAATCTTAACAAAGCTTGTGCACAAAAGCAAACTCAAGTGAATGAGTTTATCGCAAGCTTTCAAACTATTTCCCTTTTATATAAATGACCTATTATGGGGGCATTTTTTTGGTAAAGGAAATCTATTGTCCCTTGAGACAATTTTCTCTTATGGCTTTTAATGGATACTTCTGTCAACTTACACAAAATTGGCTAAAATTGAGTGGTTTTTTCATTAAAAGGTTAATTACAAATACACTTCTTGAACTATGACTCAGTATCACTATGCTTCCGTAAACTTTAAAAAGTAATAAGTTAATCTCCTAAAGTATCAATTTGTATTGATTAATTCCTTAGGTTAACAATCCGTTACGAAAAGAGATGAAAAATTATTTTTTGATTTGTACATGTTAATAAAAGTATAGTTTTATATCTAAATTAATATTTTCTTGTTATAATAATTGGTTAATGATTGAAATATTTCTTAGAATGACATGTAAATATAAAGACAAAATAAAGAGTATTTTAGTTAGTAGATAATTATTACAAAAAGAAAATATAGTTTAAGTATAAAATGAACTTTTGTAAATATGATCAAGTTATATGATAATTTTTCATCTACTTTTTTAACTGCCTGCTAAAATATTACTAACAGAAGGAGTTGATTAATACAAATTAGTAGATTAGGAGGTTAATTTGTTACATTTTGGAGTTTAAAGAGTATAGTGATACTAAGTTATAATTCAAGAGGTGTGATTGTAATTAATCCTTTACTAAACATAGTCACAAAAATTGTTCTATATCAAACCTAGCTTGTTTTAAACTTAATAACTAAATTCAACTTTTTTTTTTAAGTTGTGTTTTCAAACCATAGCTTTAGTTGGAGTTGCGTTATAAAATTAGCAAAGTAAAGTCCACGTGAAGTTGTAGTTTGAAATCACGATTTCATTGATAAAAGAGTTAAGTTTAGTAAGTAAGTTCAAAATAAGTTGAGTTTAGTAAATAAATTTTTTATTTTTGGAATATAGAGAGTATATACAACATGATGGGGCTTAATTGAATTAGACATATCATTTTAATTCATTATGGTAAGTATAATTGTGTTATTGAAGCTTTGGTGCGTGTACAAACTAGAGAAAGTCTACTAGAGAAAGTCTACGCCCACCGCAAACTTCACCGAAGTTTTTACACCTTTATCAAAACAACGTCATTTTGGTAAGGAAAAAATATTCGGTGAAGTTTTCGGCGGGCATAGTGTGTTTGCCTTCATTTTGGTAAGAAAAAAAAAAAAACCTCAAAGCTAGAATTTTAAAAAATATATATATATAAAATCTCAACCTTTAGAAACTTAACACCAACCTATCTTCTTAGGCCATAAACCTCTCCAAAAAGACTGTCAAAAATAAAAATTAATAAAAAAAATAAATACACACGTCATTTTTATTAAGTTTTATTTTTGTCAGTGTCTTTTTGAAGAGGTTTATAGTTTAGGATGAAAAGTTGGTGTTAGGTTTTTGAAAGGTTGGGATTTTATATCTTTTTTTTTTTAAATTCTGACTTTGAGGTTTTTTTTCTTTTTACCAAAACGACGTTGTTTTGATAAGGGGCAGGCACGCTATGGCCACCGAAAACTTCACCGAATATTTTTTTCTTACTAAAACGACATCGTTTTGATAAAAGTATAAAAATTTCGATAAAGTGTGCGGTGGGCATAGTCTTGCTCTACAAACTATGTTTCAAGAAATACAAACATTGCTTAATATAATGGAGAAACCAACCATCGCCACACCATCCCAAAGAAAAGGATAGTGGCGGATGCACAATCTTAACAAGCTTGTACACAAAAGCAAACTCAAGTGAACGACGAGTTTATTGCAAGCTTTCAAACTATTTTCCTATTTTTATAAGAGTGACCTATTGTGAGGGCATTTTTTTTTTTTTCATAAATTAAATCAATTGTCCCTCGAGACAATTTTCTCTTACGGCTTTTAAGGGATACTTTTCTCTACTTACAAAAAATTGGCTAAAGTTAGAGTGTCCTTTTAGTAAACACAGCCCCAAAAAATTGTTTTATATCGAACCTGAACCTAAGTTGTTTTAAACTTACTAATCAAATTCAGTTTATTTTTTGAAGTCACCTTTTCAAATCATGACTTTAGTTGAAGTGGTGTTAATTCAATATAAAATTGGCAGAGTAAAATTCACATGAAATTGTGGTTTAAAGTCACGATTTCATTGATAAAGGAGCCAAGCAGAGTCTCATGAAATCTTTTCTTTTTGTCTTCAACTACATTTGAAAACGACTTCTAAACTTTATTATGACCATCGATTATTAGGAAAAAATTAATATGCTTCTAATGTCGAATTAGATCAACTAGGATAGAAATAAAGCATTGGGTTGAATGGGTTTTTCAACAAGCCTTACAGGGAACTCTAGGAACTCTTTTTTTGCTTTCTATTAATTTTTTATTTTCACTAATATTTTTATTTATATTAAAAAAAAGTAATTTGCTTTGGTAAATAAGTTTAAAGTTGAGTTTGGTAAATAATTTTTTTTTTGGAGTCGGGCCTGATAAAAAATTCGGCCAAAGTTATACCTTATCTATAACAATACAGGTTTTATTTTATGAAAATGCTAACAAAATCGTCGATATGTCCGAGTGGTTAAGGAGACAGACTCGAAATCTGTTGGGCTTTGCCTGCGCAGGTTCGAATCCTGCTGTCGACGCCATTGCACATATTTTTTCTCAGCTCAGAGCCAAAAATGTTTGAAGCTGATATTTGTGATATTTATACCATCCTCTCTTTCTAACCGCATCTGCAGGACCCCTCCTCCCTTTTCGGCCCCCCACCCAACACCCCACTTTCTCTCTCCTCTTTGTCTCTCGACAAATAAGAGAGATGAATCCATCTCCTCCTGATCCTGATCGTCTCTCGCCATCTCAGCTCAAACCCTAAAACAACCCCCCCAAAAAAGCCAAGGACAGGGTTCACTGCACCCAATCAAGTTTGCTTTCTTCACTCTATCAAAGTCCTCATCGGTAATGTTCTTTGCTTATATTTTCCGTCACATCTCTCTCTCTCTCTCTCTCTCTCTCTCTCTCTCTTAATAATATTCTTTACTTCCCAACTTCTGACTCTTCCTCTTTGACCTCCCTCACAATTCCACCGTCACATTAACATTCACAATCTCTATATATGTATATTCCCTATATTTGTATGCATATCTGTATGTATATTGATGAGAACGAAAATGGTGTCAAACAGTTCATTGCACTTTATGCGTCCTGGAAAGAGAGCTGTTGGAGGAGAGGTTGAAGTGGACGCTGAAGGAGACAATCAAAAAGTTGAATCTTTGACCAAGAAGAGCAGGATCGATTGTTTGATCTCGTCGGTGACGGCGACCACCAGCGGCAGCAGCAGCAGCAGCGGGACAACGACGAGGACGATGGGAGGGAAGGTTAATTGCAGCAGCGGTTACAGTAGTGGTAACGGGAAGGCGCCGATGACGGCATTAGGGGAGGGAAATTCGCCGGATATCGATGAGGATCTGCACAGCCGTCAGCTCGCGGTGTACGGCCGTGAGACGATGCGGCGGCTCTTTGCGTCGAACGTCCTTATCTCAGGGATGAATGGCCTCGGTGCCGAAATTGGTAAGCTTGTTTGTTTTGGAGTGTTGCTTTTATGGTAGATTACATAAGTCAAATAAGTAAATTATCACATATGTTTCTTGATTATGGATTTGCATTGATTGTTTTTTTGATAAGTTGCGTTGATAGTTAAGATGGTTATGTTTTGCAATGTGCGGTCTAGTAATTGTTGTTTGTATATTTTTCTGGGCAAATCTTTTGAAATTACTTTTGTGAGATGTTGAAAATTTAAGTTTTGAAGTGAAAATGATGATATTCATGTTGTCTTTGTTCAATGGAATCAATTTAGTTTTTAGAGATTTGCATTAAGATAAGACAAGCTCTTCTGGCTGGTAGTGATTATTTGAACTACTGAATTTGATGAAATGGGTTTTGTGCATCTTGCAGCAAAGAACCTTGTTCTTGCTGGTGTCAAGTCTGTGACCTTGCACGATGAGGGAAACATGGAGTTGTGGGACTTGTCCAGCAATTTCATTTTCTCCAAGGATGATGTGGGGAAGAATCGGGCACTTGCTTCTGTCCAAAAACTGCAAGAACTGAACAACTCTGTGGTCATTTCAACTTTGACAACTGAATTGACTAAGGAACAACTTTCTGATTTTCAGGTAAATGTGTGGTTTTAACTTTATTTTTTGCTAGGTCCTAACTATTATTGGGCCAAATACCCTATGTTGCTTTAATCACAGGTTCTATTCCACATTTTAGATTGTTGAAGGTCATTTAACATGTAATATACATAATTTCATTGACCGTCTGCTGGAATTTCCAATTCATGTAAGGATAATTAAAGATGATTTTGAGTTGTGCTTCATGTAAGTACTATTTAGTGTTATTGTCAACTGTTTCAGAAAGAGAAGGAAAATATGACGTTACATCGTTTGGGCTCGTGAATTAGAACTCCTGGAGGGACCCTTTTTGCATAAATTGTCTGGTTTGTTCTGATAGACTTGTAATCTACAATGCAACTTGGAAAGCCTTCTGAAAAATCATATGCTATAGTCTCTATTATGCGTATGAGGTGTCCAAAGGGGGTGTGGCCACCATGTGACATTTGTGCGCAACATGCCAAAACATACTCAGTTGGAGTGCCATTTCTACACTTTAACAGCCTAGGTCTTGACTGTGGTGAGGCACATGTTTTGTAGCTATGAGGATTTCTCAAGCAGCAAAGATTGTACAGAGATAGTCATTGCTGCACTTTTGCATGTATATTAGTATTTACTTTGCTGAAGGTATTGGTGGGCCCTAGTACAACTGGGTGTCAAAAATCAAAGGTGCAACTTTATATCTGTTGGTCTGTCGTAATATGTAGAAATGGCTTTCAATCAACACTAAACAATCATGATTAACTTATTAAGTTCCAGAATTCAATTTACTACATGTTCTTGGATTGAACTGAATGCAGAAAGAGGATTTGTGCAGGGCCACAAGTTATTGGTTAATAAGGTTCCTTGTTAATTAGCAATCACTTAATATTCTTTTACTAATTCCTTTCATGTCTAAGTATTCCTACATGTAAAATATGTGAGAGCCAAAACTAGAAAGTTTGCTATTGCACTCATTGGGCTTTCTAGAGCTAACCTTCCTGGCTTCCTCATTTTTGACACTGTTTCTTTTATATTCTGTATATTGTTTCAGATATTTTCAGTATTGTTGCAGTCCTTGTGCGTTAGGGGGACCTAGTCAAGCTTGTACCCATATGAGATTCCAACCAAACATTTATCCTTGTGAGGGATGAGCACCTGTAGTTCTTATCACTAGTATTAATTAGCTATACTTGCTGACTCATTCACATCCTAGCCTTGGAGGAGTCCTATTGTTTAAACTGATATATGAACACCAAGGTTCATCCCACTGGTTTGATGAGGATTAATACATGATTCCCTTATGATGGATATCTATTCTATTAGTTTCAAAGACAGTTTTTTTTCCTCCAAGCATTGTTTTCTTCATGTTTGACATTGTTTCAATGTTAATTTTCTTGTAAAAGAGCTAATCATCTTCTGTATTTTATTTATTTAATTTTAAATTAGTTTTGATCTAGAAGACTAGAAATCTTGTACTTAAATCATTTTAGAATGGATTACTTTGATAATCATATTGCTTCTTGTTCACTTCAGGTTCAGTGGTAATTTAGTTATATATTTTTCTTCTCTTGATAATTAGTAATAATTTTTGTTGAAATGGTGAAAAGTTTTTATATTGTAGTGATT